>CAWUFW010012412.1:0-543791 GCA_963921515.1 Calotriton arnoldi
AGTGAGGACATTGGAGAACAAGCAGTTTCTTTCAATATTACAGAAAATTACAGATATGCAGTTACTATGAAACTAGTACATTATGGCTGCCTGGCAACGGGTGGATCCTTTAGCTTCATGATCACGGCACACAAAGCATTCAGAACAATGGTATTCCACTCTTGGGTTACATTCCCACCTGCAGATGCTTACACAAAATTGTTTCACACTTACATTGAAGATGAAATACCAGAAGAATACTTTTCATACGTGGACATAGAAATTCTGTTAACTTACCAAGAACATATAAATTGGTTTAAAGGCTCCCTCCCCCATATGGTAGAAAATATGAGAAGGAGCGACTTAGCTAGTCTTAGCTGAATATACACCGCATCCTAATCTTGCTAATCTGAATGCAGCAGAAATAAGAAAATTATACAAAGATCTAGGGTCACATGTATCAAAATTGGAATTTGCGAGTACCCAATTGCGATTTTCTGAGAATCGCAATTAGGTAATCACAAATTCCAAAGAAAAGTTTTCCTTTCATTTTAAGAGCAGGCAGTGGTCCGTGAAACCACTGCCTGCTCTCAAAAATGCTTTTATAAACATTCACAAGGGGAAGGGGTCCCTTGGGGACCCCTAACCATTTGCAAATGGGTTACCACCTACTTGAAGTAGGTGGTAAAATGTAAATGTTTTGCGACCGCATTTCGGTCACAAAACATTCATACATACCGATGCGATTCGGTATTAGGAAGGGATGCTCTTAACACGCCCCTTCCTAATCACGATTACAAAACCCAATTTGCGATTCGGTAACAGGTTACCAAATCACAATTTGGGTTTGATGCTCGTGAAAAGCCTGTTTTGCATTCGCAAATGGGCCGATTCACAGAATCGGGCTGCTTGGGAACTTAAAAAGGCTTCATACATGTGGCCCCTGGAAAAAATTTACAGAAACCTTAAGCAATACATTATGCGAATACTCACAGTTAACAATGCGCAAACAGCTCAGGCTGCACAACCATAATTGACTCCTATGGGTATCAGCCCTCAAACACTGAATGCCATTATGGGAAAAGTTCCCACCAGTCAGGAGCTAATTCTGTTCTGGATAGCTCAGATAATTGGTCAGCTTGAAGTTGTTTATCCTCATACGGGCCCGGAGGAAAAACACAGCAAATTAAGTATTTGCTTGCTGATGGGGATGGATCCCATGGTGGAAGATGGTGCCACTTGGGGTACAGTCTTCACTGCCATTTATGCCAGAACACATGGTACCCCTTCAATATCAGTTCTGCCTGAACTACTGAAACAAGTACAAAATGAGTATGGGGCAGCACCTGACCTGGACTTAGGTATGAAACTGGTAGGGAATTTTGTCACAGTATCCTCTATATTGTTAGGTAACATAAAAGGGAGGCTGCAGCGTAGACTATACACCACCGCCTAAAGGAACTCACTCCTGCACAGCAGGAGTGAGAATTACCTACAATTATTGAAGAAACCTATGCTATGCTGGGTAGAGATAATTTAGGAGCCAGACCTGGAAACCAATGGTTAAGGGTAATCCTGAAAAAGATAACTCCAAGCAAACTCCTGATTCTTCCAAGAAAAGATGGGATAATAAACAGTGCAGCAGAGGTCATGATAGCTCGCTGGAAGCTGATGGAGTATCAGGGGTAGTAGCACTGAGTGAGCATATCATGGCGGAAACACCTGATACAAGGGTAAGTGTCCCCCATCATTTATACAAAATTACACTCCAATTGGAGGTGAGAGGTGTGGTGCCGCGGCCAGGGCGACTGACGCTGGACACTGGGGATCACGGCTCGATCCCTGGCTCCGGCGGCAGGGGTCTGCCCAGCACCATGCGACTCTGGGCAATAGCTCGCTTAATCTTCCCAACGGCCCCCAGCGCCGAGATACCCCTTCGGGGGTGATTTGTGCGCTATACAAGTACTGGATTTACATTTACATACACAGGACAGTTAAGGGTCTCTTTTGGGAGAACCTGACTTATGGTTATGATATCCTTTTGGCTGAAAAGGACTGGCCACCTGAGTTCGTAATAGTGCCCAATGGGAGAACCAGTATTTTTACCGGCTTTTTCTGAACTCATTCCAGAATCAGTTAATCATTCATATGCGCAGGAATGGGCGTTAGAGCTAGCCCCTGCACTATACTTAAATCAAGTTGGGTGGGATGATGAGTCTCCTCATCATGAAATCCTATTGAAAGCAGTCCTTCAACCGCAGAGACAATACCCTATAAAACATGAAGCTAAAAAACAAGTTAGAGAAATACTAGATCAACTGGAATACCAAGGTGTAATATATAACTGTACCTCACCTATGAATAATCCCTTGTTTCCCGTAATGAAACTTGACAATTCATACCGTCTGGTCTTAGACTACAGACATTTGAACACTTCTACACACACATTTGCAGTAGAAAATGTACATAGTGCCACACTAATGAATGACATTGTGCTGAAGAAATAAAAAAACAACACTAGATATCTCAAATGGATTTTTTTGCCAAATTATAATGCCTGGAAGCAGATACTTGACAGCATAATCAGTGCTAGGGTCCCAGCGGCAATTTTGTCATTTACCACATGGGTATAAAAATAGCCCTGGGCTGTTTTCAGCAAGAGAAACAGAGTTACCTCAACATTTTGATGAAGATGCATTATCCAATGTACATGATATTTATTTGATGGACAAATAGTTAATGGAACACTTGGCTAGAGTGAACTCCATAATTCTAGGGTTTGCACACTTGGGTTACAAATATAATTTAAAAAAATCAAAAATTGCACACCTCAATATCTTATTTCTAAGATACGAGTTGTCAAGCGAATGAACAAGCCTGGCAGCACATTGTTTTGAAAAATGCACACTGCACCAACCTCCAACGACTCTGAAAAGACTACAGTCCATCTTTGGTAGAACATACATTTTGGTTCATGCAGAACAAGTTAAGCCGTTCTACAATTTAATCAGACCTGATTTTTAAATCAATCATTGAGCACAGGAACATACAAACATTTTATGTTCCGTTCAAGCTGACATGATAGCTTTCAAACATTTTCACACACGTGTAAACTTGACTAACCTGGTAATCCCAATAGTCACTGGACCTACCAGGTATACCTATATCACTTTCAATGTAACCATTGCATACAAATCACATTTGTACACAAACGCTGAAATGCGTTTTGCGTCCACTGAGAAAATTCTTACAGTGGTACAGACTGCTGTAGTGAAAGAGAGAGCACTGGCCCAGGGTAAGCGGATAATTATTGTTACCCCAGTACTGACTTTAGAGGCTGTTACCAAAGCAATCATTCCAAACGCTAAAGCCTTGCATCCAAGATGGATACAATGGGCTAACTCTCTTACTGCAACAGATTTAGACTACTGATTCAAGTCTACGCTACAAACACAAGCATTACTGCAGTATGAACAAGAATATCCTCTGCCGAATGAAATAATGCCTTTAGATTGATATGAATACATAATTTGTACTGACGTATCTGCTCAACCTACTGTAAGGACATGTCAACAATATTACGCAGCATGCTCAATTGTAAAGGGGCATATGCATGACGGACAGTTCCGTCTTGAATAAAAACACACTCAGTCCCTAGGGGACTATACAGCACAGCTGGCAGAACTAAAGGAACTGATAACGGCACTACAAAGTACGGATCTCGAATTCCCCACACTCATAGTGTGTGATTCATACATATAACTCTAGAATCCAGGGGTTCCCCTGAAGATCATCGCTGGGGACTTCAATGGTAAAATTTTGAACGCATTATTATACAATGAGGGGAAGTCAGCACAAGAGGGAGCTTGTTCAAATCCAATCCCCATATTACTACCCAAGATAAGAGCTGGTAAACGAGGGAAACTGCTTCTATCGCATATTGTGGCAATTAATGGTGTCATCCTCAACGGAAAAATAGAAGAAGATATCCCAGCAGCATTCACTAGAATAGGCAATTGCAATTCTTCTATTTCAGATTATGTAATTTGCAGCATAGATTTATTTGCGAAAGTTCATTTATTAAACATACAGTATTCGCACAAAAGTGATCATGCATATTTGTCTTTAGGAATTTAAATGTTAACGCAAAGTACTTCTCCATGGTCTTTATGTTCTTTAAATGGTCTGGCAGATGTAAACCAAAAATCAGGCAGGATCCATTGGAATTCCAAAGCAATCAATAAAATTAATACGGTAATTGCTTCATCTTTATTATTCCTTTCAAGCGAAGAAGATGACCCCATAATTAGATATGAACATACAATACAATCAGCCGTGGGCACACTTCAGGCAAATATAACTAGGCAAGACAAAGGCAAAACTCACCAATACATAAAGCGAAAAGATCATTTGTCAGTACACTTAAATCACTTGACTACAACACAATTTTTATCTTTCTGTGCTACAAGACAAAGAGAAATAAGAAAGTTAAAAAAACTCTTTCAACAAAATAAAGAGAAAGAAAAGCAAGATCGAAAAGATAAAAATTGGGTGGATATCCAAACTGCAGTAAAATGTGGAACCAACAAGGCCTTCTGGAGCATCGTAGCTTCACAAATGGGGATAAGAAAGTCAATCCAAGCATCGCCAGTCTCATCATCCAAATGGGAAAAACACATCCTAAAATTATATGAATCAAACTTTCAAAATTCAGTCTCACCTAGCCAGTGCCCCTGCTGAAAGGGTCAACCTGATCAGGATATGTTAACTATTTCGTCTACACAGATCGCTGCTTTTATTCAATCTGCCAGGTCGCCTGCAGCAATGGGCCCAGACCAAATCCTGATCAAAGTCTTACAAACAAACCCTGAAGACTAGAGCAAATTTTTAACTCCTCATTTCCAACATTGTTTTGAAACAGGGAAAATACCAAATTTCTGGCGGGGAGCATTGTGGTCCCCCTTTTTGAAAAATGGCTCCAGATCGAATCCAATCAACTACAGACAAATTGCCTTTCTAGATGCCACTGGAAAGATATTTGCAGCATGCTTATTGGACCACCTAAAAGACTGGGCATTCTCGAATGGTGTGATTCCTATGACACAGGCAGGCTTCCGCCCAAAACATTCAGTGACAGACAATATCGCCATCCTCCAGACTGTCCTTGATAAGTATGTAGTGTTAAAATCACAGATAGGTTACTGCGCTTTCATTGATTTTTCGACTGCTTTTGATAGTGTGGATAGGCCAACGTTATGGAAAAAGCTGGAGAGTTTAGGGATCCCCACGATCTCCTTACAATAATCATTTCTTTCCACACAGCAACATTGTGTAGAGTCCAAATGGGGGAGAAAGGGGCCTAACTAGTTCAATTCCCACAATGAATGGTTTGAAACAAGGTTGCCTTCTCGCCCCCATGTTATTTTCCATTTACATAAGTGACCTTCCAGGGCACTTTTCCCAAATAAATAACTTTCCACCAAAATTAGCGCAAAATGATATCCATAGCCTAATGTACCCTGATGACATCGTTATATTCAATCGTACCCCAATTGGCTTAAAAAGAAACCTAATCGAATTAAATCAATACGCAAAAGAAAACTTTTTGGTCCCCAATATCTCTAAAACTAATATTTTACCTTTTAGAGGAAGAAGGAAATTTCTGCCTTTCACATGGACATTGGGGGTAACCCGATTGAGATAGTGAAAAAATATGTTTATTTTGGCTGAATTTTTTCGTATAACCTTCAAAATGCTCCCCATTTTCAGCATCTAGGGCAAAAGGAAGACGCCCATGCTGGGGCATTACAGCCATTAAATTGCTCTCCTGGGAATAGACAATTTAAATCCTTCCTGGAAGTTTACAATATGAAAATTCCACCTATATTATCTTATGCCTTGGAATATATACAGATTAAAACCTGGCATCCAATAAAAGTGAAAGAAGGGATTATTCTACCGAAACTGCTAAAAATCACACAATCAATCCCCGTACAAGCATTACGTGTTGACCTTTCTTTAACGAGTATATATGCTCGAGCCATCTCTAATATCATTATGTGGGCCTTTAACCTTTTACACGCAGCTCCCGGCTCCCTAAGATTCATATTAAAATTGGAGACTTTTAGAGCAGAATCAGTATAGCATACTTTTAATAGGAACCTTAAAGTAACCCTCAAGGCGTCTCAATGAACAGTACCACTTTTGCAGGCTTGGTCTTCAGCACATCTGAAGCTCTTTTCAAAACATAAGACGCCGAGAATAAGTTTTGAATGAGATAAGGAATATTGTATCCAACTAAATTACAATAAAATATTTGTGGAAAATATAGTGTATAAAACTCTCGAGCACAAGCTACAGTTTCAGCTAGAGCATAGAGTAAGGCGATGCATTCTTCTCCTGCGACTAGGAATTCTCCCCTTAAAAGTTGATTCCTCCAGATGGAACTCCCTTCAAAATCCCTTGGGTAATTGTGACTTTTGTAACGGTGGAGTACAAGATCATTTCCAAGTATTCTTAATCTGTCCTAATCCGATTTTGGTAGAGGCTCGGAGACGCTTTATAAAGACTATCTGTTTTAGACACAACATTATTTTAACTCAACATTTAATAACGCTGTGTAAGTACCCCCGAACAAATTTGTTTGCTATAACTTGTTGCAGTTTTTAAAGAGTTTTTACAGCTGTTTTAAAAGCGCATAAATCTAATAATTTTAAACTCATGTATTTTGTATTTCTAGCGCAATTTGCTATAACCCGTTTATGCTTATAACAAGTTTTAATGCTGTTTAACAGTATAAATATCATTATTTCTATATGTACGTACTTGTATTTGATGACCTCAGTTGAGGTCTGAATCAAATAAAATAAAATTAGATTCATACTATTGTGTCATGTCCTATAACAAATATCTTCACTATTGGGACCAACATGGATTTCGAGACTCAAAGGGTTGCAGAGTCAAGCACAAGATGCTTTGGGAACAGGTGGTGAAGCTAAAAGAATGCTAGCACTGGCTCATGTTATCCATACATTGAGTCATCAACGTGTTGACGTTCACGACATCGTAATAAGCCCCATAGTTGCTTTCATTAAGGTAGTAACCTATCAGCTAACCAGTATTAACAAACTTGCAGTGAGCATAATGCACAGTATGAGATATTTTTAATGATCTACTGTGCACATTTGTTTTTTTACAATTCATTGATTGATTGTTTTTCCCCACTGTCTGATGATACTACTTCATACAGACCACTGTTGAAAGTGATGAAGTTTGAAAGCTGCAAAATGTAAAAAAACAGTATAGCATTTTACCATGTTGTATTAAAGTTTTGGAGAAAAAAGTATTGTGTCTTTTTTTTTTCTCCAATGTTCAAAGTGAAATCCTAATACATTTGTATCTGTTTATATTTCTTCATAGTGGTTGCATATCGGGATATATTATGTGTGTTACATCACTGATCTAGTGATGGGATCATGAAGTCACTACTCTTATACTCATCCCATCTCCCAGGCACTACACATCCAGTCATCCAATCACCTTAGCACTATCTAGGCAGTTATCCAATCACTCAGGGACCTCACTTGCACTCATAAATCTCCCAACCACTACTCAGGCACTCATCCAATCACCCAGGCGGTACCCATGGAGTCATGCCTTCACTCAGGCACTACTGAGGTAGTCATTGAATCACCTAGGCACTACAATTGCACTCTTTAATTTGATTCATCCAGGCACTGCACTTGGCCTCATCCATTCACCCAGACACGACACTTGCACTTATCCAACCACCCAGGCAGTGCACTTTTACTCATGTAATCATCTAGGCACTGTACTTGCACTCATACAATCACTCAGGCATTACCCATGCAGTCATGCAATCCCCAGGCACTGCACTTGCACTTATCCATTTACCTATGCACTACACCTTCACTCATCCAATCTCCAAGACACCACTGAGGGACTCATCCAGTCATCCAGGTGGTACCCATGGAGTCATCCCTTCACTCAGAAACTACTGATGCAGTCATGGAATCTCCTAGGCACTACACTTTCACTCTCCCACTCATCCAGGCACTGTACTTTCACTCATCCATTTACCCAGGCACTACACTTGCAGTCATTCAATCAGTCAGGTGGTATCCATGGAGTGATCCATTCACTCAGGTACTATCCATGCAGTCATGCAATCACCCAGACAGTGTATTTGCGCTCATTCATTCACCCAGTCACTACACTTACACTCATCCATTAACCTAGATACCACACTTGCACTTATCCTTTCAACCAGGCACTGCACTTGTACTCATACAATCACCCAGATGCTACCAATGCACTCATGCATTCACTCAGGCACTACCCATGCACAAATGCAATCACCCAGACACTTTACTTGCACTCATCTATTTCCCAAAGCACTACACTTGAACTTATCTATTCACCCAGGCACTGCACATGCACTTATCATATTATCCAAACAGTGCACTTGTACTAATGCACTTATCCAGGCACTGCACTTGCACTCATGCAATCACTCAGGCACTACCCGTGCAGTCATGCAATCAACCAGGCACTGCACTTGCACTCATCCATTCACCCAGGCACTACCCGCGCACTCATCCAATAACCCAGACAGTATTAATGCACTCATCGAATTACCCAGGCAGTTCCTATGCACTCATTGATCACCCAGTTACAACCCATGTAGTCATTCAATTACTCAGGCACTACCCATGCACTTGTAGAATCACACAGGCACAACTCTTGCAGTAATTCTAATATCCACACACCACTTATGCACTCATTCAATCATCCATTCACCATTCATGTACATATTCTAACATCCATGCACCGCTAATGCACTCATTCATTCATTCATTCAACCTTTCTTTTTTAACTAGAAAAGGCAGTTTTGTTTTACTTCATTTGTTTACTTTTTTGTATTTTTTTAAATAAAACTTCAACAAATGTAACATAACTGTAAGCACTGTCTAAACAATTGTGCTTGAAATGCTGTAATAAAAAGCAAATAAAATTGACGAATTATGGCTTTTCACATTCTATAAATTTACTCCTAGAGATTGCTCCACGGCTGCTACGATAGTTTTGCACTCCATGCAGAAGGTAGCTAAACATTTTAGAGTCTGGTGACATTCAACCACTTGTAGATCTTCCTCTGGTTGTTGTGATGCCATTTGTTTTTAAAAAGCCAAATAAAGGAAAGTGTGTAAACCAATTAAATTTGTCATGTTAGTCATGTGCCCATTTGCGAGTACCAGCATTGTTGTGACTTCCAATGGCGCTGGGAAAACTGAATGTTATTTTTTGGAACTGCTCTTTTTGACAAATGCGTAAAGGAAATAAACTTAAAGCAATATGTTACTAAACAGGTACACTCAAACCTATGTAAATATATCTATATATGTGTTTTACATTTCACTGAAAATATGTGAAATTCACAGCCACCTATGTCCCCGCAACTTCCGGTGGACAGCCATGGCCATGTCATGAGTGATGTAATATGTGAGGTCATAAGCAGTGCCTTACGGGGTGCAAGTTATAGTTAGCTCACTAACTATAACAGATGAATTTCACTGGTTTTGTATGAGTGAAACATGAGCCTAACTATAAGGTCCCTGTAACCTTTGGTTTTATCAGTGAATTTGTAAGTTTTTTTAAATTCCATTTCCTAAATATAATGTCTTGTAACCTTTGTTTTTTTTTCAGTGAATATACACCAAATTTGGCATAAAGGTAGCTGTTGTTACACAAATTTAGCTTTTTGTTATTTGGTGAAAATCCATTCAGTAGTTTCTGAGAAATTTAAGACAAAAAAGTTAGTGATATCTGTGGCTGAGGATATTTTCCAAATACATTGTGATTAATCGTGACAACGTGAGTCAACAGGAATGCTGTGATTGGCTGGACGCAACCTGAACAAAAAGTTACGCCTGCCCTTTTATCGATCGTGGAACAGTTCCCAGGGCTGAAAATGTCTGTAAAGTTGACATAAGGGGTCAGGGTGCAGGTACTCTGACCCCATGTTTGAAAAATGGGGGTGTGACACAAGTTATGTGTCCAAAATGAATTTTTTTTTAACGTACGCGATATTTGCAACAACACCGCGACTGCTAGCGTGGCCCCGTGTAACAACGTGTGCGACGATTGTGACAACTTCTCGATTATTGGTAAAATATATATATATATATTCACACACCTGCCCTGACTCACAATTATATACCCAATGAGACACCTATTCAATACTGACACAACCAGGTACAGACATAGTCAAAGAGTCACCCACCCTGGTACAGACCTACTTATGCACTCATTCAATCATCTTGCATGCACCACTCATGTGCTCAGTCAATCATCCATTCATCACTCATACACTCATTCAATCATCCATGCACCACTCATACACTCATTGACTCACTAATGCACCACTCAAGCACTCATCGAAGCACTCATGCACTCATTCAATCAGCTATGCATCACTGATGCACTCATTCAGTCATCTATACACCACTCACATCATCATTTGATCATCCTACACCACTCATGCCTTCATTTAATCATCTATGCACCACTCATGCACTGACTCAATCATCCATACACCACTCATACAGTGATTGACTCACCAATGCAACACTGAAGCACTCATAGAAGCACTCATGCACCACACACACACTCAACTAACACCACTCATTTACTCATTCCATCATGCATACACCACTCACAGCATCATTCAATCATCCTATAAAATGTGTGCTTTCATTCAGTTATCCATGTACCACTCATGCATTTATTCAATCATGCATGCACAAGTCATCTATTCATTTAGTCATAGATGCACCACTCATGCGTTCATTCAGTCACCTGTATACCACTCATGCATACTTTCTAACGTCCATGCACCTCTCACACCTTCGTTCAATCATGAATGCACTACTCATACACTCATTCAATCGTCCATGCACCTTTCATACACTCATTCAATCATCAATCCACCACTCATGGAATCATTCAATCATTCATGCATCACTCATGCACTCACTCTAACATCCATGCACCATTTGTGGAGTCATTAAATTGATCCATACACCACTGTTCCACTCATTCAATCCTCCATATACCATTCATGAGTCATTCTAACATTCATCCACCACCACTCATACACTCATGCAATCATCCATGTACTACTCATAAACTCATTCATTTATCCATACACCAGTTATACATTCAATTAGCCATGAGGCTCTCATGTACTCATTGTAAAATCAATGCACCCCTCATGCACTCATTGTAATATACATCCACCACTCACCCACTCATTGAATCATCTGTGCACCAATCATGCCCACATTCAATCATCCATGCACCACTCATGCATTCATTCTAACATCCATGAACTACTCATGTACTCATACTAACATGTATGCCCTACTCATGCACTCATACTAACCTCCAGACACCACTCATGCACTCATCCAATCATTGATGCACCACTTATGCACTCATTCAATCATCCTCATACCTCTCATGCAATCATTCAATAATCCATGTACCACTCCTGCATTCATTCTAACATCCATGAACCCCTCATTTTAATATCCATGCACCACTCATGTACGTATTCTATCATCCATGACCCTCTCGTGCACTCATTTTAACATCCATGCACCACTTATGCACTCATTCCATCAGCCATATACCTCTCATGCAATAATTCAATTATCTTTGCACCACTCATGCATTCATTCTAACATCCATGAACCACTCATGCACTCATTCTTATATCCATGCACCACTCATGTACTCATTCAATCATCCATGCACCTCTCATGCACTCATTCTAACATCCATGCAGCACTCATGCACTCATTCTAACATAGATTTGCCACTCATGCAATCATGCATGCACAACTTATACACTCATACTAACATCCATGCACCTGTCATGCACATTCATACACCTCTCATGCACTCATTCTAACATCCACCCACCACCCATGCAGTCATTCTAACATCCATGCACCAGTCATACACTCATTCTATCATCCATACACCTCTAATGCATTAATTCTGATGTTTAAGCACCTCTCATGCACTCATTGTTACATCTATACACCATTCATGGACTCATTCAATAATGGATACAACACTTATACATCGATTTTGTATTAAAACACGAAATCATTCACTCATACAGCACACTTTATCATTTTAACTATAAATTGTGGTTCTAAGTAGAATCTTTTTTTATGTACTTTTTTGTTATTTTCAAACATTTTGGGGTTTTTTGGTATTTTTTTTCTACAACAGAGACAGCAGCAAGGCATTCAAAAATAACAACAAACACCACACAAAAGCTGGTTAAAGTAGGTTTTTAAAAAATATTTAACGATTTTTGTGGCTTTTGCACAATCACGTATGGCTACAATTGACTGCTCTCCAGCCCTTAGTATTTTTCCACAATCCATACAGTACATTGCCATGCCACTAAACTCTATAGGAAGATCTCCAAAATACCTCTGCATTTCTGGAGGGATCTTCTCACCAGTTATAGGAGCTGCAGCCAATGGTGTAAATGTTCCTCCAGCTTCTCTATCCTTCCATGCTATCTTTGGGCTTTTTCTATGATAAGGTTTAAAATTATATAACATTGAAGTTGTTCCACAACTGTACTTTTTATTGGAGCCTCTAGACAAAATGTTATCACAAAGAAAGCCCTTGACTAGTTGTGCAACTGTTTTGGACTCTCCAGGAAGGTATTGTAAAGAACTCCCACACAATACTGGACTTTTTAAGCAGGTCCTTCACCTTCAGAGTCTTCCTCTGCAATCTCCTGAACGTCTTGGCCCACCCCTGTGACACTTGCTCTTCTTTTGCTGCTGTTGTAGCCATTTTATGGAAGGAAAAATTCCAAAATGCAAAGTGTGTAGGTATAAACCACATCCACCACTTATGAATCTCACTAGAATGAAAGTAAGATTCAGTAAAATAGATATGGGTGGGATCGTCCTTATAGGATAGTTGAAAAGTGTATTATTCAATCAGATCTCTTTCTGTCTTGGTCACTTGACCTCCATGAAGATCGACGTCTTTGCTGTTACCGGATATGCCAATGAAAAGTAGTTTTTACTACAAAAATTAGAAATATAAGTGTGAGAAGGTGGCCTGGTATATGCTGTGCACTAATTAAAGTGGGCACCTTGTACCAGTCCACACAACCCTTATGATGTATGAGGTCAAAGATAACCTTTAGAAAGCTATCCTAGTGGTAGCTGTGGAGAGCAGCCTTCAGGCTTAGTCTTGAAGGAATGTAAAGCAGCTTGTTTTACCAAAATGTCACCTCCTGAATGACTAAAGGAAAGGAGAACCACACAGTAGTTATATAAAAATATGTATTTATTAATACAACACTCTTTACTAGTCTCTACACGAGATTAGAACACAAAGCACACAATACTGAATCAATAGAACATTCGTAAGTAGCACAATACACAGCGGGCTCCAGGGGGAGACCGAACCATATACTAAAAAATGGTAATTGAAATCACGACTTGACTAGACACAGTGCCTAGAGCACGTAGAATTGCTGGGACCCCAAGGAACCACCCAAGGCAGTGACACAGGGAGCCCACGGAGGACGGGGGCAGTGAGGAAACACAAACGTGTGCTCCGTACAACTCTATGGGAAAGTCGCATTTGCAAAGTTATAGTTTAAGGACACTTCTACGAGGACTTCAAGCAAACCCTTTGGAACATAGGAGGTTCTAGAGCCAACCCACCAGTGAGTACCGAGGTACCCGTGTTACCTATCCCAGAGGAGCCGAGTGCATAGGGGTCAAGTGGTGTCGGAAACCTTCGTTGTTTTCAATGGAGAGTTGCGAAGAAGTGCTACTGCCGGGAAGGCGAAGAGTGTCCGGTGGAATCCAAGCCTGGATTCTAGGCGAGAGGAACCTGAAAGCTGAGGGGGCAGAGTCTGGGTCACTTCAGGTGATCAGGGGCTTGGTAGTCGAATGCCCACCGATGTCGGGTGCTTCAGATGCGAAGAAGGGGTGCTTGACTCTGCAGCCACGGGGACTAGGAGATGTCGAGGACAACCAGGACCCAGAGGTGAGCTGTCCCACAAAGGATGTCGAGTGCTGAGGGGTCGATGTCCGGCTGGGGCACCAACAAGCCTTTGCAAATGCAACCCACACAGGAAGTAAAAACTGGTTACAGTGTGGACCAGCAAGATTCAGGGGACTATCCAAGCAGTGGGGAGTCAGGGCACGTCTGGAGCAACTAGGGAAGCCCAAGAACAAACAAGGTGACCCTCGCGAGGACCCACAGGCCAACGGACCAGGGATCGCGAGGAGACCTCAAGCAAGTCTGCAAAGCACCAGCCCACGAAGCACTCAGTGTGAGGAGGCTGGATTTCCTCACTGCAAATACTGCTCAGGGTCAGCACTACTCGGAGTCCAATGCACAAGCTCAGGGGTTGCCAACAAGCATATGCAATTGCAAATGTACACAGTGCACAGGGGTTCAGGTCACGCGGTCCCCACGAGGGATACTGTTCTCAGAATTGCTGAGAGGGCAGATCGACCTCAGGGACCTTTGGAAACCCACCTCCTGTGTTACTGAAATCATTGCAGTCCTCAGGAGCTTGGGAGATGCAAGCTGGTCAGATGCGCTTAGGTGCCTGCTAGTGCAGGGAGTAACTCCTCTACTCCAAGGGAGATTCTTCAGTCATCCAGCGTCGTGCAGACAGTCGAAGTACTTGGTTTCTTCTTAGTAGAATCTTGTCCAGGTAAAATCTAAAGTCCTGTAGCCAGGTAGCCCACTTTCTATCCATGGGAAAGGATTGGACAAATTCAGGGGACCCTCCTAGGGGATGGGCAGGACAGAGGGGTGGCTACACCCATGTCCTTTGTCTAGTTTTGCGCCAGAGCAGGAGCCAATAGCTCCCAGAACTGGTTTGAGCTGGACTATGCACAGTGACACCAAATGTGCCCCCAGTGCAGACTTTCTGGCACTCTCAGAGTACACCCACCCAGCCCCAATACACTAAACCCTGTCTGCGAGGTGGTCACATCTCCCTGTGACAGGATGCCTATTGTCATGCCTTCCTCTGCTCGAGCTTGGCTCAGCAGCAGGAGAGAAGAATCGTGTCTGTGGCTGGCAGTGTCCATTTTGTGCTGCAAGGGGCGAGAAAGCTGGTACCGGGTAGACCGGTGACCCACAGTAGTGGTTTCAGAAGGGTGGAATCATACCTCCCACACCAGTTACTGGTGTGAAGGTATGATTCCAAGGTGTTTGACACCAAACACAACATGTTTCTAAGCAGCCGTTTTAAAGTTAGCATTTACCGCGAGTTTATAATGCAACTTAACCTATATGTCTGGCTGCTTCACTGACAACTCCAGAGAATAGTCTCCGAAGGCTGCAGAGGGGCTCTGCTCATGCAGGGGCACCCTCTCACGTTAAACCCAGCACCCTGCCTTCAGGATTGATAAGGCCTGCCATACGGGTGACTGATAGGTTTTTAAGTGTAGTGATTTAGATAGATATAGTGAACCTATATCTAAGTAAGTGGTGCAAGCACCAGCTTACACAGGCTGCTGTAGCAGACCTGTTGTGTCATTTTGAATGGCCTCTCATGGGTGGCATAATACATGCTTCAGCCCATGGGAGGCCTCTGGGGTACCTATGCCCTGGGTACATGGTGTACCATATACTAGGGACTGATAAGGGTACCCCAGTATCCAATCTGGAGTGTACCTAAAGTACATGCATAGCAATTTAAGGGAGAAAGCAGTTAGACTTGGGTCCTGGATAGCAGGATCGCAGTCAGACTAGTCCAAAAATGGTGAGACATCAGCAAAAAGTGGGGGTAACCATAAGAAGCAGATACTACTTTCCTACAATAAGTTTTAAGATTCCGCTTATAAACAGCTATTCTCTCTCATGCCATAGAATATGTAAAATGTGTTTTAGACTTTGTAAAAACCACGCGGTCTCGGTGACTAGCAATGTCATTGCGAAGTAGGGCAGCACCGCAATAACAGGAAATGCATTTCAAAAGTTATTTTCTGAAGAAATAAATACAAACCCTCAAGTAAAAAGATGATAATAGAAAGCTCATACTCTCAAACATTGTCTACATTATATGTAAAAATGTGTTTTAGACTTTGTAAAACCCATGCGGTCTTTGCGACTAGCAATATCATTGTGACATCCGGCAGCGCCGCGACAATCGGAAATACATCTCAAAAGTTCTTTTCTGAAGAAATAAATACAAAAACTCAAGTTAAAAGATGATACTAATAAACCCCTACTCTCAAACATTGTCTACACTACATGTATATACGTGATTTAGACTTTGTAAAAACCACGTGGTCCTCGCAACTACCGGCAACATCGCAACAACCTGCAACGATCGAATGGAATCAATTGATATAAAAGATGGCAAAATCAATTAAAAAAAATCTTGTTCTAAAAAAACTAACACAAATTAAAAGCAGCATTTCACTAAAATAGAAAAATAATTGTTATGCACTTGTAATATATATTATACAATTACAGAATAAAGATTCAAAAAGTAACTGGGATGATACAGTTAAGAACCACAATTTAAAAATATTTAAAAATCCCTGGAAAAACCAAAGTTTTATGTATGTTATGGTTGCAAATCAGAATTTTAAATAACCTTAGAAATTCAGGGAAAATCAAACAAGGGTATAGGGATTCTATACTTAGGAATTAGCATTAAAAAAACATTAGAAATTCACTGAAAAAAACAAAGGTTACAGTGATATAATAGTTAGGAAATAGAATTTGAAAAACCTTAGAAATTCACATAAAAAACAAAGGTTACATGGACATTATAGTTAGGAAATAGAATTAAAAAAGCCTTACAAATTCACAGAAAAAAACAAAGGTTAAAGGGACGGAATAGTTAGGCTGACATTTCATTCGAACAAAACCAAAGAAATCCAGAAATTATAGTTACCTGAGCTAGCTACAACTCATGCCCCCAATGCACTGCTTATGACCTCACATGTTCCATCACACATGACATGGTCAGTGACATCACTGAAGATATCCTGCTTCAGGTTTGAAGGGCCATGCCCCAGCAGATTGAGGCCTAGGAGCTGTGGCTGTGTGTTTCTGTATTTGATAGTCACTGCGAACTCTACATGGAGTGGCATACACCAGTTTATTGATTTGAGAATGGACAGTGGTGGAAAGCAGGGAAAGTCGAAGGGTGCATAGCACCTCACACAGAATGTCAAAGCAAAAAACTGCTGTACAAGGAGCTGCGTCAGATTTAACAGGACAAGTCCTGCCACAAGCATGAATCAGGGTGGTTGATATGGCCTGGCAAAGTATAGTTGACGTGGGCACAGAAATCAACTATAACAATCGAATAGGGAGAAAGTCCTTTGTACATCAGGCCCATTGTTTTGTTATTTTGCAAAAATAAACGCATGTGCTGGGTTTATTTCTGCAGAAACAAAATGCTGGGAATTTGCCAAAATATGGCAGCCACCCAGATTCAGGCTTGCAAAAAGTACTTCCACCACACTAGCAGAAGCAATTTATTTGAAGAGATCCCCACCAACATGGCGGCATGGAGGGCAGTCCTCCACCAGGGTGGGTGAGCAGCAACCCGTGCAATCCCAAATCAACCCCTTCTTTTGTTGAAAGTATAAAATGCCCACATATGTGTACATACCATCCAACAATTTTATTATCCCTCTCATGCTTGATTTCTAATCACTGTGATCTGAGGCACCATTTCAAATCAGGTTAGAGACTAAGGAAACAGAAGTAAATAAAAATGAATCTTACTTGCTCCTGAAGTGCGCAACCAAGACAGCCGAGCTTTTCCAATAATTGTGGGAGGGTAGTGTCTAACTACAAAAGAGTTGAAGAAACAAAGTGGTCAGAAGAGTTCTCCAAACATTTTATGAAATAGTTTGTTTGTTCAATAACATTAGTTTGCAACATTATTGGTACTTTTCATTCTTCATGTTTTGATAACTCTCTTTGCATATCTTTTTTTAATTTTATAAACAGCTACTCAAAGCATTTTTGCTTCTGATGAGCACAGATTTTGCTTCCTGCATGTGGGGTTTGCTCCTAGTATCTGATGCCCAAGGCCACCATGACTTCCTAATTTGTGTTTGAAATGTGGCTAAAGTAACGCAAGTTAGCAGTATAAAGCTACTGTGGGCTACTTTCTGTTAAGAAGGTCATTCAAATGGATAGTACATGTGCATTTCCAATCAAACCACCCATGAGTTTTGATGCAAATACCTACCTACTTACAGTGGTAGACTAAGTTTTGAGATAGAAACGTATGCCTCTTAAGGTAGGTGTAAGGTATGAGAAAAGTTTCCTTTTCTCGCTGCTTTTCAAACTTTGCTAGTGTGCTGCAAAGTATGGCACAAATACAAAGAGGCAAAAGTATTAAAGCATGATTTTCTTCTGGAACAATCCCCTTCCAGTACAAAGAAAATGCTTCAAGGAACACAAACACCTTTTCACTATGGTGATGGAAAGATCTAGCACTGTTTTTGCCTTTCCCATTGCCGCAACACAAGTCAGCAGCTTTAGTTGCTGCTCTGCATTTTGTCAAAATTTAGTAAATCTGCCTCTAAATGAGGATCTAAGGGGCTCATTATGACTTGGTCTGCCCGCCACCATAGCGGTGTTTGGAACTGCCCGCCAGACATGCGGCGGTCCCACCACTGCTATTAGGATGCGCCTGCCATACTGGCGGGCACATCCTGGCCCTTTATCATTGCGGGCGGTGCTGCTGGCTGCAGCACCGTCCGCAATGATAAAGGTGCATGCACCGCATTTCCCTGCACCACGTGGCAGGCACCACGCGGTGCCTGCCACTTGGTGCATGGAACTGCAGGGGGTACCATGGGTACCCCCAGTGCACCCCCCACACACACAGAGGGGGCCCGCAACAGGCCCCCAAAGCCAGTCTCCGCCTGTCTTTTTGCGGCAGGATATCCGCCGCAAAAAGACAGGGGGAAAGGGATACCGTAGTCCCTATGGCGGTGCCTGCACGGCACTGCCGCAATGTTGCCCTGGTTCCAGGTTCCCGCAAGGCGGCCGGAAAAGACCGCCTTGCGGAACCATGGTGGACAGACTTTCCATCCGCCGCGGAACCATTGTGATTCCCACCGCCATCCTAATTTGGCAGTGGGAATTTTCTGTATGATGGCGGAAGGACCCCCACCGCCGGCCCGGCAGTGGCGGTCCTTCCGCCATCATACTGAGCCCCTAAGTCTGAAACTGCCAGAACACTTCTGAGCCTTTCTCAAGATTCATGATGCAAGAGAAGATCCTGAATGATTCAGACTGCAGGAAAAGTTTACCAACGCCAGGAAATCAAACAACATCTTATTAATAGAAAGGTGAATTACCCACAAGCCACTTTGTAGGCAGTTTTCTCTAAAAATAATCCTGAAAGAGCCTTTCTGTTCCCACCTATAAACAATGCTGTAATAGATCTATCTAGATCTGGGTCCCTTGCTCACTTTGCCACTGGATTCAAGCAAGCCTGGCTGATGACGGCTGAAATGCCAGAAACCGGTCCTAGGATGCTTGTTTCTGGTCCAGGGAAGACATGGCTTGGCAGTTCGGGCTGGACTGTTCCCATGAGGCACAGGGTCAGACTGATTTGCATATGGCCATGTCTGAACTGGGGTGGTGGAGTGAGCTAAAGAATGATGATGGATTAAACCCAGATCAGTTGACTGGGGGTGAGTGTTTGATTGGCTCAAATGTTCCGTCCATCATCCCCTTTTGTATCGTAATAGATCTAAAGGCTTTTGTCCCTTATTGTTGCATGCATTTCTGTAGAGTTGGGAATCAGAAGGGACCCATTCAGATACATCTCTCTGTTCGCTGGTATGATGATCTGTGACCATGAAAAATAAACCTGCAACACAAGAATGTTCCTGAGATTTATTCAACTAAATTTGAGGTTTGCAGGGGAGTCTGGGTAGGAAAATGTTGGGGGATCCATGCAAGCCATACCTCCCTGGACTCCCCTGGGTATCCAGTTTTCAGACATGTCTGGGTTTGGTAGGTTTCCCAAAATGGCCTCTGAACCCGTGGAAAAAATCCAGGTGCCCCTCCTTGCAAAACCAGGGCATTTTGTGATAGGTAATTTTGATGTCTCCACAATATGGTTTGAGCCCTTCTCAGCCGCGGGCACGTAGCCCACCCACACAAGTGAGGTACCATTTTTATTGGGAGCCTTTGGGGAATGCAGGTGGGTGAAAGTTTGAGGATGCACGCAGATTCCAGAACTTTCCATCACAGAAATGTGAGGAAAATGTGTTATTTTTGACAACGTTTGAGGTTTGCAAGTGATTCAGGGTAACAGAACCTGGTGAGAGTCACACAAGTCACCCCGACCCTGGATTCCCCTGGGTGTCTAGTTTGCAAAAATATATAGGTTTGCTAGGTTTCCCTAGGTGCCGGCTGCGCTAGGGTACAAATTCCACAGCTAGGCACATTGCAAAAAATGGGTCCGTTTTCAGTGGAAAAATGTGATGTGTCCATGTTGCGTTTTGGGCCTTTTCCTGTTGTGGGCACTAGGTCTATCCACACCAGGAAGGTACCAATTTTATTGAGAGACTTTGGGGAATAAGGGGTGCATGGAAGTTTGTGGATCCGCGCAGATTCCAGAACTTTCCATCACAGAAATGTGAGGAAAATGTGTTATTTTTGACAAGTATTGGTGAAATCGTGCTTTTTAAAGCATAATTTCCACATAAGTTTGCTAAAATGCCATAGGTGCAGAAAGAGCCCATATCAAATATTCAATTTATTTCATGGTGTGCCAATCCAAAATTTGGTCTGGGTACCCCCATAAGTTAAAGATTACCTCCATTGTGCCTAGGCCAGCATTTTGTCATGGATGCCCCATATTCAATGAGTGCCCCTTGATATCAAAAATAACATAAAACAGGCCAGTGCTAAAATTATGTAATTTATGCTGTCCATATACCATAGATAAACCTTATGTAAAAAATGTCTTCAGTATGTCAGGACCAGCTTTTGTCACCCTTCCATATGTCAGGTTGTCCACCTTTATGCCAAAAGTCCCCTCAGTGTGCTAGTACCAGCATTATGCAACTAGTGTACATATGCCAATCATTTCCTCAAGTATGCTAGTACTTTTCAATGGATGCCCTATGTGCCATTAATTATTTCTAGTATTCCAGTGCCAGCAAATTTGCCATTGGTGCACTTTATACCAAGAATTACCCCACAGTGTGCCAGTGGCAGTATTTTGTCATGGGTGTCTGCCACACTACAAATTGCTACAAGTGTGCCAGGAACAGTATTTTGCCTTGGGGAACTCTATAAGAAAATAAAATCACCTTCTGTATGCATTGTCTCTCACACTCATATTCACACATTGATACTCATTCTCTCACTTACACTCACTCATTCATTCTCACTCACCCTCTCTTACATTCCTTTACCATACTTTTTGTTCATGCTCACTCACTTGTATTACATTTTAATGTCAATCTTTCTCACTCATTCGTACAGACAGTCAGGGCCAGGTTTATGATCTTTTGTGTCAGGATTGTGAAACAAACATACAACAAATTGTTGGGGAGGATTTATTATCCCACACAAATCGGGAATTGTGATGGGTAATATCCCAAAGTAACACAATGTTACGTTTTTACTTCTTTGCGTTAATTCACATCAAGAGGGCATTGCAATAGGTTTGACACAAACCCTTATCTGTAAGGAGACAGGAACTTGCACCAAAAACGTTTGCATCCTTGAGGCAGGAGTAACAAGGAGGCATATTTTCATTTCTCCAACTTTGCATGTGTGCTACACTGTACAGCATACATACAAAGTGTGACAAGTCTTAAAGCATAGTTTTGTACTGGAAGGGACACCTTTTAGTATAAAACCTATGTTTCAGAGAACACACACCCATTCACCATGGCACAAAGGTGTGTGTGTGCTGGAGAGTGGAAATGCATCATATCCTAATAGATAGGGCACACTTTTTCTCTCACCCTTTGACGGAAGGCAGCGAGCAACTCTGGTGCAGAGTTGCCTTTTGTCAAAGAATAGTAAATTTGGGCCTCAGTGTCACCCAATCTAACTTTACCTGTCAAAGTCTTTCACTTGTTTTCACTCACACTCACATGCTTACACATACAGATGCACAGACTCACACAAACACACGCACTCTCATAGACACTGTCTCTCCTTTAGCTCGCAAGCACGAACACAACATACATTTAAAACCATTTTGTACTTCCCACATCTACCACCAAGGGTCCAGAGTGTGCACCATTTTTTATTAAACTAACAGTAAATAATAGAATAATATTAACTATTAATCGACAGAAAATAAGGAATGTAGGAATTCTTGCCACTGACTTTGTCACGTCTGAGGCCGGGGGTCACAAAGACAGGGCCAGGAGCCGCAAGTGGCAAGCCAGGAGTCGCAGCTGCTACCCATGGTGACCCATAAACGACATCTATTGAGAGGAGGCAGGAGGGAGCATGACTAGTTCCCCTAGTGTTGCAGTAGATGTGTGGACTTTTTTGCTATTGCTAGCAGGCAGAGACCTGCCACATCTCTCCTCTACAGGTGTCTCCGGTCTTATTTTTAACTCACCCTGAGTTTGCAAATCGAGGATTACTAGGTCCCGTATTTGTGGCACCAGTAATTTCCCAGTCCAAACTACTAGAATACACATAAGGCCCAGAGCAGTACAGTACAGCCCCCAAAGGATATTGCTCCAGTGCACCTGTTGTGAAGGCCATTCAGATACTTATCCCCGCATCCATCCCCAAACACTTGCAGGAATACTGCAGGTTGACAAAATCGTATTAAAATATTTTTTGCCATAAATGTAGGTCATCAGTTAAAAAGTAGAAGAATGTTCTTAAAATAAAATGTTAATTTAAAAATTCATACCAAAGCCTGTAGACATTTAGTGAGGTCACCGACGAGGTCACCGACAACAGGTATACCCAAATCACCAAGTAATGCAGAAGACACATCTAGAATAACAGAGATGGAAAACACATAATTAGCGCAATCACAAACAGAAATACGTTTTACAAATAACAATGAAGAATGTGTTTCCTTCTGTGGTTTCTTCTTTCTCACCTGTAATTGCCACATCTCTTATTCGAGGTGCCAAAATGACTTCAACGTATCATGAGTGAGAATGTGTTTTACATTTGAGGCTCTGCGTGTGGTGTGTATTCTGCATAAGTGGCTGCTCTGTGGGGCTGCTGTACATGGGTCTGGTTGTTCTATGTGTCTGGGGCTTGAAGATGTGTCTGTCACCTTGCATGTAATGCTTGTGAAGAGTGGCAAATGCATAACATTTGTAGGAAGATTTTAGGGCAGGGATTACGAAGGTGGGGGTAAAAATGTATTTGTCCCATTGGGCACCATCATTTCATGTACGATGTTAATTTTTAATGTAAGGGAGGCTTGACATTATAATATGCGTTTCATTAAATGTGCTGTTTATTATGCAGACCACACCAGTAGATGATTTTGAAATAATCAAAAAGGAGCATTAAAATGATTAATACTTAGATGGGGCAACTCACAATTGCATAAAAACAGATAATGAACTATGGGAGAATAAATTAGGAAAAATATCAAACTTGCCATTTAGTCTTACTCACAGCTCTTTGGGCGATTGGATTTGTCCTTGAGGAGACGGGCTAGAAAAGTGCCACCTGGTGGGGCTGCTTTGCTTGAGTGTCCCAATATTCTCCAAGAGGAGAGCGACAGTAAACAGTTATCATTCAAGGACATGCCTCAAGGAAGGCCCAATAAAATCCCTGTAGTAGTAATTGCATGCCTTTGCACCCCAAACCAAATGCGGTGTGTGATGCGTCCCACACTATATAGCACATTCTAAATAGGCTAAGCACTATGGGCCATATTATCAAGAACGGCGATAACATTATCGCCGCTTTAGCGACAGGAAACTGCCGCTAAAGTGGCGATAAGGGGCTTGATAATATGCCCTATAGAATTCCAATAGAAGCCCAGGTTCTGGTGTGAAGGACATCAAACCAGGGCTTCTATTGGAATTCTGTAGGGCATATTATCAAGCCACTTATCGCCGCTTTAGTGGCAGTTTCCTGCCGCTAAAGCGGCGATAATGTTATCGCCGTTCTTGATAATATGGCCCTATTTTTGTTGGTGCCACACCCAGGAATCTGAGTTTTCATGTTTATGTTACCTTGTGCTTGACGCTGATATATTGGCATTGCTCTTAAACTCTGGTCGCCTAAAATACTTTAACCACACCTAAGGAAGTTGTAACAAAAATGCTTTATGTTTGTTACTATGAAGACCCGGCATCAACTATTTTATAGCTGTCGAAAGAAAATGAAATTGCAATCTATGTGTCACATTTGTTTGTTGTGTGTTTTGATCAGTCAGTGGCGGCTCCCTCTTAATGACTTAACTGGTTGCACGTTCTGCCATATAATTTGTCTTTTTGTCTTCTAATATTTAACTTTCCATTCAAGGCAAACCTACTGTTTACTAATTTACATATTCACTTGTATACCATTACATTTTGCCTCTGGCCCCATATGTGTCCTCTCCAGCACTTCAACCATCTCTAAAGGTACCTCAAAAAAGTCTTCTTATTGGCTCAACCAGTAACTCCTTTTTGGCCTCCATGAGAACCTAGGATGGAGCTACCGAGGTACCTCCTCTACAACATTCCCTCTGAGCTATTCACTGTCTTTTATTTTAAACCTGTTAGCTGGCCTCAGACATGTTTTTGTTGACTGCACGGAATAGACTGCCAACTTGCATCATGATTTTTGTTTGCTTGGGCTTGTGGGAAGCCATCTTGCTTACATTTTTGCTTATTTGTTAAATGAAGCGTATTGCATGTTTTGTCGGCGAAACTTGAGTACAATTGGTGTGGTAGAAAGTCCTGAAGCAGTCAATGTTTTCTGGATCATAAAAAGACTAATCATTTTAGTGTGTACTTGGCAAACGCCTAAATGAGTAATAGAGAAGGACTGACTCCAGAGTGTATTTTGAAACTAGATTTAGAATACTATCATCAATTTTGTTTACCAAATTGTTAGAAAAAACAACACTTGAGAACGTTCAGCAAACGTATAAAGTAAAAGAGGGTTTAAATAACAATGCACTTTCACAATCCCCATCCTAACTTCACACCCTCCTGCCACACTCCCCTCTCAGTTATGATACTGTAAAGCCCAGAGGGTATGGAACATTAAACACGAAAACTCCAACATGTATAGAAACATATAAGAGAAGAAACTAAGGAGGTTCCTATTTACTTTTAAAAATAAAGCCATCAAGCAAACATGGTAAGTCTTTATATGTTTGTTGGGAAAAAATAAAGAAAGAAGGATCGGATTTATTGATCATAATAAATCTGAATATAAAGAAGCAGTGACTTAGTATGAGACAAAGGAGAAGTAAAGGTAAAACTTAGATGACTCGATGTAATCATTACACTGTAATTACTGGAATAATCACCCTTGTGAGGTAGTTGGAAGCTGTCACTACAACGCACGTGTAGCACTAGTACTCTGTGTGTCACAGAAGTGACATTTAGTAGCTGGAGGCTATAAGGAAAGTAATGTGTAAAAAAAAAATTACATAAAACTTGTGTAATTAGGTTAAACAGGAGGACCGGCTGGCCTTCCAAAAATGGAGAATTTCTCTTAGGAGCGGCCTCTGCACTAAGAAACACCAGACAAAAAATGAGAGCTACAACCTGGTTTCGGCCCCACAGCAGAGGTATAACAGCCGCCCCAAACAAAAGGTGCCTCAAATAGTATCCGTAAAGAGTGCGATGTGAATCTAAGGCTTCAAATGATGAGAATGAAATTGTATTGGGGTCCTTCTTGAAATACTCAGTGTACCTCCAACAATCAGTCAATTCTAAGATGAAGTTGGACCTCTACAGTTGGTATTCAGTTTTAGTGGTGTATAGACTGCTCCAAGCATACTTAGGGGCATATTTACGTTCCCTGGCGCATCCCTGCAAATCAGCAGGGATGCGCCGGGGAAGATGCGACACGCAAGTTTGCCCTTGCGCCACCGCCGATGCGCCGCATTTATGATGCGGCGCGCCGTGGCGCACAGAATGGCAGATGCGTGTCGCATCCCCCGACGGAAAGGCGGCGCATTGCTGGAGTCGCGTCGCAAGCGCGACGCAGCTCCAGCAATGCTCGGGGGTGCCCTATCCCTAACATGGTGCGTCAATCCTTACGCCTGCTTCAAGCAGGCGCAGGGTTTTGACGCAGCATGGGCGTAAGAGTGACTCAGTGAAATCTTGTAGATTTCACTGCGTCACTTTTACGTGGCGTACCTGCGAGGGAACGCCCACCCTGCGCTGGAACGCCCACATGAAACCTGACGCAGGTTTCATGTGGCGCAGGGGTCTACTACGTGACGCATCTCCCTAGATGCGTCACGTTGTAAATATTGCGCAACGCGGCGCATGGTTTGCGTCGCCGCTGCGTCACTTGCGTGACGCAACGGCGGCGCAAAAGTGGCGCAAGGGGCTTGTAAATATGCCCCATTGTATATATTATTCTAACAGTGGGGCTCTCTATGACCCACGTTTTCACAGATATTATTGAGTCCTGGAGGTGTGCTTAAGAATTTAATAGGGTTTGTAATTATTAAATTACAGGTTCGTTCAAAACCACATTCTCTCACCCCCACTCCCTGAGCATAGAAAGGACACTTACCACGTGAGCAGCTGACAGCCACCAACAGAAAAGCGAGAGCGATCTTCATGGCTGAGAGATGGCTGGGTATCGAGATGTGATCTGGAGTACACAAGGTTCAATCTCAAGATGTCTCTGTCAGCCCAGAGCTCCTACATTTATACTGGAAGCGACCAGTCAGTCTCATCCCACCAGATCTAATGCCAGGTCATGTGACAATTCTACCAGTTTGATTCTTGGCTGTGGGATCAATCAATGTTGACTAAACAGGTGCCAGTTTCTCTCCACCGTCATTCTCATGTTCCATTCAAAGGGAGGAGATAAAAATTAGAATTGGCAGCTCTCTCTTTTTGTTCTAAAGAACAGGACACGGAAGCATAGGCAGACATTTATATTTACACCAACAAACGATCTCCTTTGCATGTTATTTTATTTTCTTATTTTCAATTTTCTTTCTATCATCATTTCAGTGGGAAGGATGCGTAACCATAGTTTACAGGGCTAAACAGATTCGGTGATTACAAAGTGTCTACAAGTTTGCACTTTGGGCAGTGCAGACCCCTGGGATTTGCAATCTTAATGCAGATCTTCAAAAGAGGAGGCAGTGCAGCGAGTGAAGGCCACGCATGGCCAAACCAAATTCAAAAATACATTTTGAGGCTTCAGTTTCTAGAATGGTGTAAGTCAGCTTGCTGTCACCCTCGTGTAAAAGGATTTTCAATCACCTTCAGGAGCCAAGTAAAAACCATTTTAATTGTTAAGTTTCTCTAACAAATGTTTTCCGGTTAAGAAAACATACTAGTGGTTTTTTGCATTCCTTGGGAAATTATGGATTGAGGCTGGTTTATTCCCTTTCACCCTATGTGCTACAAATGTCTAAATTGACCTGGCTGGCAATTTAACGTCTACTCCTTTTCCTCTTCAATTACACTCCATGCCAAAGTTTCAAATTATAGAAAACAATATCAGCAATGGGAAAGAGAATGAAAGGGAGAGAGAAAGAAGAGGATGCTCTATGGAGGGCTTTCATTCCCCTTCAATGTGCTGTTCTCCTATAGACCCGGCTTTAGGATCTCTGGACTTTTAGCTTGATATTACAACTATAGAAGCAAGAACTCTAAACATAGTTTTTATACTCCTAAATTAACAGTGTCATATATTTTATCTTCTTGACAGAGCAGAATACTAAGTCTGTGACTATAGAGAAGGTGGAACCAGCAAGGACAATTGTATCACTTTTTTCCCATGCTTTACCTAACAGCTCTATTAAAAAATTGTGGAAAAGACAATAAATGTTCATGGAGGTCAGCAGTTTCTTGGTGCTTTTGATGGTACTTGGTGCACACGGGCAATGAGGTAATGCAGAAATGTTGATTCATCATCTCCCATTTCATCTCTCGCTACCAAATAAATGACCACTCTCTCTCTTCTAGTCCCAGGTCAAGCCCAATCAGACCTCTCTGGATCCCAGCTCTGCAAAGGTTTGTGCATCTAGATCTAGTTTCTCAATCTGCATGCCTCTTTTTAACAGTCTTAAGTCTCCCCTCATGGTGAGTCACTGTTCACCATATCTTTGAGCTAAGCAGCTCTGCCCTCTACTGTACAACAGACTTCTGCAAGGGCTTCAGTCTTTCTCAGAATGCCATCTATCTTTTCATTGGAGAGATTCAAACTTGGAAGAAGGCCGTGCCTACATTGATTTTATCACCATTACTTATCTTACTATTGCTCTTAATAGTCTCTTTGCATAGGAATTTTCTGGGAGCATATCCAGATGACCTATTTTTTTCCTCATGACTGCATCTCCTTTTGAGTTTTCCTGCATGTCCTTTTTTTTAGCATATGTAGCCCAGAATATTCTGTGGTCGAAGCTAGATCCTTCTAATTTGCTCATTTCCCAGGGAGTCCATGGACTGGTACAGCAACTTAAATGTTGAGTTTTCTTTCCAAACATATGTGCCATAGCTCGTTAGTGTGTCTTTGTGCTGCAGCTTTTGTAGGTGACAATTTCTTTCATGCTTATTTATTTATTTTTGAAACTTGTAAAGCGCACAGCTACCCCCAACGGGGGTGTCCCAGCGCTAGGACAGGCGGTAGATGCAGGTACTCATAGGGGGCTAAGAGTTGGAAAACAGCCAGGTCTTCAAGTCGCGTCAGAAAATAGATTCAGATTCAGCCATCCACAAGGACAATGGCAGGCTGTTCCAGGCTTTGGCCATGAACACTGCGAAAGCTCTGCCACCCATTCTGGAGCGGCGAAAACGGGGAGTCAGCAAGAGGTGAAGATGGTTTGATCTGAGTGAGCGGTTACACCGAGCATGCTTAAGTCGAGCTCTAAGGTAGGCCGGGCCCTGACCCTGCATTGCTCAAAAGCCAAAACCAGTGACTTAAACTGAATGCGCCTGGTCACTGGAAGCCTGTGGAGCTTCTTCAGGTGGGGAGAGATCGAGTGGCGGTAAGGGATGTTATAGATCAACCTGGCCGCCGCGTTCTGAACGATCTGTAAGCATTTGTTCAGGTAAGCAGGAGCCCCAGCGTACAGGCAATTAGCATAGTCCAGATGTGAGGTGATCAGGGCATGGACAATGGTCTGGCGAGCTTCCCGAGGGAGAAAAGGGAGAATTTTGCGAATCATGTGCAATTTACCGAAACACGCCGAGGAAAACTGATCGATTTGCGATTTACAAGATAACTCGTTGTTGAACCGGAATCCAAGATTCCTGGCTGAGTCCACAGGTTCCGGAGGGGGTTCAGCTCCGATGGCCACCATAATAGTGTATGTTGCATGGCCTTCTTGGCTCTAGCAATGGTGTCTTGTCATTCTAGTTCTGATGACTAGCCTGTTTTTCATATTCAGAGGGGTAGAAGTAGTAAGCTTTTCGGCACTATTTTTATTGAAAACTTTAATATGTCATATTTTTCGTTCCCCTTATTGGAATTCTGACATTTTGGTGTCACTTTATTCATTAAATACTTTTGAAACGTTTTGGTACCACTAAATGCTTTACACAATTTCTTAAGTTACACCTTTTCTTAAGTTACACCTGTATGTCTAGCTATCAAGTGTTGAGTTGATGTTTAAATTACTGAAACCTTTACTGAACCTAACTAGAATAAGGACATTGTTACTTGTGGTGGACTATCATCCACCCCAACTAATAATCCGCTTTCTCATAGTGTTCTTTTATGCACACTACCTTATATTTGGGACCCAAAAATCTAGAGTCCTACCATTGTGCATTCCTATGCTGCTCACAATAAAAACAGTACATCAATTGTATGCGTAGCCTTTTGTCTGCAGCAGGAAAGACCTGAAAATGCAAAGAGGAATCATCAAGATTTTTCCGCTAAAATCCAATCATTCTGAGAATGTGGGTTGCCGTGGTATTTGGGCTTCAGGTCACCCATCACCAAAGGAAAGGTACTTAAGGCTTCGGCTCCTTTCTTTTTTACATCCAATGATGTTGGCATGCATGGCATCTGCTTCACGTTACTGTATTTCTTTTTTTAAATCATGTAGATGATATAAAATCATATGAAAATCAAGCTCTTCTGTTATAGACCGAGTTTTGAGCCATAAAATAGAATTCCTCTGGAGCAAGCAACAAAGGAGTTTCCTGCCATTATGGGCCGTATGTGATGTTCATGTCTTTCGCTCTAGGGAGGTAATGCGTAGTAACAACACGTGTTTGCATGCATTAGCCTATTATCACCAAGCCTATTGGCTTTGTCAATGCAACTTTCTCTATGATTTCAAATCTTTTGTGCAAGACCTACTTCTGTATTAACTCAGCCACCAATTCCTAATCCCGGTCTTTATGTTGAGGAGTCACATCTGAATTCTCTTGATAAAGACAAAAATTGTAAAAAAAAAGATTTTCTTTAACCCCCTCATCCCTTCAGAAGGGCCTCTAAGGGGCTGCTTCCTGGCTGCCCTCTCTTGTACATTAACAAGACTTAGGCCAACATGTAGTCCATGTCCATCATTGAGCAGGTGTGGGACATGGAAGAAGATGAGGAAGAATAGGACTCTTAGGACTGGAACATGGGTGCTAGGTTGTTTTGCGGCATGTGCACTATCATAGTGCTTGTGGTGTGTGGTTAGTGGTTCAGATTTTGTACTGTAGGATGAAAATTTCAGAAGCCGCATTTTAAAAACTATCCTGTATCTCTAGAATGCATGTTAACAATAATTATCAACAGGTAAACATAAGATTTCCACTCTCACCCTTGTCTCTGTTTCTTGTCAAAATCTTTACAAGAAGGCAACGTCCATGCATTAAATGACACCGACCCACTGGAAATCACCAGCGACCTCTGATTCGTTCTGGAACACACGTGGAAGCTTTATTAATCATTGCATCCAGTTGGTCATTGAATAACAAAACCCACTTCTGAGACAATGGATTCAGCATGATCACCTCTCATATCAGTAGCTCATATGGAGATTTATAGTTTTGGGAGAGGTGCTTGGGAATGCTTTAAATATATCAGCAAGAGGGGCACCTTTATCCTCAGCCCATGAGCCCCCACCCTTCCTCATGAACTCACTCCAAACAATGTGGGGAGCAGTAACAATCATCAGCCCGCAGCCGAGGAAAAACCCCTTCAGCAATCATTAGCCAAAGTGACATGGTCCTCTTGGTATCAAATGAGTGAAATGAATGTCCTCCTGATTAGCTGATGGACCTGTGACTTATCAATCCTGGACAAAACAAAGGGACCTATGTTTTCACTCCACCAACGTCCCCAACTAGCAAATTACATGTGCCAAAGGATGAGATCAGGTTCCCATCCTCTCTTGACATTTTCTACGGTCTGTATGAGGTTGACTCACACTAGATTCAACAGACGTAACGTCCACATAGAGTGTGGTTCTGGAATCTGGATCGCAGGCACTTCAGTTCTCTACTCATATTTGTTTTTCATAGCAATTAATAAAAATCTCGTTGACCTTTCTTAGTACAGTAATTAACAGTGATTCAAATAATCCAGTTACACGTACTCAATGAATGATTAGGCTTGTGTGAAATTGTGTTTACGCCATTGAAATTTCACACAATTCCAGCATTTCACGTTATGATTATTATTATGCAAAATGTCATATTATGTAAAGTCACATAATTGGAATTTTGTTTGGGAAAAATACTATTGCAGGGGATGAAAACAAATTAATCAATGTGAGCAGCTGTTGGTCACATCGTGCACAATTGTGCACTATTAATTTTAGAGCGAAATACATTCTCGTGTCCAAAATGGACGAGAGGATGCATTTCATTCATAAAAGTAGCACAAAATGATAGACGGGCGATTTGCATAATAACGCTTTACTTCACAGATATTTTTATTTTAAATAAATTGTGTTACTTTCGCCCAGACTCATTGATGATCTGGCTGAGCTGAACTTGCCAGGATTTAAAGAGGTTTCAAGGTGACTCCATGTGTCAGCTATAGCCATTTGACCTGCTGTCCTTATATATCGGATGATACACAGTGGGCCTTCCATGGAGATTGGCTGATGGGGTGGCACAGAGAGTCGGCCTTGTTTCCGTGTTTCCTCAACCACTGACTTACCGAGGAGGAATGACACTGCAGAAGAGACTGGGATCACCTGGCATGCCAGGACCCTGTGAAATTCGACGATAAGATATTTCTAGATGCAAATGTAGGACAGAAAACCGGTAGAGTGCCCATTGAACCTTGAAGCCGCAGGTTATTCGGAGGAGATGGGCGCATTGGACATGAAGATATACATCCTGCATGCCCATCTTTCATAGGAATCACACTGCAAGAGCACAGGGACTCTTGACCTGGAACCGAGGCCTTGATGGACCCGACGGACCCGATTACTCTCTTTACATTTATGACTTGTCCTTTTCCCCCTCAAAGAAACGGGCTATTAGTGACAGGCCTCCCCTGACCCCGGTTGATGTATCTCTGACTTTGCCCTGCATCCTCTCTTTTCATCTTGTCTGAGAAAGGATGTTATAAACTGATTCTACAGGAATCCAGCATCTTTTGGTCACGTTGTTGCAGTATTTTCAAGGAGCGTCAATTTTGAGCTATAACTTACACTCAGGAAGAATTCAAGAGACGACTCTTTGCCATGAATCCACTAGATGGCGCTGGCATAGTGAGGATCGCTACTGCAGCATTAAGGCGGCTGCTGGCCAAGGTACACAGAAATGAATACACGCAAAAGCATAGTTTCCCATTTCATTTTGAGACACTTGAAAAGAATGATGTGAACAATAACAAAACTGAAGAAGCCAACACAAGTGGCAAAGTATCCCGCCTTCTCTCATACTGTTAACATGTTTTCCATAATCTGCTTCAATTGTATTCAACATGAAGGGTAGCCTCAGTCAGCTATGATTTTGTACTGCACCAACAAGCCAGAAGTGTCCCTGTGTTACGATCAAAAGCTAGTGAAGGGAGCGAACAGGGAATGCGTTTCTTAGGCTACATACAGCACAGCCCTCAAGCTCACATTCAGCTCTGGACAGGTGTCACATTCTTATGGACTGGTCTGTCCAGCAATCTGGCAATGCCTGAAGGGCTTGTCTGACCTGTCAGTGTGTGCGCCTGTTTTCTGACTCTTTCGGGCATGTTTTGTGGTGTTGTGAACCAGTTTTTACTTTTGATCTCACTGAAAGTGCCATCAACATTTCCTGCAGCAAGTACAAATACCTTGGAAAACACTTAATCAGCGATCTTCAAATGTGGGCCTCTCTTTAACTATATGATTCGCTAAATGGGGCCACTTTTATTTTGGTGCCCGGGGCCTATTTTCAGTCCCAGTCTGACCCTGCGTTTAGTGACACATTCTCTGTCAAGACATATGGCTGACCCCTGAGGTTCAACAAAAAATAAACCATGGGGCACCCTCAGGCAAGAGAGAGGCCATGCTCTCAGAAATGGCTTACTATAGAGGGAGATTGCCACCCAGCCGCCGTTGTCTGCACACGCTCTCTAACCCAAAGGAAGAGGAAATCACTGTAAATGAACCCGAGTGTGAGAGGGGAAAACCTGCCCTCCCGTTGCAGGAACCCGAGGAGTGGGCACTTTTAAACAGCTCCAACAGTCAAGTTACAACAAGAGAGGTCCTAGCACTTGTGTCTCACAGTCACAAGCAGGGCCGGACTGGGAACTGAAAGCAGCCCTGGCAGATTTTGCCAGACCAGCCTCCGTCCGGCGCGTAGCGAGCGAGCACAGCGAGCTTGCCCGACCACTACTAGGGGATTTTGGGGGGGTTCTCCCCGCTAGAAAGTTTTGGAAAAAAACAGACCAAAATGGTGAATTTTACAGCACATTTATCATTACATATTCCATTGTATCAACTTTCAAAGCACAGTAAATAGTAGATGATGACCTTAAAGAGCACCAGGTTACCCACCCAGTCATATGTACCTATAGACATTCTTTCAGAGAGAACCAACAATAGACAAGTAGTGAATCAGAGAGAATGAGAATAAGGGAACGCTGGATGGCAGGGGGAGCTCCCATGGCCGACGGTGAGCACCCTTTTCAGTGACATGGTAGAGTCGAGGCCGGCAGTGTTAAAGCCTCTTCTGGGTTTAATTGTAAGCCATCTGAGCACGAAGGGTGGAGGGGTGTCTTGTGAACAAGCCTCTTCTGTTAGGAGTGGAGATAATGCTCTTTTATCCCAGATTCTCGGGTAAATCTAGACAATACACACAGTGTCTCAATAATCGGGAAATTACTTCTGCAGAATCAAGTCTGTACAGATGATCAAATAATTTAGAAAATGTCGCTTGTGGAATCTAGAATATACACATTTACATAATCTGGAATATACAGATATTGGTGACATTATCATATGTCAGTGACATATGCTGTATATAGACAGACTGGCTGAATTTAGATCACACAAATTATCATAGGATAGAGAATGACACAAAATGTAGAATATACAAAGGTGAATAATCTGTAATGTACAGATTATTGGAAGTCGTAGTTAACCTAGAGACGCAGAGACTTTCTGTGGGTTGAAGAAAGTACAAAAAAGAATGCACAGACTTGACTGACATCCAGCATCAATACTGTTAGGGAATACAGGGTGTCAAAACAAACCCAGTATCACAGAATGCAGTTAAGTAGACTTACTTTCATCACAGTGTGGCATCTTGAGGAAGTCCTCTTGGGCAGAAGACTCTGCCTTAGTTCTGCAGTCCAAAGCCAAAAACTCTTTGTATGTTCAAAACTAGCCAAAGCACTTTGAGCTCAGTGCAGTACTGACATAGACCCATTTGAGGGAGCAGAGGGCACATTCCAGAGCTAAGACCACAGTGCCCTCTGCAGGCTCTGCTCCTTGTTCTGATTGAACGCTCCATGGCTTTCAAATAATTTCATAATATAACCATAACTGCACCTATTTGCTCAGAATGTCCAACTCTCCCGCCTTCTAGGCACATTGGGCTTTATTTTGGAGGTTCTTTCACAAAATCTGGTCAATGTTTCTCAAATAATGAGCCAAAAAGTCCCCAGGTTTTGCACAAACTTGTTAATTTATTTACTTTTGTTAAATCTGAGTGTTGTAGCGGGCCAGGTGTTTGCGTGGCCACAGCGCAGTGATTGGTGTCAGTAGCAAAAGATGATGGGGAACACCTGCAGGATGTGGTGAGGGGTCTTTGACTCTCCCGCACTTCACAGATATTTATAGACCTGAGGGCTGAATGGGAGCCCTGTGATGGGTGGGCCCCCCTGCACTGCGCAGGCCTGTGCTACACCCTTGTGTGGTGGCACAACAGAGTACTGTTGCACGCCTTGCTGTGTGAGGTGCCCAGTCGCAGGCCAATCTGCACTGCTCCATTTTCGAGTCTCCTGAAACAAACATAGTTTAGTTGAGCCCAGGGATGTGGGAGCCCTGAACCACCAATGATCAGCATTTGTATCATTGTCTTTTGAAGGATTCCTGATGGATCGGGTCAGAGGAGCTGAATTTGTGGCCTGTGTTGACTCTGATCTAAAATGTCTTGGCACACATCTCGATCGAGGATTTCCTTCCGACTGATGTAGTTCTGAAAAGGGACTCCTATCCTTTGGGCAGTTCTAGTACTTCTCAGCTACAGTTACTAAAGTATTTATTCGTATTATAATTTCTTTTATTTATTCTTGATTTTCACGCTTCAACCCTTGTGGTACCAACACTTTTGCAAAGAGCTGCTACTTATTAGTGCGACCGGAAGTAACACTTCTAAAGAGGACTGATTTCCTTTCTTGGTGCAGCACATCACTGCTAGGGTGTAATAACTGTGATAGGTCAGTGACTGCACTTCTGAGGAGAACGCAGCAATATGGGACAGTGAGCACCCACTTTATTTATTTTAAACATTTACTAACCCGTTTGCAGCAATGCTTTGTGTGGGCTGAGGCATTTTTTGTTTGCTTTTTACACAGAATGACTGATCTTTGTAGCGGTCTGGTGCAACTGCAAGATTTGGGTGCCCTTTGGGGTGAGTTGTTCTGCCATAAAGGTGCACTGAATAGTTCTTGAATAGGGAAGTGTCTGAATTTCTCAGTTCATTGCGGAAAAAAATCCCCATAATATTTTTTTTTAAAAGTAACAGAAGACCAGTTAGGTTTCCCCTGAGTGAGGCAATGTACGTTTTGCAAATTAGTTTTGCTGTTGTAAAACTTGTATTCTCTAATGAGTTCTGGAAAAGGCCCGAGTGATGCTTTAGCCGAAATATAGCGAAGGTTCTCCACCTCCTCCTCCTCCTCACCCCTCACCACATGCCCTCGAGGTCCTCCTGGATTCCAGGTTGATGCATGTAGCATGTTTCGACCTCGGAGGGTGGATGGCTAAGTTACATGGAGGATCGGGCCGCGGCCGGGTACTGGGATAGCCGCTCCTCGAGTCATCAATCAGACTCAGAGCCTGCCTGGCCTAGACTAGAGCCAGGCTGAGTCTGAGGCCAGCCACCACCTCACTCGCTCCACCCCTGCTATCAACAAACAAAAGCCACTGCGCTGCGGAACCGGGCCGTGGCCTAGCCCTGCTGCCCCTTGCCCCTGGTCAGCCGGACTTTCTGGAGAGTAGCCCGCCCCTCACACACACAGCAGAACACTTCACTGGAATCATAAATGGCATAAAATGCAAATAATGTATCTCAAACAAATGCTTCTGTAGACACATATATGAAAAGTAAGCAGAGAAAGTATCCCCTGGAGGTAGAATCACATGCACTCAAAAACCTTTTTCACACACTCAAAATGGCTCTGTATCAGCAATTTCAGAATTCCAACTATCAATCACCAATAAACCCCCATTCTGTGACATAAAAACTAAACCCCAAGCTGAAATGTAGTGCTCGCACAATTTTATTTATAAAAAAGAAGCAAAATATGCCTCAATCCATACACATATTAAAATATTTCATGAAAACTTAGAAGGATAAGCATGAAATAAACCATATACTTTTTAAAAAAAACATTATTACATTAAAAAACACATTTTCCAGACAAAGGAGACCCATAAAATACTGTTATCATATTCTATTTTAACTCAATGAGATCCAAACACAGTACATTATACACAGAGAGCTTTTGGTAAAAAATATTATTCTTATCCAAATGTCCCTTGTTTTTGGATTCTTCATAGGAAAGTGCGTCGATGCGTTTCGGTGGTGTCGGAGCTTGTTTAAAAAACCACCTTCTTCAGGACAAGATTTTTTTAGAGGGTCCGGTTTCTCCACGTTATCAATATTTTATTGTAGCAATTGGAGAATGACATACTCCAGTCCATGTACGCATTATCTTCTTTCTAAACCTTTCTGCGAGGGAGGCTACTATACCCCATTGAATCTTGGGGCCCTGTATGTCGCAATTTGGCAGATGCACCTTAAATTAAAAGACTGTCCACAATGTGTATTCAAAGTAATATAGATATAACAACAATTGACTCCACGATCAAACAAATGACATGACTATCAAACATATACATTTGCATATTTAGAAAAAAATTACAAAAATACTTTCATATCAACATAAAAAAGTGTCCAACATAAATAATATTTCAACAGAGGAGATACATCTGTATCCTCCTGGTGTGTTGTCGTAAGTACAGCAGGTTGCCCTATGTGGCTGGGGCACAGTAACTTGCTCTTAGTCAGTTGTCAGTGATGTATGAGGCCTCTTAATTACTGTCCTTTGGCACTTAATTGTCTTGTGAGGGTGTACGTGCCCTCCAAACACACCAATGCGTTTTAAACTTCTATGTGTGCCTGACATTTACTTGATGAAGGTCTTCCTCAGGGCTTACTGGATTTTATTGGAGGACACGACATATAAAGCAAAAAGCAAGAAATGTGTGTCACATTTTGAAAATGGGGAAACCTCTTTATTGTACGCATCTAAGCATTCAGACAGGTAGTCCTAGAAGTTCACATACCGTTTGGTTTGGGATCATATAGGCCAAGACTCAATGGTCATCTCCCCAGTGGAGATAGTTACATTCAGTGTTCTTTGATGGGTGGATAGGGTACTCCACCTTTAAAGAACATCTTCTGGAGAGAGGGGAAAGGAGGAAGGAACAGGTGGGCACATAGTTAATTTGTGACCTTTGTTCTAGTGTTGCGAATAAACCTAGAGGTGGTCAAGTGTATCTTACTTTGTGGACAAAGTGGCTTCCCTTCTTCTTAAAAAATGCATATATACGGAGCCCTGGTGAAGAGGCTTACCTTTCAAATGTTTTCTGGTTACAGCCTCTACAATGATATGATACATACTATTTCATGCTAGTTGGGGACAGGGGTGATGCCACACATAAACACGTGTAAATCTTTCCTGTCCCACCATATTTTAGCAACTGAGGCAATTGCTGTGCATCCTCATGGTTCTTTAATTGCAGGGCTCTGAACTCAGACTTTGCACATGACGTGGAGACAAAACAAACATAAGGGGGAATTATCAGCTGATTGCTTTGCCTGTAAAGAGAGGGCACTTGAGTGCGCTGTTTTTTTAGCTTGTCAGGATCATACCTTAGCCAGAACATTTTCCTCATATCAGTGTTGCCAGAATATTGCTGGTTCTCGAGTCAAGTTGAGTCGAAAATACTTTATTCGGCTGATGAGAACCATAAAGCACACTGTTCAAACATATACACACATTTCAATAGGCAAACTATTTAAAAAGAAAGGGTAAAATACATGTCGGTTAAAAGGGTCCTCATCATACACATAATACATATACATTAATTAGTCACCTGGATCCAGTTAAAATAGAACACATTATATGATATCATCCAAATATCAATACATTTAAGAACTTTCAACAAATGAAATACCATGGTAAAAGGTGCTTGAAAAATATCCCCATGAAAGTAAAAGAGGTGTTTAAAAAAATACATAATATTATAGACAAATTTATGAGGCTTATTTTGCAGCTACTGCAGGGACATCTTCTTCCTCAATCTCATTGCTCCTAGCAGAAATCTTGCGACCCGAAGCATGTTACAGGGGAAGGTAGCATTTGTAAAAATAGCAAAGCAGGCCCCTATGTGAACTGCTAGATACTGTTTTTTGATTCTGACAGTGCCAAAGTGCTACTAACCAGGCCCCAGTGCCAGTTTTCTTGCCATTAAAAACTAAGGGGCATATTAGCAAGAACGGCGTTAAAATTATCGCCGCTTTAGCGGCAGGAAACTGCCGCTAAAGCGGCAATAATGGGCTTGATAATATGCCCTTGAGAATTCCAATAGAAGCCCAGGATCACAGCAGAACATGGGCCTCCATTGGTATTCTCAAGGGCATATTATCAAGCCCATTATCGCCGCTTTGGCGGCAGTTTCCTGCCGCTAAAGCAGCGATAATTTTAACGCCGTTCTTGCTAATATGCCCCAGAAGTTTAATTGTAACCCAATTGGCAAGAACTTTAGCACCCTTGTAAGTCCCTGGTAAATGGTGCCTGTGGTATCCAGTGCATGGGTACTAAAGAGGCTCCCTATGGGCTTCGGTATGACTTATGCCACCCAAAGGGACCCCACAAAACCTACATGAAACTACCTTTGCAGGATGCATGAAAGGGTGCAACCACTTCTGAAAACACAACATTGCACACTGCCTGTGTGCAATGCCTGTACACTGCATGTACTATATGTAAGTCACCCTTACAGCAGGACTTAAGAGCCCTAAGGCAGGGTGCATTAAAGGTTATTTGAGGACATATCTGCATGAGCAGATATGCCCCTGTAATGTCTAGTTATATTACTAGATGTTGCTAGTGAACAGGAAAGCCATATTAAGGTGTGTACCAGGCACTGGTAATCATGAGTTTCCCAGATACATGTTGGCTTCACTGAAACCTATGGTGTTTGGTATCAAACACCTTGTCTTAATAAATTCATACTGATGCCAGTAGTGGATTTAGCAAAACATGTACGAGGGGTACCTTAGAGGTACCCCCTGAAAACCTTCCAACCTCTCAGTGTGCTGGCTGACTGTTAACTTCCGGCCTGCCACAACACATGAGTTCCTGACCCCCTGGAGGTGAGAGCCGTTCTCTCAGAGGTCAGAAACAATGTCTCCTCTGGCAGGAGGTGTTTACACCTCCTCCAGCAGGATGGCTAGTGAATCTGCATATCAAGGCCAAAGGTTTCAAAGCCTCTGCCGCCTTTTATATGAAGCCCCGGATCCCCCTCAGAACTGGGAGATGCCACCCCCTGCCCTGAGGCCCATTTGGTACCACAACAGGTAGGAAATTAGCTATGCTAGGAGGTGTGGTGCACTAGCAGGCCAGTCACACCCCTAAGGTGAGCTGCCTGATGTGCCCCATGAAATAAGGATTCCACCATCTTGATTTTGGTGGAATTAGTAACTCTGGGATAGGGTTATGCCCACTCCCCACAAGAAGTGGTCATATAGGTGGCATAGTGACTCCAAGGGCAAGTACCCTTCACTCCCCTTAAAGACCCTAAATTCAGTATTTAGGTGGCCCCCTGACACTAGGACCTTAGATGTATCTGGCTGAAGAAATAAGAGGAGGACAAAGAAGAGCCAAAGAAGTGAGAACCACAGACTACTTGTGAACTTTGGTGCCTAGCCCTGCCTGACTACCTGCTCCCGTCCGGATAATTGCGACAAGCTGATTCACCCTGCAACTGTGCACTTTACCACGGTGCAGGCAACAATTGCAATGTCCAGTTCACTTTTCTGCTGTTCACTGAGTTCACTGACACAGTAGCTGCCCAGATAGAGTTCATCATGCTCCAACAGGATAGGCCCATCTCCCCACCAAGTGAGAACATGCCAGGAATAAGTGGAGCGGCCCTGCACCAAAACCTGGAGATCCGGCCCCTTGCAGCAACTAAAGCTTGTTTTAGTCCAATCTAGACACCAACAATGCAAAGACTGAGCAGTCGATGAGGGACATCAGCATCACAGAAGACAGCACCAAGAGTAGCACAGCTTTCCTGTTTTCTCCCTCTTTGCAGGTCTAACCAAGAATAGTGGATGCCTTTGACGCAAGGGCACCAGCCAACTTAAACCCTCCACTTCTGAGCACCCCTGCCCGGGTCCATGACAACCAACAGTGCTCCCCTGATTCTTGGACCCCACAAACTGAACCCCCATTGGGAGCTCCCTGACTTGTCCCCAATTCCCCCTCTGCAGCCTGTTTCTAGGTGCCCCCCTCTTTTCTTACAGTGTAGTGCGCAAGGCTACCAACCCGTCCAGAACCTCTGCACCCGGGTACTGCAGGGCAGGTAAACTTGAAATTCCTGTGGTACATTGGACCTTGGCCCCTAGAGCCTTAAGTCCTAAAGGGGACCCCTGAGAATTGTTTGCATATATCTGTATGCAGTATATGTTTCTTTCTCCATTGGAAAGCATTAACACGTAAAAACACATTTGAGTGACATTTTTATTACCTGCAAAAATTGATACACTGAAAAATACTTACCCAGTTACTAAGTTTTTGGTGTTAAAATACATATAAAAATACCTGCTTTTTAAATTGGTCTAGCGTTTCTTCTTGAGTGTGTGTCTAATTTTTTTACTCTGTGTGTGTTCAACAATTGAATTAGAACTACCCTCTGATAAGCCTAAACTGCTCGCCCACACTACTACAAAAGAAGGCATTTGGGAATATTAATTTAAACCTTGTAAGCCATTAAGAATCATCTGGACATAGTAAACCTCGTTTTGGTATACTACATAAAAAGCCAGTTTCCTTCAGGTGGTATCTTTGCCAAATGCCCGTGTTTCGCTCTAGGATTTATACTTAACTCCTTATCTGCTGGGGCCTTCCCCCACTGCTGAACCCTGTTTTGGCTATTTGGGGTTGTTCTCACTTCCATAACTTTTCCACATAAGGTAGCCACGCCAAATTTGCACCATTTTTTTCCCAACACACTGGGGCTTCTAAAGGTACCCAGGGCTTGTCGATCACTGGTGAAGTCTGAGAAAAAAGCAAAATAAAGAAAGATATTGAGTTTATTGAGAAAAATAGGAAAACTAGCACCAGATAAAGCATTTTTTAAGAGGTAGCCTATTTTCTCTATTTTTACTGCTCTCAACCTACTTCCAGTTGGCTGTAGAAACCAGTGTGAAACCCATGAGTGATCTAGACAAGCTATAGATTTTGCAAAAGTTGACAAAATACCCAATCCAACAAGGGGTCATATGTGTAGTTCCCTCTAGGTTTTTCTAGGGAACATAATTGTTGAAATGAAGTAATATTGAAAATGAGAGGTGCAAAAACGGGCATTTGTGATAACATTTTCATCTGTAACGTTTTGTAACAATGGGTAATTTGCAAAATCTATATACCATTTTGTCTGCAAATCCCTTTTTTGTGGGGATATATAGTGTTTGTAGTATCTCCAGGAATCTATGGTACCCAGAGCCACAACTGAGCCTCACTGTATATTGGGTTTTTGAATGAGTACTGAGTATAGACCAATTCATATAACAACATAGGCAGAGTGAAAATCAGGTACCTAGGAAAGCTATGTATTTCTGTAATAGGCACAAGATATGGAGTTTAGGAGCAGTGGTTATTTGTACATCTCTGAATTCGTTGGTTCCAATACATGCGTAAGATTTAGAGGGTATTTTTCTAAATGTCATCTTTTTTATACAATGGCTTACATTTGAACATCACAAATGCAGCAAATTCCAATTGGTAATAACAAATGTTCTGCAATTCTAAGCTCCCACATGTCTTCCAATAAAAATGGTACCTCACTTGTGTGGGCAGGCCTAGTGGTGCAACAAAAATTGCCAAAAATGCAACATGGATGCATTTCATTTTTCTACTGAAAACTGACCCTTTATTTTAATTTAGGTAGCTCTAGACTTTGGACCCTAGCTCAGCCATCACCTAAGAAAACCTGGCCAACCTGTTCATTTTTTTAAACAAGACACCTAGGGGCATCCAAGGTGGGCTGACTTGCATGGCTCTCACCACTTTTTTTTACCTAGAATCCATTGCAAACCTCAAACCTTGACTCAAAAAACAAATTATCCTCAAAGTTCTGTGCTGGGAAGGTCTGAAATCTGTAGGGAGCCACAAAATTAGTTCCACCCAGAACTTCCCCAAGTCTTGAAATAAAAATGGTACCTCACTTGTGTGGGTAGACCTAGTGCCAGTAAGAGGTAACAGCCCAAAACGCAACATGGACGCATCGCATTTTTCCTTCAAAAACTGACCATTTTTTTCAATGTGGGTAGCTCTAGATTTTGAACCCTAGCTCAGGCGGCATCTAGGAAAACCTATACAACCTGCACATTTTAGAAAAGTAGACAAGGAGAAGTATCTAGGGTGGGCTGACTTGCATGGCTTTCACCACCTTTTTTCACTTAGAAACCCTTGCAAACCTCAGACTTTGACTAAGAAGACACAGCTTTCTCACATTTCTGTGGTTGAAAGTTCTGGAAACTGCGGCGAGCCACAAACTGCCTTTCACCTGGTGTTCCTCCAAGTCTCCTAATAAAAATGGCACCTCACTTTTGGGGGTAGGCCTAGTGCCTGCAACAGGAAAAGGCCCAAAATGCAAGATGGACGCATCACATTTTTCTACCGAAAAGTGACCCTTTTTAGGTCGAGCCTGGGCAGCGAATGTGCTGCTCTGCGAGGCATGCTGTTTTGGAGTATGAATTTAAAGCCCCTCCCACTCTCCACCCATATTTGTCTTTGGCTTGTGTCATTGTCCTTCGTAAATACTGGCTTCTGATTCGTTAATAGGCTTGTTAGTCCATCCTTAGTACAGCCTTGTCTTCATTTGTAACCTCCCATGAGGACTGGCCCTTTTACTTCGGTTGTATCACGGTACGTCTTATTTAGTCTGTAAGCACTTTATTCTTTAATGAGTTTCTCCTACTGCAGGCACAACATGCTTTCCTGCAACATTCAGCATGCCATGCACACTTTCACGGGCGCTTTTGGAAAACAAATCATTTCTTTGTCAACTTGACAAACAAATGCTGTTTTTGGTAAAAAGCACCCCATACCGCGCTTTTAATAGCGGACGCGGACCTTCCTTCAGACACGGCTCTTCTAAATAAAGGGGAGTGGCCTCTATTATTGTGAAAGCGCAGCATGGGGCACTTGTAAACAACAAGCATTTGCAATGCAATAGGTCTCACATTTTAGAAACTTTGACCTATTGGTAGTGTAAGTGACAATGCCTTTTATTATTGCAGGTTTTTAAACACATAAATAAAAGCATTGTCATCTACAATGCCAATAGCTCAAAATCTTGTAATTGTGAGACCTATTGCATTGCAAATGCATGTTTTCAATGTAGGTAGCTTTGGACCCCAGCTCAGCCATCTCCTAGGGAAACCTAGCAAACCTGCACATTTTTGAAAACTAGACACCCAGGGAAGAGCAGTGTAGGGTGACTTGCAGGGCTCTCAACAGGTTTTTTTCACCCAGAATCCCCTGCAAAGCACAAACTTTGCCTAAAAAAACGAATTTGCCTTGCATTTTTGTGAGGAAAAGTCCTGGAATCTGCAGGCACCCACACATTTCCTACCACCCAGTGTTCCCTCCGGGTCTACCAATAAAAATGCTTCCATACTTTTGTGGGTGAGCCAAGTGTCCACGACAGGAAAGGTCCCAAGATGTATTGTGGAGACATCAAAACGATCTATCAGAAAACGATCTGTCTTTGCAGGCGGAGCACTTGCGTTTTGGTCCCGGGCTTAACAGCCATCTAGGGAAAACTACTAAATGCAGACATTTCTGATAACAAGATACCTGTGGGAGCCAAGGGATATGTGGCTTGCGTTGATCCTTCAAAGTTTTCTTACTGAGCATGCCTCCGCAGATGTAGTAACTGCCTTTCCACCCCAATATAACATAACTAGAGTGGATAGAAAGGAGAAAAGAGGAGGAGGTCTACTCATAGCTACTATCTCTGGCGTGAGAATTACCTCCTTAGAAACTATGAGCTCAGACCAATTAGAACTATGTGTTTTCAGGATAGAGGTACCGTCTGGGGGTGCTTGGAGAGGAACTTTAGTATATAGACCTCCCTGCCCCAAAAATGATTTCTCCTACAAACTACTCGAGATTATCGCCCGCAAGTATTGGCCTCTGATCTTTTTTTCTTAATAGGAGATTTTAATCATCATGCTGAGAAATTACAGGATCCAGACACAGATCAGCTGATCACAAATATGAGCACACTGGGATTAGCCCAATTGGTAACAGGTCCCTCCCATATCGCCGGTCATACGCTTGATCTACTGTTTACAAATTCCTCAGACATTACAGTAGAATCTCCATCCCCACTGTTATGGACAGATCATTACCTATTAAAATTTGTTATTCCAGTACATATGATCAAAACTGACTTTAGGAATGAACCAATATGGCATAGGCAATGGCGTAAAGTCACCTCGCCTCTCTTTGCAACACATTTCAGCTCCTTCCATCATAGCCATAAGGCCAACATCAATCAGGCAGCAACCTCCTTTTAGAAAGCAATAACGGTTGCGCTAGACAAAATTGCTCCCCTCATCAGGGTTAAAGTTAAATCTAAGGCCGCTCCCTGGTTCACAGAGCAACTATAGACAGTGAAGCTCTCCTGCAGGACAGCAGAGCGGAAATGGAGAACAAGTAAAGATCCGACTGATCGCGAAACATATAAAAATATCCACCGCAGCTACATGGAGGATATCAGACAAACAAAAAATGGTTTCACCTAAACCGGATAGATGAGGCGGCGAACTCCAGTAAGGAGCTCTACCAAATTCTAAAAGAATTTACAACACCTCCTGCTCAGTTACTAACCCCCAACTCGCAGGACTGGACTGATTCTCTCTCTAAATTTCTCGACGATAAAATTATTGCTATTCATAACTCTTTTCTGCCCCAAGAAAATAACAACCTTTTAGAAAATCAATCCATCGTGTCTCCAGGCCCCCTTCATATCTTGGACGAATGTTCCCAATGTAATACAGAGGTAGTGGCAAAAGCTATGCAAAAAATAAAATCGGGCTCGCCTATTGACCCTGTGCCACCAAAATTTATTCCAATCATTGCACCGGTGCTGTTAGCTAGCCTCACTGACCTATTTAACAGGTCACTGTTGCAGGCCGAGGTCCCAAAAATATGGAAAACTGCCAGAGTTAGGCCAATTTTAAAGAAATCCACTGCAGATCCAAAACTCCCCTTGAACTATCGCCCCATCTTGTTGCTTCCTCATTTTGGGAAGATGCCTGAATCACTGGTTAACAAACAGCTCGTTATCCACCTTGAGAGCCATGGACTACTGGATCCCTCTCAGTCGGGTTTCAGGGCCGCCCATAGTACAGAAACAGCGCTGGTAGAAGTAACAGACAACATTAGGCTAGCGTTGGACAGAGGTCAGTCATCAATTCTCGTCCTGCTAGATCTATCCGCCGCTTTTGACACCATCTCCCACAGCATTCTAGAATATCGGCTCTGGGAGATTGGTGTCAGGGGAAGGCTCTAAAGTGGCTCAAGAGCTATCTAACGGACCGAGTCACAACGGTACAGGTGGGCAACATCGTTTCATGTAGTAGACCAGTCAGGATGGGAGTGCCGCAGGGCTCCATTCTGAGCCCTACTCTTTTTAATCTTTATGTGACCCCGCTGGCCAAGGTGATCAGATCCTACGGCTTTGATGTTGTATCATATGCCGATGATACTCAGATCTTGATCACTCTTGGCCCAGATCCGGCAGAGACGAAGTTGCGATTCAAAGACTGCATGTCCCAAGTTAACAGGTGGATGAGCACAAATCACCTTCAATTAAACGGAGGCAAGTCCGAGATTGTGCTTTTGGCAAAGCTCATGAGCACTGGTCACATGACTGGTGGCCCCTGAACCTTGGCCCCTGTCCAATCCCAAAACAGACGGTACGGAATTTAGGATTCCATATGGACAATAAACTATCAATGAAAAATCAGATCAACTATATAATTGGTTCCTGTTTTGGCGTGATGCGTAGTTTACGCAAGGTTTTTAAATTGATTCCGATGGAGGCCAGAAAACCTCTAGTTCAGGGATTGATAATCAACCGTATGGACTACGGCAATGCCATGTTGTCCTCAATCAACGAAGACCTTCTTACAAGGCTTCAGATTATGCAGAACACCACGGCCAGGCTGGTTCTCAACCTCCTGCCAAGATCACCTTCGGCCCCTAGACTTCTACACTGGCTCCCTGTCAGAAAGCGAATTCGCTTCAAGATCCTTTGTTTAACACACAAAAATATGTATGGAAAAGGTCCGGGTTACTGGGCCAATAAGTTAAGTTGGTACCAGCCTTGCAGGACCCTGAGATCCAGTAACGAATCACTTCTTACACCACTTAGAATCTGCACCACTAGAAATGGAGGAAGATCCTTTTCTTTTCTTCCACCTGCTTTTTGGAACAAACTGCCCTCAAACTTACGCACGATCACAGATCACAACTGCTTTCCCAGGAAGTTAAAGACATGGCTGTTTGACAACTAAACAAGCTGGCCTTTCAGAGCTGTCCGCAAGCGCCATGAGACTTTCGAGTGATTTGTGCGCTGAATAAATATCCCTGATTTGATTTGATTTGATTACCCAGAATCCCCTGCAAACCTCAAATTTAGCTAAAAAGTCACATTTTCCTCATTTTGCTGTGTGGGAAAGTTGTGAGATCACCGGGCTAACATGAATTTCCTACCACCCAGCATTCCCCCAAGTCTTCCAATAAAAATGCTATCTTACTACTTCAAGGGCCCCAAAGCTACAAGAAACCAGCATCGAATATGCTGAGGTTTTGGAACACTTATGAATCATTGATTATAGAACCTATCAACAGAAGACCCACATCAAAGCCTATAAATCAAGTTAATTACTAGCTCGAATGATCAGGCCAATGCCACCGCCTATCTCGATCCTCACTATAACTACACCACAGAACACTCAGGCCACCACCCAATTGGAGATAAATACAGCATTCCATGATTTTTATACTGCCCTTTACACTGCCCCCTCTGTAGACCCCTTGACAATCCACTCCTTCCTAGAACAACTGACACTCCCCAAGATGACAGCCATGGAACGGGACCTGTTGGGTGACCCCTCAAATCAGGCGAAATCCTTGGAGCCATTAAAGAGCTGGCTTGTAATAAACCCCCGTCTCTGTTTGCCTTCCTGTAGAGTTTCTCACCACATTTTCCTTGCACCTGGTTCCACAACTAAACCGTCTCTACAAGTCTTCACTGGAAGAAGGCAGGCTACCTCCCACTGCTGCACAGCTACTGGTTACTTCTTTATTGAAGCCTAAGCCTCCTTTTGAGATTCACTCTTACAGGCCTCTCTCTTGACTCAATACCGAATAAAAGATTCTCTGTAAAGTATTGGCCCACTGACTGCTTTCATACTCTCATGACTCCTCCACATAGACCAAAGTGGCTTCTTTCCCAATAAAACACCTCACTCTACATATGCCGCTTACACCACATTATAGACGCCTTCAGGGGGCGATTCCAGTGGACATATTGTCTCTCTTTGGACGTTAGACAGGCCTTTGACACATTAAGCTGGGATTTTATGATTGCTGCTCTCAAGTGCTTCAATATTCATCCTACTTATATCTGCTGGGTGCAATTAATATTTGCCTCTCCCACAGCGAGGGTGCGGACAGGCCAACATATCTCGATTCATAGTCGGTACATTGCGGCACCAGACAGGGCTGTCCGATATCACTGCTTCTTTTTGTATTAGCACTAGAACTCTTAGCACAACAAATAAGGCAGGACATGCAGGGTTGAGGGATTCCTGTAGGATCCACAACCCATGCAATATCATTGTATGCCGATGATATGACACTGTATATGAAAGAGATTCGCATAGACCTGGCGCAGGGATGGCCAGACTGTTTACTACATTTCCACCAATATCTGATCTATATATTAATATTGACAAATCCAATGCATTCTCCATTGATGACATCTATGACAGACGTTTTTAACCTTCTTTGAAATGAGTATCCAAGTCGTGACACAGACAGTCCTTTACTTGAGAATACAAGTTTACCAAGATGCTATGGATATACTGGAAGTTAATCTCCAAAAAACGATGACAACCCTCAAGTCACAGATTAGTTTCTAGGTTACTTTGCCACTTCTGTATTGGACTGACTGGCCCTTGCCAGGATGGTTATGCTACCTTGCCTCTACCACTTTGTAAACATACCAGTTATTATCCCTGCTCGTATCTTTAAACTACTTAATAGCCTGCTGATTGATCTAAGATGGGGCAGCGGACACCATAGGGTTAGTCTGTACAAACTACAATTACCAGCCAACAAGGGAGGGATGGGTGCTCCAGATTTCAAAACTTTTTGGCTGGCAGGTCAACTGCAAAGACTATCCTCTTGGCTAGATGGATGAAATCTGACAGAGATCGGCTAAAGAAATGCTATGCTTAATCGAGGCAAACTCCATAGTTTGATCTGTCCGGGCTCTTCCTTACCTACTGATAGCCTCCTTTTACTGCAGATCACCCTTGCATATTGGAAGATGGCTTTATGCTATACCGCCCTGCAAGCTCTTTTTGCCCCCAAAAAAACCTCTGCTCAGCCTCCCCACAACATATTGGATTCTTATGGCGAACAGGCTACAGACCTGGATCGTCTTTGAAGGGGGGAGCAGGAGCGGGTCAGGACTGCAGGACCCAGGCTCCCCAGTGGCTGACTCTGCCACTGACACCTGCATCACGCGCTCGGAGGCGCTTTAAATTTCAGCAGGGCTCACGCAGCACATGAAGCCCTTTTTTGCCAGCACCATCGTCTTTGAAGGGGGAGAGCAGGAGCGGGACAGGACTGCAGGTCCCAGGCTCCCCAGCGGCTGACTCCGCCACCGCATCACGCGCCCGGAGGCGCTTTAAATTTCAGCAGGGCTCGCGCAGCACGTGAAGCCCTTTTTTGCCAGCACCATCGTCTTTGAAGGGGGAGAGCAGGAGCGGGACAGGACTGCAGGTCCCAGGCTCCCCAGCGGCTGACTCCGCCACCGACGCCTGCATCACGCGCCCGGAGGTGCTTTAAATTTCAGCAGGGCTCACGCAGCGCCCGTCAGAGACAGTAAGAGGCAGGGCTGGGCCATTCCCCCTAAGTTTTTCTTTTCTAATGGGGCCAATGTTGTATTTAGTGTAACTGCATTGCTAACTTCCTTTCTATCATTGTGGCTAGTGACCGCTTAACATGAGTAAACTAAAGGTTCAAATGTCACCGGGACACTAGATGCCTTTCTCCAAAGGGCGGAATCATGCCTGATAAATGAAATTAAATTGACAGAAGGTAGACTCTCCTTAACACCCCAACCCTCCCTGCGCAGACTTTCCGCTACACCGGTACTTACAGATCTAGCTACGATAACTAACAACGAGACATTATCTTCACCACCAAGCACTTCGGCCCAAGTAACAATAGACATAACATCGGACTCTGCCCCCATTTCGCCTCCTGATTGTGGATCAAGCCCTGTCAACTCTAAAGTTACCACCAGAGGGCAAAAGGCCACTCGCAAGCTAAATTACGCCACTGAATGCGTTCAAAATAAAAAGAAGGGCAAAACCACCTTAAAACAGAGCAAACCCACACAGAGGGTAAACGGGAACAAGGGGAAACCTGCTGTTGACACAGGCGAAACCAATAAGGGTCCCTCGACTACCACTAAACAGATTATGACTGATAAAGCTGTTGATAATGTACTCGATGGGAACTTTTGGGGTAGACTTGAGACAATGTTGTCAACTTTCCTGGAACCCATTATGCTAAAGGTATCAACTGTAGAAGCCAGACTTATAAAAATAGAGGAGTTGGTTGGTAGTACATACCCAGTTAGATCGATAGCTAATACTAACTTAAACTAACACAATTTGTCCAATAGGGGGGTGGGCATGGCTGCTGCCCCAACTACCAGCTTGAAAGCTACTGATCAAACATCAAATAGGAGTAATAACTCCCATACGACTTCCTCTAAAGTAGGGAATCCATCTGCCAATGCTGGCCACCACCTCAATATAGATAGACCCACAATGATACCTCCCAGTAATCCCGTTGGCTCAGAAAGGGGAGCACAGGCTGAGGGGGCAACAGGCGGAAATAAAGCAATTAGGAAGGGCAGAGAACTGCAAGAACAGAAAGACCAGTTCCTTAGTCCACCATTTAATTTACACTTGCCCCCAGAAGCGACTCCATATGTGGTAGTTCTGGCCAATGTCCCTCCTTTAACTAATAATGCCTTTGAACACTGGTCGACCTTAAAGAATAAGTCCCTTCACTTCTTAACCAGAAGGACTGGTTTAAACGAACCCCTTTTTTCAGATTTTAAAATGGCACGCAGGATTGGGTGGGTCGGTCCCTCATTTAAATCTTTCCGTGGGGACTGTATTGTACTAACCTTTAAATCACCCTTACTGGTGCATACAATCCTAGAAAGGGGTAACAGTGGACCTTTCAATCCTAATGATATAAACATAGTTCCACTAGGATATTTCTACTGCCCATCCCATTTGCCATCATATCAGGGACCTTATCATGAGAGAGATAATCACTCTAGACTAAGGCAGCCTATACATCCTGTCCCAGTTTGCAATCGCTTTGATCCCCTGAATTCCCTGGAAGATAACGATTGACTGGATCCTAGGTTTCACGTATCATATAATCATGTAACCAGCAGGAGTCATCTTGAGTCGAATTTAACGAGTAATGATGACACTAGATGTGACTATCAAGTTAGTAACGATAGTGTACTGGTTCAAGGGCCCTTGAATTTGAATACGGAGATACAGGGTAACTCCTATGATATCCCAAAAGTCTCTCTCCTAACTAGTGATCCAAAGGTATGTCTGGTTGTTAATAATAGTCCGGAGGAATATGGATCAATGGGCTTACAGACTGTAGAGCGGGCTTGCCGGGCGGCGGTTCGTTGGTGGCGTGCTGGAGAGCGCCTGCACTACTATCCCGCTTGCTGGATTCGCAAGACGGGAGACCGCCATTACGGGAGCTGCTGACGTGAGGTGAGGTGCCTGCGTTGCGACCCCCCCGGCCCGCTCTGGCCGCTGCCGCGGCATGTAATAACGTGGGTCCAGTATATGGCACGGACCGACGAGCCTAAATTCTGTATGAAGCGCTGGTCCCTATTGCAGGCTCTCACGACACTGTCTTGTGCACGGCCAGGATCCGCATGTACGGCCCACCCTGCATCACTGTCTGTGCTGTGGTGACGGAGCGCAGTTGCTATTGTCGGCGCCATTTGCTCGGCGGGAGGCGGAGCGCTGGGGAGCCGGACCGCGCTGAACATTTCGGATCTGTGGGGGTGCCCCTGCTGAGTTGGCGGCGGACTTCTATGGGGAAGTACTAATTGCTGGAATATGTAATTAATTGCCAGACTGCCCCCGAATTCTGCGTTGTGATCCTCCTAACTCTCCTAAACTATCTAACTGAGCAGCCTGCCTTGGGGCCTTGGGACTGTGCGGTACAACTGGCGGTCTGCTGGTGGTTCCCCCGCCTGATCTCGTCTTCTTCATCTTGACAGCCCTGGGAGTGTGCTGGGCCGCTACGCCTCAGAGACCTGCTTGATTTTCTATTTGATGTGACATAAGACCTGCGACACTGCGATCACCAGTGTACAGCTCTGCGGTGTTGATGACTGTGACCCCCGGAGTCTGGTGTGCACCCTCGGAATCCCCTGCGCTGTGTGCGGCCGGTCCGATATTGTGAAGGCGCTGTAACTGGATTTGCTGCAAATCGCCTATATAAACCGACCTGTCCGGCTGGGCAGTGGTTTCGCTTCCTTGCCTTTCTGTTCGACTATGGTGCCCTAGCTGCTACATACCTTCTGCCTGTGGGTTATGCTGCATGGCCTGACAGGACCTGCAAGTCCTGCCCGCCGGGGACCACCAATTCCCCCGTCTGGTATAGAGAATAACGCTAACAAAGGCCTACACTAGTCGTCGTAGACTATCTCTGTGCATTGCTGTAGGTAGTGGGGTCAAAGCTATCGCGCAAATCCCCGACTGACAATATCAGCGCTGGACTGCAGCCACGATGGGGAGGACGGACAAGCAGCAGAGCAAGTTGCAGTTCGAGACCAAAAAGCACACGAGAACCCAAACCCCTAACGCCTCAGATACGGAACCGGATCTTGATGCGGGGCCGACTACCAAGCTGGAGCGCCTGATGTTGAGCATGCAGCAGAGCTTACAGTCCATAGATGCAAAGATTGATCACCTTAACCTGCGTATGGACAGCATGGCGGCTAAAATAGATCAGCATGGTACGCAGATGGCGGAGGCTGAGCAGCGTATCTCGACCACGGAAGATCGCGTGGTGGCTGTCAGCTCCTCCTGCGCCAGCATGGAGAAGCTGCTGGAGGTGATCAGAGCGAAGAATGAGGACATCGAGGCTCGGTCCCGTAGAAACAACCTTCGCATTACAGGCATTTCAGAATCCACCAACACCGGGCCCATGGAATCCTTTGTCGAGACGCTGCTGGTATCTCTCCTGGGCGCTGACCAGTTCTCTAAGGTGCTCATAGTGGAAAGGGCCCATCGCTCCTTGGCTGCCCGTCCTGTGCCTGGGGCTCCACCCCGACCCATCATAGCCCGACTATTGAATTATCGGGATCGAGATACAGCGCTCCGTTTGGCCAGAGAGAAAGGCGGCCTGGACTATCAGGGGATGAAGGTGGAACTCTTTCCGATTTTACCGTAGCTGTGCAGCAGGCGCGTAGAGAATTTCAAACTGTCAAAAGAAACTGCAATCTCTGCATATCCAATATGCGATGCTATACCCTGCTCGGCTGAGGATCCAACATGCGGGAAAAGCGCGTATTGTCACAACGCCCAAAGAAGCACTTCAATATATACGGCAGATTGAGCGGCAGGAATCACTGCGCGACAAAGGCGCAGATTCGGACACTGAGGGCTGAGCACGTGAGATCCAAAATGTTTGCTGTACCTAGCGACAGTCTCCCTAATGGCTTAATATGTTATCTTAAATATTAGGGCCAGTTATTGTTAGTGTATCACGTGTATATTAGCCTGCATATGATCTTCTGTGTGTCACCTGCTATGCTCCGCTTGCTCTATGCTGGGGGTAGAATGCTTAAATTTCTGATAGTGCAAGTTGCTCACTTTACAATGTTGGTTCTCTGAAGGTGTTATGTACGAGGGCCCTTCAACTGTTCACAAGCCGATGGCTGGTTAGCCTATCTCTTCTGGTCTTGACCCACCCTGTTAACTCGGGGGGTCGATGGCTACTAGTGACCCACAGTATGGGTATTCCCCGCAAAGTTCTTTCCTCTGTTCAGGTGCCCTTTGGCGCCTTAGTAATGTCGTTTTCTGTTTTTTCTCATTGTATTTACAAGGATTTACAGATGCAAATGTATACATGCTGTTTTGTTTTGAACCAGGGTAATCACAGCATGGTCCTTATGCTGAAGTGGGTGGGGGGGATTGTTGGGGAACACTGTTACATTGCTAGAGCTTTGGACACCTCACATTGGCAGAACAGACTTTACACTAAACTCTTTTATTTAGACAATGGCACGAATACGATCCACACTATCGACAGACATGACTGACCCCAAAACACCCACAATATCGTGGATAAGCTGGAATGTTAGGGGGCTTAACAACCCTAAAAAAGTGCGACAGGTGTTGTCATACCTAGATCGTCATCACATCCAGGTTGCTCTATTGCAGGAGACTCACCTTAACAAACATGCGGCCTCAACCATAGCTACCAGATGGGCGGGGGTGCGACTGACTGCGTCTTACTCCTCCTATGCGCGGGAGTGATGATTCTTATAAAGAAGGGCATCCCTTTTGTGCCAATACATGTAGAGGAGGACGAGGACGGGAGATATATCATAGTGCAGGGTACATTACACGGTGCGAAGATGGTGATAGTGAACTTATATGGTCCCAATGTAGATGACCCTGCTTTTTATGACACATTGTGGTGCAAGCTATATAAATTGCCTTCGTCATCCATTATCTGTGGGGGCGATTTTAATGCTGTTCTCGATCCTGAATTAGACAGAGTGTCGACGGTTGACCCCCTCCCAAGAAAGCCACTAAGTCAGTGCATGATGGTATGGTATCCCTGGGGCTTACGGACATTTGGAGAGTGAGGCATCCGGGCATCCGGGAAGGTACATGCCACTCGTATGCGCGCCAGGCGTGGTCACGCATAGACTACTGGCTGGTCACGCAAGACATCGGTGCATGGACTGTACAGATTAAGCATTTACCACGGACATTATCGGACCACTCCCCAGTGCTCCTCAGCATGTCGTTGCCCTCTCACATCCCCTCCCAATTCCAATGGCGACTGCAGCCGACTTCTCTTTTAGACCAGGTTTTTTGTGAGGGTGTGCGTGAAGCTATTGCTGACTACTTCTTACACAACACTGGGTCTGTTCAAACTGTTGCAACGCTCTGGGAAGCTTTTAAAGTGACCATTAGGGGGCCTGTATAGGTCTACAAGCCGGAGTGCTGAAGTCATTGCGTCGCACTATGGCCTCACTTGAGCAAGAACTGCGTGTGCTTGAACGCGGATACGAACAGACAACAGATCCAGCCAAGCTGGCACTTATTAAAACAAAAATCACAGAGTATAATGACGTGGCGGATCAAGAATTCAGACATATGTCACGCCGGGGCATTGCTCGATATTATGGAGAAGCTGGCAGGCCGGGCAGAGCACTGGCTACCCGTATTCTTGAACCCCGCCATAAAACTTATCTAATCAACGCCGTCACCGCAGATGATATCACGCATTATGATACACCTAATATACTTAAAACCTTTGCAAATTATTATGAGGGGATGTATGCCCATCGCCAGGCAGCGGATGAGGCAGAACTTGCGCAATATTTGGATGATATCGCGTTGGTGTGGCTCTCGCGGGGACAGCAGGAGTTCCTAACGCATCCTCTTACCCTGGATAAAATACGGGACGCTATTACTGCACTACCTAACGGAAAATCAGCGGGTACCGATGGGTTGCCAGCAGAGTTTTATAAACAATATATAGATCTTCTTGCCCCTTGCCTTCTCCAGTTATTTGAGGAGGCATACGAGACTCAATGTTTGCCGCCGACCCTACGTGAAGCACTCGTGATTACGCTGCTAAAACCTGATAAACCACCGGATCGGTGTGATTCATATAGACCGCTATCATTAATCAATACGGACACTAAAATTTTAGCGAAGGTAGTAGCAACAAGATTGAAGTTACTTCTCCCTGTCATGGTCCTCCCTGATCAATCTGGGTTCGTCCCAACTCGCTCAACAGCGCATAATTTGAGAACACTCTTTGCTGCGATGCATGTGCTTGAGCCTACCTTGCCGGCAGTTGCAGTGCTACTAGATGCTGCAAAAGCATTTGATTCTATCTCCTGGTCTTAGATGTTTGCAATTCTACATCGCATGGGAGTGCCCTTTATTTTTACTAACTGGATCAAACTACTCTATACTAACCCACTAGCTCGTGTGAGGGTTAACGGTCAGCTTTCGGAGATTTTTACTATTCAACGCGGCACACGGCAGGGGTGTCCGCTATCGCCTTTACTATTTGCACTCATACTTGAACCATTGGCTTGTATTTTAAGTCAGCGCTATGCACAGGCAGCGCTGCGTTTTCACCAGCGCCCCTTGGCTGTTTCCATGTATGCTGACGACATGGTGTTGTACGTTGGTGAACCCGCTACGCACCTTGCACAACTCCTTAGGGAATACATACGGTTTGAATGGTTCTCTGGACTGGGAATCAATTGGTCCAAATCGATCATACTACCCCTCACGGATAGCACACACCGCATTGATCTAGATTATCCCTTAACATGGTGCACTGACACTGTGAAATACTTAGAACTATGGCTCCACAGGGACCCACAAGTGGTCATACAATCCAATTATGGCACGGCTATCACGCGTCTTGAGGGGCAAGTAAATCGCTGGATTAAATTACCCTTATCCTTTGCAGATCGTATAGCACTCATGAAGATGGTGATCCTTCCACGTTTTTTATTTTTATTTTTAAATATCCCGGTACATTTAACACGACATTTTTTCGATAGGCTCCGTTCCCTCTTGATAACATTAGCCTGGGGAGGAAAAAAATCTCGTCTCAAATGGGAAACACTCACACTTCCTTACGAGCAGGGGGGGTTCACAGCACCAGACCTTCATCTCTACTATCTTTGTGCGCAGGCTCATTACGCCTATTATTGGCAACAGGACCCAGCTTATATACCCCATGTGGCGGCGGAGGCAGGTGGGGTACACCCTATACCACTTAAAGCTATGATAGTCAACAAGCACACGGTATTTGACAAAGGGGAATTTGACACTGTACAAACCACATCTAGGGCCTGGCAAGAGTTAGGGAAACGGGCACAAAAACTGCCACTGTATGCTCCTGGCATGCCATTATTGCATCACTCAGAACTTTCTGTTACGCAAGAAGCTGGTACGTTAAGGACCCTTCATGACATGGCTCTTTTGACAATGGAGGATGCGTTTCCTGGGGGTCAATTTATCGCGTCTGAAAATATAGCCACCAGGGGCAATGCCACTACCATGCAGCTGTTTGTTTACACTAGACTGCGTTCCGCCATGCGTACACTTTATCCACAGTTCCCTGCAGAACCGCAGACACTTGAAGGGTTGCAACTTATATACACTACCACATCCAGAGCCAGGTTAGTTACGAGACTATATCATGCCTCACAGAGGGATACGGCCGCAATTGATAAGACTGCGTTGGCTAAATGGAATGACATTCTCCCTGAACCGCTTTCTGAAAACGAGTGGATGGACTGTTGCCGTCTGACTGGACACTTAACAGCAAATGGGAACCTGCGACTGGTGCATTTTAAATATTTACACCAGCTGTATTATACTCCGGCACAGCTATATAGGTATGGGTTGAGAGACACTGATCATTGCAAGCGCTGTGATGCCCCGGACGCCAATTTCTACCACTTAGCTTGGGAGTGTCCAAAGGTGCAGGAATACTGGAGATTAGTCACACACATTCTGCATCAGATGGTGGAGCTGCCCATAGCATGTACTCCACAGCTATGCTTGGTGGGCGCTGTAGCTAATATCAAAGCACCACATAGAAAATTTGTAGCTATATCCTTGCTACTCGCTAAACGTAGAGTCTCTATGGGTTGGGGAGGAAGATCTGCACCTTCCACTAAACTATGGCTGCAGGACCTGGCATACTGTCGGGATCAGCTCACATGCTACGCTGAGGAGTTGCCCATGGCATCGAAGCCTCGTGATATCTGGGGTCCACTCACTGCTTATCTGCTCACAGTCACCACTGTATAATACCCGATTTTTGTGTAACAATGTTCAGCCTATCCTATCGTACGATGCACTTTAACCTGTTGTCATGTCAATGTATATCTGTCATGCCAGATTGTGTACTGTTAAGTTCTGCCAACTGACTTCTACATTATGTGTAACCTTTACCAAAGCTCTGATTTGAATATCTGTACTTTGTTTTTTTGTTGTTTTTGTTTTTGAAAATGTATAAATAAAAAAAATAAAAAAAATAAAAAAGTTGGATTGTTTTGCCTTAAGCTCCAGGAGCTGACCTATAGAATTTAAAAAGTTGGCCTTGGCTATTGGTGGACGATAGATAAGTATGCCGTTAAAGGTATTCTGGCTATCAAGTCTAATCTTAAAAGTAGCTACTTCGCTCTCTGTAAAATCTGGGATTGGTTTAAACTGTATATTGAAACCATTTCTGGCTATGAGTGCTATGCCTCCTCCCCTTTTCCCGACTCTAACTTTCCTGTGAATTTTAAAACCCTCAGGAAGAGCCCCTAGGAGGTCTGGTTCAGAGGAGGAGTCAGCCCAGGTTTCCGTAACGAAGGCTATGTCAATAGCATGCTCCTCCAAGAGGTCGTGAAATGCTAAAGCGTTTTTAATAAGAGATCTGGTGTTGAGGAGAGTACATCGAGTTACAGTCTGTCTCTGATCAGGCCTTCTTTGCTTAAAGTGCCATAAATACAAGTTCGAACAACATGAACATATGGATACAGATCTTATCTCCACTCCAGACAGTGTTGCTTCACCGGTTGTTAATGTGATTGTGAACTGGCATCCAATGAGTGTGCTGCAGGGGTTGGGCCTATTTGTCCTAAGGACATAATAAACATGAAAAAAAACAACAAAAAAAACTAGTGATCCAAAGGTATGTCTGGTTGTTAATAGTAGTCCGGAGGCATATGGATCAATGGGCTTACAGACTGAGGCTCAAACTAACCCACAGGGCACTCTAACTGTCCCCTCTCCGTCCATGCATGTAAATGATGACTTATCCTGGTCAGTAACTCACCCTTGTAACTGCCCTTTTGATGTTAAACCTCCCCTCTGTAACATAGCATCTTGGAACATTGCTGGGATTCGTTCCAAGTTAAACATTCAATTGTGGTGGGAATTCATTTTACAATTCGAGGTCCTATGCTTTCAGGAGACTTGGTCCAAGGAAGCGATCCACCTAAATGGATACAGGACCTACCACACCCCAGCAGTTAATGTTCAGAGTGGAAGGGCCAAGGGTGGCATATACACGTACATATCTAGCAGTTTGAATGTAAAAAACATTATGATGCTTGCTAGTGACGAGCATTATCATCTAGTTAGAATGGATTTTAACAAATCATCATCTATAGTTCTGGCCAACTTCTACAATAATATTCCTCCTGGGAAAGTGAGCACCGTCATTAGATACATGCTCAAAGAGTTGAGATCAGTAGGTAATACCATGAGTAAAGACACAACACTTATATTAGCAGGGGATTTTAATTGTGCGCTATGTGAGAATGCTGGAGATAACTTGTGTGGAGGTTTTGAAGAAGGAGTATGCTCATCTCATTTCAGGCATACTGCCGTGGGGGAGCAGCTAAATGAACTTATTTTTAGCCTTGATTTGGGATTTGCCAATGAAATATGCCCAAAACCAGCCCCAATGCCATGGACTTTCAACGGTAGGGGCCTCTGCTCCACTATAGATTATATTTTAGTATCAAACAACCATGCACAAAGTTTACACTCTTTTCGTGTCTCAGAGAACTCACTTAGCGACCATTTCCCCCTGTGTCTGACCATTATGTTACCATCGAGTAAAACCTCTAGATTCAATGTTAACAACGATCGGCTGTTAGAAAACATATCCATTGGTTGTACCAACGGGTACTCTCTTCGATGGGCCATGGTAGACCAAGCTGCCGTAACTAAGGCAGTGGTAGTTAAATGCAAACCACACATAGAGATATGCTTGACTGAAACAGCTCCCCCTGACATAATTTTAAGCTCCTTTATGGCAATAACCACTGCGATAAGAGAGTCCCTTACAAGGCGCAAAAAGAGGAATAGCTCTCGGAAAGGGTGGTTTGACACTAGATGCACTAAAGCTTACTCCCAACTAAAGAAGGTACTTCATGAAAACCCGAGAAACACATTGGAGATAAGGCTAGCGAGAGGGGAATATAATCAAGCAATAAGGGACAGGAAAAACATATTAAAGAAGGAGGGTTGGGAGGCTCTTCACTTGGCCTCAACATCTAGAGACACGGCGGCCTTCTGGAAGGTAATCCGGGCACCATTTCTTACCACCGAGATTGGCCCGTCAATTGAGATAGCCATAACGGAAGAGCAGTGGATTGGGCATTTTGCCCAAGTGTATAAGGGTGAGGGAAACCCTGAGGGAAAGGGTCCGCCTGACACAGCGGATATCCAAGATTATCGGGTGCAGGGCTCAAATCATCAGTCAAAAAACCACATGGAACTTATGTTTACTTTGAAGGAAGTGGAACGAGCTCTAGATGCAAGCCAAGGCGGTAAGGCACCAGGTCCGGACGGGGTTCCCGTGGATATGTTTAAATCAAACATTTCCTTGTGGGGGCCGCTGCTGGTCCAGGTGCTCGACGCCAGCTGTAGCACTGATTTTCAACCCACTTGGGTGGAGTCCACTATTGTGCCCATCTTTAAGAAGGGGTACAGGCACGATCCAGGTTGTTACAGACCAATCTCCCTGCTGGATGCCATAACAAAGGTAGTGGGCAGAATTGTTCTGGAACGCCTTCAGGAATGGGCTGATGAGAATTCTGTCCTGTCTGACCTTCAGTATGGTTTTCGGATTGGTGTGGGGACTGTTGAACAGGGTATAAACCTCTCCCTCATGGTGGGGAAGTACACCAGGGCAAAAAAGGGAATCTCTTTCTAGCATTTGTTGACCTCACAGCCGCATTTGACTGTGTGCGCCACATTAAGCTTTGGTTAATATTAGAAGGCCTGGGGGTTGATATAAATATTATTTATTTTCTTAAACGTTTTTATTGTGACGCCAAGGCCCGCGTCCGCTGCGGATTGAAGGGCGAGCGCTCGGCTACATTTCCAATTAGGAGCGGAGTTAGGCAGGGTTGTGTCCTGGCTCCGTTCCTTTTTAACCTATATATAAATGGATTGGGGGAAGCTCTTATTAAAGACAATAAGGACTTCCCCCAGGTAGCCGGCCGCCCCATCCCAGCCCTCCTATATGCAGATGATGCGGTGCTGATGTCCCGTACGCAAGTAGGCCTTCAGCGCGTTTTGGATAGTTTCTCCCTTTTTATGAAAGACTTAGGCCTACGGGTAAACTTCTCCAAAACTTTTATTATGCGCTGCAGCTAGGGAATAAAGAAATGCAAAGATATGTATGTGGCAGGACAAAAGATTGGGTTACAAAGACTTTTTCTTATCTGGGCATTCTTTTTTCCTATAATGATAGCTGGGTGCAGGCAGCTGCAGCAAAAAAACTAGCACTTTTACGTACTACCTCTGCTCTTACTGCCTTCGTGAAAAAATTAGGTAAAAAACCCCCAGAGGAGCTTATTAAAATCTATAAAGCCAAGAGTGTTTCAGCTGCAGTGTATGGGAGCGGGGTTTGGGGGCATGTTGACCCGCTACCAATCCAGAGAGTAGAGAACTCCTTCCTAAGATACATCTTATCGGTCCCGAGTAGTACCTCAGCTTGTATCTGTCACGCCGAGCTTGGTCTACCTTTTATTTCAGATCTAATCAGGCTTGAGCCTGTCCTGTTATGGCACAGACTCTGGACCAAAATTGAGGCCAAATTGAACAGGGACATCCTTATTGACATTTTGAAACTGGAAGGTGCAATGAGGATTCCATGGTTAAACTATGTTCAAATTTTTTGAAGGATCTTGGCCATCTAGACTACTTTACTAATCCTACTACAATCGGGGCAATAACAAGGAAGGAATTAAAGCGTGAGGGTATTCTCCATCTGGACACCATCAGAATGTCATCTGAAATATTAAAACCCACAGTCCTGCGCAATCAGATGGTTTTAACTACTTCTAATATTCAACCCTACCTAACTTTTGTACCTAGTGCCTGTGATAGATTTCTTTTAACTCGTTTTAGGCTGGGGGTTTTTCACAGACTGGTTACTTTCCCTACAAGGAACGACTGGTCTCAAAACCTCCAACCATGCCCTTGCGATAATACTTCCCCACAATCCACGATACATGTTACTTTTTTCTGTAGGTTTTACTCTCCACCTAGGAGCTCATTTCTTGTTCCTATTTTGAAACACTGCGGGCTACGTCAATGCCGTCCTGCTTTTTTGGCTCTCCAACAGTTGGAGAATGAGCAGACTGTTTATAGATTAACAACTTTCCTGAAAATTGTTTTGAGTCTAAGGAAACAACAGTGTACCTAATTGCTTCTAATGAGTTATAGACTTTTATAAAAAACCTACTGTATGATGGCTTTGTAAATTTAATATCTTTTTAATTTTTATGAATGTAATTAATAATGAAATGTCTGTATGAATTGGAAGATTGTTTTTAACTTTGAGCTTTTATGATTGTTTGTTTATTCAATCGAATAAAGCCTTCTTTGATTTGATTTGACCTGGATGCAGGGAGGGGTCACTACTGTTGGTGACCTCTTTACACAGGACATCCTTCTGAGTCATACAGATTTTATACATACACAGGACCTATTGGATACACTATTTTTATCCCATACTAGCGTCACATGCTATGCTATGTCGCCATCACTGGGAGCCGGGAGGCACGGAACCCCCCACACACGAGTTAGTTCAGGCAATGTATAAAATCAGTCATGGCAGACACTTAGGGGCATATTAGCAAGGGCCTTATCGCCGCTTTAGCGGCACTTTTTGCCGCTAAAGCGGCGATATTTCTATCGCCCTATTAGCAAGTTGTTAGCGACAGCTTTATGGCGAAAGCGACCGTTTTGGTGCCGCTTTGCATGTCAGCGATATATATCGCTAATGACATGCAAAGTAGGCATTCCCAACTAAAAGCGACTGAAAACAGTTGCAAACACATCTTCCCCCTATTAGCAATGCCCGCGAAGCGATAAAAAAAATTGCGCTAACCGCGATTATCGCTAGAATCTAGCACCTGCTAAAAACCTGACTTAACCATTCTAGTCAATGGGAGGTGGATTGTAAGGTTAAGTCCTCACCTGCCTATTAGCAAGCTTTTCTTTAGCGCGTTGAATTTATTGCTCGATTTCAAGCGCTATTGCTGGGTTTCGCCGCTATCGCTGGATTTTTTATCACCTTGGAGATAAGCGTTGATAATAACGCGTTATCTCCGCGATGAAATCCAGCGATAGCCGGCGATAAAAAGAAACAGTACTAAGCGCGCTTTGCGATAATTATCGCAATTCCTTGGTAATATCCCTCCAAGTCTGTTGGCTATACCACGGCCTCTGTGCACACCCGATAGTCTCTCTGACCCCTTGTAGACTGAAGGGGAGGATTACTGTCTTCATGATGAGGAATAGGCCTTCCCTATAGAATATCCCCATAAAATCTCCCACAACTCCCACTTTAAATGTATTCAATTCTCCATATTACATTGGGCTTCCCTCACACTGCATAGACTACACACAATGTTCCCCACAGACCGTACCACACGTCTTCATTGTTACTTCCCAGACTCTAACCGTCTACATATGTTATGGGACTGCCCAGTATTGTCCTCTTACTGGGCTCAAATTAGTGCAACCCTGTTGAAACTCACTGAGCAAAATCATTTGCAGTTGATGGATCATTGCATTTTAGGTTTGTTCCCTAGGCCCAATGGAACTAAAATAGTGTCTCGTTTTGTAGATTTAGCGCTCTTATTGGTGAAACGGCTCTTAACAAGGTGGTGGAAATCCTCAACAGCACCCATGGTTTCCCAATGGCGGGAGGAAGTGGAGAAATGGGTATTATCAGAGCGTGCTGCACTGAGCCGGGAAGAGTACTGAGGCCTACGGAAGAAACCCTTAGCACTGCCATGGGATACATTGTTGGAATCCTTCAAGGTTCTAGAAAACACAGGTACTTAGACTAGACTACCTACCCCTCCTTCAGATAAGCTCTTTAATTTACATTATAAAGGTGCCTACAACCCTCCCCTGAGCACACCCTGTTATAATGTTTCTGGGACCGAGCTAGGATCACTAACACACATTGTATCTTCTGCCGGCATCTGGCTAACTCCTTGCACCCATTGGTTACAGTCCTGCAACTATACTATGGCACGTCTACAGAATATGACATAATTACTGCCCACAGTGATGACGTCCAGTTCAGGGAAAGGTGGGTTGGGGCTAATTAGTTCTCATACATTCACAGTTTGCATTACTTGCTTACTAAAGGTAAATCTCCATGATAATCTACCATATTCTAGTATGTCATGCGCTCTACTGTAATGAAAGACAACTACTGTGACCATTGTCCTACCTATTTCATAAACTGTTATAATCTATTGATGTTTACTGCATGATGTTGAATGTGTGTAATTCGAAAATAAAATAAGGTTTATGGAAAAAAAGTACAATCATACAGCAAACTGAATATCTACTAAGTTCTCACTGATGATGGACATGGCAAGCAGGCCAGGCATTTACCCATATGTGTCATAGTAATTCAGTATCAGGGCAAGTGAGGCACCTATGTGTTTGAATTCAGAGATGAAAATGAAGTCATGGCATTGGTATCTGTACTACCTTTACTATCTGCCTTCTACCTATGCAATAACCTTGGCAAAGCACACCTACCATAAGCTTTTCTTACCCATTCATGTCTCTGTCCTCATCAGACTCCAGAGTAATCCTGTATAATTGCCAAGTGAACATATACAAATGCCTTCCGCCCTAGCTCCTTGAAGCTCAAGAAAACGTGTCTTTCATGCACTATTAGTGCACTTACTGTGCTAAATCCAACTCATTCAATCAACACGATTTTTAAAAAAAGTTTATCTATGTGCTTTTTATGAATTGAGAACTCCACTATTCATAGGGTGTTGGTGTTGATTGAGTAAATCAAGGGACAACTTGTTTTTTGGTACTGATAGTACTCCACTCCCTTGGTTGCTGACAAGGGGTCTCTCTCTGTTTAAATACACTAAATCCAACTCATTCCAGTCTTTGGATGCAAATTGAGGCCTCCTTCCTCGAACTGAGTGTGCATATCTACCATTGAAACTAAGGCAAACATGCTGGAGAATACTGCATAGGTTCCCTAAAGGAATAAGGCAAACAAATGTCCTGTGGGACTCATTCACTGACACTTCTACTTTTGCTTTGACAGTGTGAAAACTATATTACAAACATGTATCATACCCAATCTTATTGAAAAATAGTACAGGACACAATATCTTATTTGATGATTGATTTCACATCTTATCCTAAAGATGTGAAAACAATCATACTACACAAGGACCACCCTGACTGACCACGAGAACCAGAGTAAGTGTAATATGTCAAACAAATGGCCTGTGGAACTTATTCACCAACAATTCTACTTGCTTTGAAAGTGTGCACACTCAATTAATAACTTGTATCATAACCAATGTTATTGAAAAGAGGTACAGGACACAAATCTTGTATGAATACTTAACTTTCCTAACAAGCACATAAAAATCTAGTCAAGCATTTAACATTTTGCCACACAGGGTACTCTGTGACAAAGTGGCATATGTTCTGTCCACCTATATGTGCAGTGTGTGGACTTTAATGCATTTGTCAATTGGTGAACAGAACACCTACCACATTCTGACAGCAGATAAAGGTGTCTAGCAGGCCATAAGGAAATGCATGATTCCCTGCAGTAGAAGAACTAAAATTCTGTGGCTGCTTGCCTAGCGAAGTAGTGGCCCATGGATGGTAGGTATCCATTCACAGCCATTGAAAGGTTTATCTAACGGCAGCTCCTCCTCAATCAATTTCCCAATACTTCACTTTAGTATGATACACCATAAAACAAGAAGGAAAACTTAGGGCTGGCTAAAATGGACACTGGGGACAGTAAACACAAATCTCCTGCCTCTTTCACTGCTCAGAGCAGACTTTACAATGATGACATGGTTGAGCGTTTTTAGGTGTTGCAGGAATGCGATCAGAAAAGTGCCACTCCTGCAGCCATTCCACGTTCTCCAGAACAAATGAAGTGGTGGCTGCTGCTTCTATAGGAGTAAAACTTTCAATAACAGACAATTTAAAGTCAAGGAAAGACATGAGTCTTCCTGTGGTAGTCTGATGTTAAACAACATATGCTTTGTATGTTGCCATCTGGATCAGGTGGATAAACAGTTTCTTGTAGCAAGTGCAAGTTTTACGACTTGCATGTTATGGCTGAAGAACCTGGTCATTCTTATCCACTTTGCCCATGCACTTGTTGCAATCTAGTTTACAGGTGGGCATGTGAACTTCGGCCACCTGACCCCAAACTGTGACGAGGAAGTGCTCTCATCATGAATTGTAGTGAGCATGTACACATCACGCCTATCTAAGAACTTGACTGCGAGCAGTTCGTTGGAACACAATGCAGTGCTCTGGGATTTCTGGAGCTTCTTACAAACAAGCTGCTGTGGGAATGTTTTGCAGTGACAATGAACTGTACCACAGGCCACAGTGCCACATTTGTACAGCTCACTGAAAAGCTCTACTCCCATATAGAAATTGTCCCCATAAATGCTATAACCTTTGTGAAGGAGTGACTGGGCAAGCTCCCATAAATATTGCCTATCAATCCTAGCGTGGAAGGGCAACCGACAGGGTTTAGAGCGGAGTCCTTCCTTGGACACACTCTGAAAGTTTAACACATATCCAGTAGAGCTCTCACGCAGCTTGTACAGCTTGATACGATAGTGAGCTCTTTTTCTTGCAGTGTACTGCCTGAACAGAAGCCACCCTTTTGTACAGGATCAAGGACTCATTAATGGCTATAGTCTTTCCAGGAGTATAAATCTCTGGAAACCAGGCAGACAAATGTCCCACGACCAGTCGGATTTTGAACAACCTGTCATGGTTTGGATGGTACTGGGGCAATGCAGCAGAATTGTCATTGAAAAGCAGCATGCACTGCAATAGCAAAAAACAATCTCTACTCATGTACGGTGCAAAGATGGGGGGGCATATTAGCAAGAACCTGCGAAAATTATCGCAAAGCTTGCTTAGCGCGCGTTTTTCTATCGCCGGCTATCGCTGGATATTACCGCGGAGATAACATGCTATTAGCAAGGTTTATCTCCAATGCGATAAAATATCCAGCGATAGCGGCGAAACCCAGCAATAACTCGAGAAATCCAGCGATAGAATCCCCGCACTAATGCTGGGGACTTAACCTTACAATCCACCTCCCATTGACTATTATTATTAAGTCATGTTTTTACCAGTTCTAAAAAACCAGCGCTAATCGTGGTTAGCGCGCGTTTTATCGCTTCGCGGGCATTGCTAATAGGCGATAGGTATGTTAGCGACTGTTTTCAGTCGCTTTTAGTTGGGAACGCCTCCTTTGCATGTCATTAGCGATATTTATCGCTGACATGCAAAGAGGCAAAAAAAACGGACACTATCGCCAGTACACTGTCGCTAACAGCTGTTAGCGACAGCTTGCTAATAGGGCGATAAAAAAATCGCCGCTTTAGCAGCAAAAAGTGCCGCTAAAGCGGCGATACTGCCCTTGCTAATATGCCCCGGGGTTTTCCCAAACCAAGCGAGTAGACGAGTAGGACTGCAAGGTTGGTTTTTGCACTAATCCCATTTCGAGTGTAAGGCCCAAAAAAATCTTTAACACATCAAGCGAAGTAGAGTCCACTGATGAGCCCTAGAGTGAGGTCCTAGAGTGCCTCCATGCTCCCTCAAAAATTGTTCAGCATGCAGGTTTGTTTGTTGCACAGTTTGCTCAAGGAAGTCAACATCTAAAAAGAGATAGACATAGTCAGTCAGTCAAAATAACTTTATTCGGTTTCATATGAAAACCATAAAAGTTCATAAAATCATCATAACAAACTATTATTTCAGTGATCAAAATACAAAGTAGCATAGTAAGCAGTTTACACACGTCAATTCATTATATAAAATTCGAGAGAAAAATACACCTTAAAACAATCTTCTGATTAAATTACAATCTGTATTACAAGGCACTTATCACAATTACGGCATGCGGCTACCTCCATAAAAATACATCAGTGCTTATTTTTATGTGTTTAGAGAATTACACTAATCGGCTTTAGTAGAAATGGCTAATACCGTTTCCTAATTGCCATGGCTACTTTAATATAGTTGGAAACCCTAGTGCATATATTATAAGTGGCCAGTGAAGATAAATAATAAAACCCTTCAATATAAGAACACGGCCTAATCTCTTTGAAAATCGGAACTAAAAGTCTTTGTCTTGGCTCTTTGTAGAGGGGACAAAATAGCATAAAGTGCACAGTGCTCTGAGCTGCCAAGTTATCACAAGGGCAAGGCTCCAGTTTATCTTCCTACCCTGATTGTTTTGGGAAAGCCACCAAAAAGTGCAGGGTAAGGAAGCGCAATCTAGTTAGATAAAATCGAGTCTGTACATTTATCGTAAAAGTTAAGTAAAATTGCTGTTGATTCGGAGATAAACAAAAATGGCCTGTTACGTCAGAGTGGGAATGGGATATCTTTGCCCCTGCATAATGGACCTCTTTTATAATATTTTTAGCATTTTCAGGGATGCTGTCTGGGGACTCAAAATAATCTCCCAAACCTGGCTTACAGATACTGTCCTTTACGAATCGGAGCCAAGGGATAGAAAGTGCTCCATCAAGAGTAATACAATCCTTAATAACCTCTCTGGAAAACACTAGCTCTTCGGACAACCAAATTTTGGCCCATAATAGCAGGGGGGCAATTTCTATGCGGTCCTTTACAAAATCGAGCCCCAGTTCTTGATGACAGAAGATCGTGGGGGCACTATTTGGAGTCATCAATAGTCTTTTAATAAACTTATTTTCCATAACTTGTAGTTGTCGGATGTTATGGTATCCCCACACTCCTGCCCCATATGTTATAACAGGCACACATTTGGTTTTATAAAGTGTAACCAGCTCAGTTACTGGCTTATGACCCAGCTTTCTGGCAAAGCGGAAAAGCCCCTCAACTACCCTACTTGCTTGTTGTCCCCTTGCTGTGAAGAGCGGATCCCAACTCAGCCTATTATTAAAAACATTCCCTAAGTAGTTAACATTATTCAGTTTATCAATTCTCTTGTCTCCCACCATATATTTCCTCTTTTTTGTCATTTTTAGGCCACACACCATAGTATACAATTTTATAAAATGTACTTTTAGATCAAGAGCCAGCATAACATCTGTGAATGCGTTAAGCAGTTTTTGGAGGCCAAGTGCTGAGAGGGCCATTAACACGGTGTCATCCACATAGGAGAATAGCGGGACCTGTGTGCCTCCAATACGCGGACAATCAATTGCTTTATCAATTAAAAAGGCCTCTAATCCATTGGTGTCAATTAAGAAAAGAAAAGGGGCCAAGATATATCCCTGTCGTACACGTTCCATGGAGACTATGGGCCTAGTTTTTTCCCCTTGGGGGCCATATCTTATAACAACAGAAGTTGATGCATGGAGCCTGCGGAGAAGAGAAATCAAAGCCTCCTTCATGCCCATGTTCCCCATAAGTGCCCACAACTTCTCCCGGTTTACAGTGTCAAAAGCACTGGACAAGTTCATGAAGGCCAGGTGGATAGAACCTTTCCTGGGCCTCATGTACTTGCCCATAACCAGCGACAAGTTGAGGCACTGTTCGGTGGTGCCCATCCCTCTCCTGAAGCCATATTGTGTCCTTGCCATCACTCTATTGTCTATCGCCCATGTTTCAAGTCGGGCAAGGACAACCCTCCCCAGCAGCTTTGCCGTAGCGTCAATAAGGGAGATGGGCCTATAACAGGCGGGGTCACTACGATTCCCTTTCTTGTATACGGGGACAACGACGGCCTCTCTCCAGGATACTGGGATTGGGCCAATAATGACTGCCTTAAAGACATTGATCAGCAATGGGGCCCATAGCTGGGGATTACTTTTAAAAATATCTAAAGGGACTCCATCAGGGCCTGGCGCTTTCATGCAGACTCCTTAAGCTAAGGCTTCCTCAACCTCTGCCACTGAGTTAGAGGAACTTAACTTGGAAGCCGAGGTTGAGTTTAAGGACAGATCCCCACTTGAAGCCTCTAGATGTTAGCCATAAGGTTTAAATATGGCCGTGAAATGAGTTTCCCAAACCTCCCCTGGGTTCAAGGAATCTATCTTCCTCACCTCTTCTGTAAAAAAGGGACAATTTATAACCTCCCAGAAGCTTTTGGAGTCTTTGAGGGAGCTAGCTCTCTCCAGGTCTTCCCAGGCCAATGACCTTAGTTCTTCCTTCCTCTGCTTAACTATAGTTTTATAAAACTTCCTGGCATTTTTAATGTGTGCCCAGTCACGAGGATTAGCGTGGAGAGCTGATTTTAGTATTTTTTGAGCTTTTGAACAAGCAGCGCTAAACCACCTTGTCTCAGGGAGATTCCTGGCCTTGATTGATTTGTCAGGTTTTTTGCTATATCTAAGCATATCAGTTCAAAGTCACGGATGATCTCAGCTGGGGACAAACCATAATGGAGACACCTCATGATTGAGTCATAGTTGGCTATAACGGTCTTTGCCGCAAATTCAGATGGATTTACTTTGTTCCAGTTGAGTCTTGCCCCTTTATTAGGATTAAAATGTATAAGGCAATCATCAACTTTTCCAGACTGGGCTATTATACTAAGAGTAGCTATCAGGGGATTATGATCGCTAGCATTGTTTGGCTCCACCTTAAAATCATCAACAAACGTTTAGAACTTTTGTGAGATGAACATAAAATCAATCAAACTTTCCTTACCCCCTCCAACATAGGTGGCACACTGTATTAGGCAGTTACTAGCTAAATCATTAATGAGGCCCAAATCGTTTTCCATAATAATAGAGTTTAGGGCCTCACCCTGGGGAGTATGAATGAAGTGCGGGAGGGGCTGCCCCTCTGTGTTTAACAACCCACAAGCATGGTTGGAACTATGTGGGCAGGAAGAACAATTAAAATCACCTACCCAAAGGATGCGTAGTGGTTGCCATTTCTCAGAGGTTTTGTTAATTTCAGCCCGCAAAGCCTCAATAACCTGACAATTGTTTTGGTTAAAAATATTGTAGTACCAGTTCACAATTAAAAGCTTGACCTGTAATATGTTAGCAATTAGAATTAATTGGTACCAGGGAGATGTAAGAACAGGGGTGATTTTTATGGCCTCGTATTTAACTGCAATCAATACCACTAACCCTCCTTTAGCTCTTCCCGCTGGGGATAGTGATGCGTGAACCGTATAAGAACAGTAACTATTCAACGCTATGTCTTCCCTATACCACATCTCCTGGAGGCAAATAACATCAAAGCCTCTTATATAATTTAGCCACACCTCATCAGTCATTTTGGAACAAATTCCTGCTATGTTCCATGAAATACATTTTAATGCAGCCTTTGTGTAACCCAGGTTAACCAATCCCACTGACTCATCAATCGTAGTTTGTTCACCTAATGTAACAAACGAGTGCGGAACTTGACCGATAGAGGTCTCGATTGAAGCCTTTATGTGACCTTGATTTACCACTCCCTCAGGTTTGTCATCCGTAACTTGCTCAAATACGATAGGAGACAGGTATGGCACCTGACTAGAAGTAATGACATTTGGAGTCAGGTTATTGCGTGCTGGGTAGACTACTTCTTTATCTCAGTTCTCCCTACTAGTATTTTTTCTAGAGGAGGGGGATTCGAGTAAATCCATCGGTCCCCTATTACTGTGTTTGTCTAAATAAATTTCTCTCCCTTGAGTATTACAATACATACCCAGCCCAAATACAGCAACTGATTGGCTAGGACACCCAAATAGTCAGTCAATTTCAGTCAACCCTGAAAGAGCATCAAACCGATTAGGGTGGACAAATGAGGGAGGCTGTATAGAAGGATATACATTTGAATCCATCCATACAGGCAGTTTTCTAACTATAGCTTCATGATATGGGGGGTAAAAAGAACCCAAAGGGTGGATTTCTATCGAATCACCAGGCAAATCTCTTAAATGCGTTAGGGCAAAACGAGCACACCATGCATTATTAAAGTTAAGCATGACACAGTCCCCTACCCCATGTTTAATCGTGTAACCTAGCCAGCTCACTCGCCTAGCCATTATAATTTTTTCAGACTAATTTAGCTTTGGCGAGATTTTCTTATGGCACCAGTGAGCTGATTTGTTAATAAGGCTTTGGCAAGTTTCTTGCTAGCCGGGAGTCAGACAGGGCACTACTTTCAAAATCACAATATATGGTGTACATTCCGGTGGTAAGTTTAGGACATCTTGTGCACCCCTCCCGTTTTTTAAATCCTGCACTGAACCAGTACCATTTAGAATCCCGCTTGAAGATGTACCCCTATCTTTCATGGTCAATCTTGTCTGATTTATGACCCCCTGACCCGGGTTTTCAAAATTCCTACGGGGGTTCCCAGCCAAAGTTGAATCCTGTATTGTAAAGGCCAAAGAATAAATACTGGCACTAAGAAGAACGGGCTCTGTACTCGGGACATGGCCTTTTGCAGAAGATGGTACGCTCAAGGAGGTTGGGCCATTCAGTGATGTCATGAGTGATGTCATTTGAGATGTCATCAGTGATGTCATGAGTGATGTCACTGACCATGTCATGAGTGATGTAATATGTGACGTCATCAGCAGTGCATTGCGGGCGCGCAAGTTATAGTTTGCTGAACTAACTATAACAAGGGAATTTCTATGGTTTTGTACGAGTGAAATGTCCAACTAACTATAACGCCCCTGACACCTATGGTTTTTTCAGTGAATTTCTAAGGTTTTTTAAATGCTAATTGCTAACTATAACGTGCCTGAAACCTGTGGTTTTTTCAGTGAATTTCTAAGGTTTTTTTAAATGCTAATTTCTAACTATAACGTGCCTGAAACCTATGGTTTTTTCAGTGAATATATATATATTTATTATACTATGTATACATGTGAAAATGTCTCGGTCCCCTGTTTGCCTCGGTGGCACAGAAAAAATGGGTGGAACTGACGTCAGCACGCCGACGAGGTCCTCTTATGGCTCTGATGACGTCATACGGTGTCGCGAGCGGAGCCGTGCTCGTTGACTTGGGAGAGCTAGGAAAGAATTTCCGTGGAATGCTGGTGCAGGGGATATTCACCTAAGTGTTCAGGCTAGTCCTTTGGGAGCAACTGTTTATGTTGCCACTCCAGAAACCGAAACCAGTGATCTGAGGGCAGAGGCCCTGCAGATGGCACACGAGGTGGGGTGCCCAGTCGTGTGCACCAGCGGGGCAGCGAAGTGACAAGCACCACAACTCACAAAAAAGGTAACGAGGGCACTGAATAACACAGGATCTTTTCTTTGTATCTGGCAGGAACAACGAAGTTAAAATGCCCTAGTACCAAAATGTAGAATTAGTGCTACAGCGGTCTTCAAGAGGACCTGCGATGCCGCTTCTGCCTCCCGTACCCTGGAGGCGGCACATGGGTCACGCGGTACGGTCATACTGCGGTGGGACGCACACTCGTTGACCTCTCATGGCACTGCTCCACACTTCAGGGAGGACGCTTTCCATTAGCTATGTTTTCTGATGACATGTCGCGCCGGACCCGTCCAACACAGAACTCCTTTAGATCCAAACAGACTCTTCCACTCTCTCACCGGAAGTGAAACCAGGCCACACGGACACTTTGACAATACAACAGCCGGGAATGCACTTTTCGGTAAAAAAAACACATTCCTTCCTCCTAATTAATCAAATAAATGTCGCACTGAAGAACAGGGGCCAGCTTCGATCGGTAAACAGCCATTACAATGACTTTTTTACTTTGCGATACCATTACAACGCATGTATTACCACGCATGCGTTGTACATCACGAAGTCATTACTACACATTTTTTTAGAACGCATGGTCATTTACCACGCATGCCTTTACAACGAATTTTGTTGTAAAGGTATGTATGGTAAATGACCATGCGTTCTAAAAAACATGTAGACGATCCATGTCATAAGGAAACAGAGGCTGTTCCGTTTCCTCACAACGACGTGCACCGCCCCTCAGAGATGACGTGAATCAGGAACCACGAGGAGAGAGGAACCATGAGGAGTGAGAGGTAAGGGGGATTGGGCATGGGGTGGGGGTTTCTTTTCTAGGGTTTAGGGTAGTGCAGTGGTGTTTGGATGGTGTAGGGGTCGTGCTGGGGGTAGTGTTTTAGGGTTTAGGGTAGTGCAGTGGTGTTTGGGTAGTGTAGGGGGTCATGCTGGGGGTAGTGTTTTAGGGTTTAGGGTAGTGCAGTGGTGTATGGGTAGTGTAGGGGGTTGTGCTGGGGTAGTGTTTATTCCAATCAAGATGGCTTCAGGTGTGCCATAATTTTGTCATAAGTAAGACTTGACGAATCACCCCGAGACTTTCAGGATATGAGTGGACCGGAGCGGGCCACAAGTTTTGAAAATTTCGCGAAGATTCGTCAACCGGCGCCAACGTTATTTCAAATAGAATGTTGCGGATTTCCTATGGAAAATAGGTCCTAACTATAACTATCTACTGGCGACCGCCAGTAGATAATATATATACATATATATATATATATATATATATTATCTACGGGCGGTCGCCAGTAGATAGTTATAGTTAGGACTATTTTCCATAGGAAATCCGCAACATTCTATTTGAAATAACGTTGGCGCCGGTTGACGAATCTTGGTGAAATTTTCAAAACTCGTGGGGCGCTCCGGTCCGCTCCTATCCTGAAAGTCTCGGGGTGATTCGTCGAGTGGGGGCCGAGAAAAAAGGGGGGTCCCAAAACGTGTTTTCCCCATGCAATTTTCCATAGGAACCTTTAGTCGCAGCTACAGCCCGAACTGCTGAACGGAATTACACCAAATTTGGCAAAAAGGTAGCCCTTGGTTCAGAGTCGTGCCTTTTGCTTAAATGGTGTAAATCCGTTCAGTAGTTCCTGAAAAAATCAAACATAAAATCACATATATATCTATGGCCGTGTAGGGTCCGCGTACCCTCCCGATCACGAGCTGTATGGTAATTGGCTGTCAACACTCCAAATCAGGAAGTGTTGGCAGCCATCTTGTTCCTCGGTAGAACCGAGGAACAAGAAAGCAGTAAAACAACTACGCAAAACGCAAAAAGGGGCAGGGTAGAAACACCCTGACCCCCTAGGCCTGCTCAGGGGGTCCTGCAAGAACCCCCAGGGCCCCAATTTTTCTTTTTTTTTTTAAATCGGCAAAAAACGTACTGGGTGCACGGATCCTGCCGATAAAAACAAAAAATTGAAGCGCGGTCTCCCGTGCTTCGGTGCTATTTTGCCCCTGGGTGGGCCAAGTTCCGGGGGCTTGCGGGGGTTTATTTATATTTAATGTGTGGGGCCTCTAAGGCCGCCACCCCCCGGGGCTTTAAATAAATAATGTTTGTGGGGGGGCACATGGCCCCCCGCAGCCCCGGGGATTGCTAACCCCCCGGGCTTATTTTTTTTTTTTTAAAACATACATGACCTGTGTGGGGGGGCTCCAGCCCCCCCACATGCCCCGGGGACCGCCACCTCCCTGGGGCACTAAGAAAATACATGTGGGGGTCCGTTTCGGACCCCCGAAGCCCCGGGGACCACCACCTCCCCGGGGCTATGTAGATGTGGGGAGGGGGGGCTGCGCGGCCCCCCTTCTGGAGCCTGTTGTGGCCCTGGGGACCGCCACCCACCAGGGCCGGCTCCTGCAGTGTCCCGGGGTGCCTACCCCCGGGACACTGCTGTTTGCAATCACAGGACGGGAGCCTCGCGGCTCCCGCCCTGTCAATGCAAACTTGCTTTGCTTCATTGAAGCGAGAGCAGGGAAACCTGCTCTCGCTTCAATGAAGCAAAGCAGAATTGCTTTTCTATAAGGGGAGCTGCATGTCAGCAGCTCCCCTTATGGAAAAGCAATGCCGGCTCCCGCAGGACGCGGGGAGCCGGCGAGACTGTGGGGGGATTGGGGATCCCCCCACGGTCCCCAACGAGTGGCCAGGCCCCGGGGGATGGGGTCCCCGGGGCCATTAGTGGCCTGGGAGGGGGGTCACGCAGCCCCCTCCCCAAAAAGAAAAGTTAAAAAAAAAAAAAAAAGACAAAGGCCTGCCCCGGGGGATGGGGTCCACGGGGCCATTAGAGGCCTCAGGAGGGGGGCGACGCAGCCCCCCTCCAAAAATAAAAAATAAAGAAAATGGTGGCATGCCCCGGGAGATGGGGACCCCGGGTCCCATATAGGCCCAGGGAAGGGGGGCCACTCGGCCCCTTCCCGTTTTATAAAAAAAAAAAAGAAAATCCTGAGGCCCCGGGGATGGGGTCCCCGGGGCCAAAAGTGAACGAGGGAAGGGGGGCCACGCAGCCCCCCTCCCATACAAAAAAAAGGGGAAAAGAAAAGACCGGCATCGTGCCGGAGGCCTTGCCCCCTCGCTGCAGCAGTGTGCAAACGCGCCCCCTGGCGCGTTGTAAGAAGGGGAAGTAATTCCCCTTGAATACTGGGGGTCCCTGGGGGCCAACTAGCCCACCAGGAACCTCCAGTATGTGCCAGGGAGCTGCGTTGCTGAGAGGTGTACAGAGGCCACGCCCCTTTTTACACCTCTCTGCAACGCAGCTCTGTGGCGCTTTTTGGAGGTACATGGTGGGCTAGTTGGACTCCAGGGACCCTCAGGATTCAAGGGGACTTAATCCCCCAACTTAAAACGCGCCACGGGGCGTGTTTGCACAGAGGTGAAAGGAGGGGGCGGGGCTTCAGGTAACATGTGTGCAAACAGGCCCCGTGGCGCGTTTTAAGATGGGGAATTAAATCCTCTTCAATCCTGAGTGTCCCTGGGGGACAACTAGCCCACCAGGTACGTCCAGAAAGCGCCACAGAGCTGCGTTGCAGAGAGGTGTAAAAAGGGGCGTGGCCTCTGAACACCTCTCTGCAATGCAGCTCCCTAGCGCATACTGGAGGTACAGGGTGGGCTAGTTGGACCCCAGGGACCCTCATGATTCAAGGGGACTTAATCCCCCAACTTAAAACGCGCCACGGGGCACGTTTGAACAGTGGTGAAGGAAGGGGGCGGGGCTTGAGGTCACATGTGTGCAAACAGGCCCCATGGCGTGTTTTAAGTTGGGGGATTAAGTCCCCTTCAATACTGAGGGTCCCTGGAGTCCAACTAGCCCACCAGGTACCTTCAGTAAGCACAACAGAGTTGCGTTGCAGAGAGGTGAAAAAAGGTGCGTGGGCTCGGAACGCGTCTCTGCAACTCAGCTCTGTGGTCCTAACTGTAGGTACCTGGGGGGCTAGTTGGGCCCCAGGGACACTCAGGATTTAAGGGAACTTAATCCTGCAACTTAAAACGAGCCACGGTGCGCGTTTGCACACATGTCACCTCAGGCCCCCCCTCCCTTCACCACTGTGCAAACGCGCCCTGTAGCGCGTTTTAAGAGGTAGTTTTAATCCCCCTGCCCTATTATGTACTAGGGACTTACAGAGGAGGGCATGGTAATCACAGGGGTACCCCAACGCATACTGTTTCCTAGTGTATGTAGGTGTTTTCACTGTATTCTAAGTGTCTTTTAGCATAGCACTGGCTCAGGGCCTGGTTAGTCAGAGTCAGTTACCACCAGTACATGTCAGAAAAAGTTGTGGGCACAGGATGATTTTGGAACAAGGCCTCTTTCTGCTCCTCTGTTGGTTGTTTCTGCACATCTTTTGCTTCTTCCTGCACTTTTCTTCGTCTTTGTGGACTTCTGTTGCTTCTTTCTGCATTTCTTTTGCTTCTTTCTGTGCGTTTTTTCTTCTTTCTTCACATGTCCTACTTCTGTAGGCATAGTTAGAAATTAGCATTTAAAAAACCTTTGAAATTCACTGAAAAAACCATAGGTTTCAGACACGTTATAGTTAGAAATTAGCATTTAAAAAACCTTTGAAATTCAATGAAAAAAACATAGGTTTTAGGGAAAGCTATAGTTAGTTGGACATTTCACTCGTACAAAACCCGTGAAATTCCCCCGTTATAGTTAGTTCAGCTAACTATAACTCGCGCCCCCGCAATGCACTGCTGATGACGTCACATATTACATCACTCATGACATGGTCAGTGACATCACTGATGACATCTCAAATGACATCACTGATGACATCATCCAGTGACTGTGTGTTTCTATAAAGTTTAAATATGTTTAATATATATGCCAAGGTGTATTGAAGAATGAGTGGGTGTATAAGTGTCTGGATGGATGATTTAGTAGGTGCGTGACTGACTCTATAAGTGAGTGATTAAACGTATCTTACTGAATGCATGGGTTAGTGACTAAACTGTGTGAATGTCTGTATCCGTCTGTCTGTTGGTGTGTAAGCGGCTGCATAGGTTTGTGAATAGCTACATGAGTGTCTACATGGGTTATTGATTGGTTGTCTGATTATCTGTATGGGTGCCTGAGTGTTCGTGTGGGTGTGGTGTGTGTGACTGCGCATAGATGTGTGAGTGGGTGATTCACTGGGTGCAGTGATGGACTGTATGGGTGGGTGAGTGTGTGTATGGGTGTGTTAGTGAGTGAATGTATATCTTAGTGGTACATGTGTGAGTAACTAATATGTCAAAGGCAGTATATATGTGTGTTGGAGTATATAAATGGCTATAAGTGACAGTGTGTGATTGTGAGAGTGGGTGTATGGATGAGTGTGTACTTGTATCAGTGATTGTATAAGCGCGTACGAATGTGCTAGTATTTGTATGAGTAAGTGAGCTGGTGTGTGTATAACTGTATAGGTGAGTAAATGGCAGTGTGATTAATTATTTGCATGACTGACTAGGTGTGTGAGTACCTCTATGGATGAGTGGCAGTGTGTGAGTGTCTATGTAGGTGTATAAGTGCATATGAAAGTCCTGTACTGAGTGACCGTAAGTATGAGTGACTGTAGAGGTGAGTGAGTGGATGTGTGTGTAGACCTAAGAATCAGTGAGTGTGTATGTAGGTATTTGTGTTGGAGTGTCTATTGTTTTGACAATGTGTTGGAAACGGGGTTACCGAGTCCGGCACGGTAGCATGGCGCGAGGCGGGAAAGCACCCGAAGGCAATGTGTAAGGCAGTTGTGCAGCACACTCTTACTTTGACTCAGGAATGCGGACGCAATAACGTGACACCACACCAGGCTTGTGTATTTAAAAACAAGGGGGCATATTAGCAAGAACCTCGTTAAAATTAGCGCCGTTTTAGCGGCAGGAAACTGCCGCTAAACGGCGATAATGGACTTGCTAATATGCGTTATAGAATTCAATAGAAGCCCAGGTTAGATGTGCAGGACATCTAACCTGGGCTTCTATTGGAATTCTATAACGCATATTAGCAAGCCCATTATCGCCGCTTTAGCGGCAGTTTCCTGCCGCTAAAACAGCGATAATTTTAACGAGGTTCTTGCTAATATGCCCCAAGATCTTTTATGTAAATCAATGCAGCATCAGATGAGGCAGATTAATTCAGGTCAACATTTAAAATCATGGCATTACTCAACTGGTGCGTATTTCAATTAAAGCATCCTAGCTCATCAACATTGTAGGCCACTAAAAGGCCGCAGGAATCATCTCCTAAACGTAGCACCATAATGATCACAGGGCGCAATAATAAAACAGGGGCCTAAACATGCAGTTCACTTCATGAATATTCAATTACTTAAAGAGGGCATTTCACATTCATTTCAAACAGGGCCTGCATTAATCTAGGCGCACCCACATTCAGTACAGTGGGCGTCACAACTCCGGTACACCTGCAACATAAAACACTTCAACTCTTGGCGGTGTACACTTCTGCTCAATTCAATTAATCACCTTCACACTAGGTAAAGACTTTGCCATTATAAGCATATGCATCAGGCCTAGACAGTAATTAAAGCAGGCGTAATAATGAGACTAGGGAATAGCTGTAGGGAACCCCTCGACATGTCCAATTCTCTGGGGCTTCCCTGTCAATGCGGACTTCTGTGTCCTCAGGGGTTGCTTAGGGGTTAACTCAGGCTAGGCCCACTCCTCTCCGGGGCCTCGCCTCGTGTAAATGACTAATGGGCGCTTTCCTCTTCTCTTCACAGGTTAATGCTGGCCCCCGGCCCCCAGTGGCGTCTCTGTGGGCCCTAGGGGCCTCCTGGGCTCACCTGTGGTGGTGGTCGTTGGTCGCTCTTCGACGCGACTGACTGTCTCCCGGGCCGGCCCGTGTTCTGCAGGGCAGGGCCCGGTCTGGGTTCCTCGGCCTTCCGGACGGAATTGCGGGTCGTTGCGGGGGCCGGTATCACTCTCCTCCGGCCCCCGGGATCAGATGGGGAGATTGCGGGAAGGGGAGCGGGAGCCGGCAGTCCTCTCCGGCCGGCTTCCCGTCTCCCTCTGCTGCCTCGGAGCTCTTCTCCGGCCTCCGTCGGCGCTGGGGGCGTGGCAGGAGCCGGCGCCCAATCGTTGCACGGCCTTCCCGGGGGCGCGGCCGATGACGCGGTCGGCGTCCCCGGTATCCTAGCAACGGCGTCGGCGGGGCCTAGAGGCCTCTTTCGTCCCGCTAGGCCGCAGTTTCTTCACGCGGGCCCCTGGGCCGCAGCGGTGATCTTGTTGGGCCGCGACTTCGTCGGTGGGGCTCCCGGGCCCGGCGGTGACCTTTGGGGTGAATCTGGAGGCTTCGGTGAGGGCGAGGACGGCGCACCTCACCACCACGATCTCGGAGGGGCCTCGCTCGCCTCCGCAATTCTCCACACGCGGCGGCGGCCGCGGCGGCAGGTTCCAGTCACGAGGTCAGTGACTTGGGGGCAATTCCTCCCACGTGGAGGTACAGCGCGGGGCGCGCTGGCAGCCAGTTGGCAGTGCTGACTGGAAAGGGTTGTGGGGACAGCCCAGCAGCAGGCAGGGTTAGATAGGGGGTGAAGGTCTAGCGCTTCAGGGCACAGCGCTTTACCTGGTGATCCCCAGTTTGGCAGTTCAGGTTTCTGGCCTTGCTGGTCGGTCAGGCCTCACAAATTAAGGTTACTTGCGGCAGTTCTTGGTTGGTTTCTCCTTATGTGTTTCTTCTTATGAGTTTCTTCTTATGAGTTTCTTCTTATGAGGGGGGAATGAGTTGGTGGTTCTGGGAGTGCTGGATGATACTTCCCAGCACGCTGAAGGTGGTTCCCTGGGTCCCCTCACGCTGGGCAAGGTCAGTGGGTGGTGGGCGTTCCTCAGCTAACTTACTACAGCAGTGCCTAAGCCTTGTCAGCAGCAGTAGTGTAGGTCTCCCCCTAGGCCCTACAGCCTGTACTCCGGCAGAGGTTCTCCCAGGATCAGTGGTGCCCCAACTGACTAAAAGATTTCCCTCCAAGCCTCTTATACCCCTAGGTCAGGTGACCCTCCTAAAGGCGGCAAAACATAACTCCTCCCACAGCCCGGAAGGTTCTGGAACCTTCCACATGTCTGGCTATGTGGCCCAGAGGCGGGGACGGGATGGATACTGTATCCCTATGTCCCAGCCTGACCCTGGCTACTAGTGTGTATGTGTGCAAGGCCACTCTGCAGTAGCAGGGGCCTGTGGCAGCCATCTTGAGTGAGAGAGCACCTGCACCTCAGCACTGGTTAGCAGTGGTAAGGCGCCCGGAGACCTAGGTCCAGTAAAAATACGGTGGCAAAAATGAGGCGCAAAAGGGAAAAAAACAGGGCAAGACCACCCTAGGGCTGACAGGTCTAACACGCGTCCCCCCCAGCCGAAAGAGGGGAGAGCTTCCCAACTTCTAGGGAGTTCTTGTCGCTAAGGCGGAAAAACCGGGAGAGACCGTCAGCGTTGGCGTGGTCTACACCGGGTCGATGTTCCACCCGAAAGTCCATCCCCTGGAGGGAAATGGACCACCTCAACAATTTGGGGTTTTCGCCTCTGATCTGCATGAGCCAGCGAAGGGGTCTGTGGTCGGTCTGGATCAGGAAGTGACAACCAAAAAGGTATGGCCTCATCTTCTTTACAGCCCAAACCACAGCAAAGGCTTCTCGTTCGATGGTACTCCACCGCTGTTCCCGGGGAGTAGTCTTCGGGAAATGAAGGCCACTGGCTGGTCTTGGCCATCGTCATTCAGCTGCGAGAGCACAGCTCCTATGCCATGCTCAGAAGCGTCTGTCTGCACGATAAATTCCCGTCCAAAGTCTGGAGTCCTGAGCACCGGTGCGGTGCACATTGCACGTTTGAGGGTCTCAAAGGCTTCCTGGCAGGCAGCCGTCCAGATGACTCTGCGTGGCTGCTTCTTCGAAGTCAATTCCGTCAAAGGGCCCACAATGGTTCCATATCCCTTGACGAACCGGAGGTAGTATCCCGTGAGGCCGAGAAAAGCCCGGACCTCTGTTTGGGTCTTGGGGGGCTCCCAGGCCAAGATGGTCTCGATCTTGGCTTGGAGGGGTTGCACCTTACCACCGCCCACCAGATGTCCCAGGTACACGACAGATCCCTGTCCAATCTGGCACTTGCTGGCCTTGATGGTTAGACCAGCCCGTTGCAGAGCCTGTAGCACCTCCTGGAGATGCTCCAGATGGTCCTCCCAGCTGCTACTGAAGACAGCTATGTCATCCAGGTAGGCAGCAGAGAAGGCCTCTAGGCCAGACAGCACCTGGTTCACCAACCGCTGGAAAGTGGCTGGAGCATTTTTCAACCCGAAGGGCATCACCCGAAATTGAAAGTGGCCCTCGGGGGTGGAGAACGCAGTCTTCTCCCTTGCTCCTTCTGCCATGGCGATCTGCCAATAGCCTGACGTCAAATCAATGGTACTCAGATACCGGGCTGCTCCCAGCCGGTCAATGAGCTCATCCGCCCGAGGGATCGGGTGAGCGTCGGTCTTAGTTACTGAGTTGAGTCCGCGGTAATCCACACAGAACCGAAGTTCTGGTGTGGTGCCCGGTGGGGCCGCTTTCGGCACCAACACCACCGGACTAGCCCAAGGGCTACTGGAAGGCTCAATCACCCCCAGTTCTAGCATCTTGGTAACCTCACCCTGGATACTAGCCTTGACCTTATCGGACAGCCGGTAAGACTTGGTTTTTACTGGCGGACTGTCCCCTGTGTCCACATCATGGGTACACAGGTGCGTGATCCCAGGCGTGAGGGAGAACAACGAGGCGTACTGCCCCAAGACCTGGCGGCAGTCCCTCTGTTGCTCTGGGGTCAAGGATGGGGCGAGGACCACTCCCTCTACCGAGCCATCCTTCTCATGGGCCGCCAGAAGGTCTGGAAGAGGCTCACTCTCCTCCTCCTCACTTCCATCTGTTATCATCAGGAGAGTGAGCTCTGAACGCTCCTGGTGTGGCTTCAGGCGGTTGACGTGGAACACCCTGTGGGGTTGACAGGGGTCTTCACATCGACGACATACGTGGTCTGGCCTCTCCTTTCCAAGATTCAAACGGCCCAGTCCACCGGTCCTGGAGGGCACTAAGCTCTCCTGGCTCCATGACCCACACATTCTGTCCAGCGTCCAACTCTACCGTCCGAGCGTTCCGGTCATACCATTTCTTCATGACGGCCTGACTAGCCTCTAGGTTGTCCGAGGCTTCCTTCCACAGCTTGGCCACTTGGCTGCGGAATGCCAGCATATAGCTGACCACATCACGGGGAAGCTTCGAGGAAGACTTCTCCCACCCCTCCTTGACAAGACTGAGGGGCCCCCGAACGGGGTGGCCATAGAGCAGCTCAAAGGGGCTGAAACCGACCCCCTTCTGCGGCACCTCTTGGTAGGAGAAGAGCAGACAGGGTAAGAGGACGTCCCACTTCCTTCTCAAGTCCTCGGGTAGGCTCCTGATCATCCCCTTCAAGGTCTTGTTAAAGCGCTCCACGAGCCCGTTTGTCTGGGGGTGGTAAGGAGTGGAGAACTGGTAGGTCACTCCACACTCCTTCCACATGGCCTGCATGTAGGCCGACATGAAATTCGTGCCCCTATCTGACACCACGACCTTGGGGAATCCCACTCGGGTAAAAATCCCCATCAGGGCCCGCGCCACCACCGGTGCAGTGATGGTCCTCAGAGGGATTGCCTCTGGGTACCGGGTGGCGTGGTCTACCAGCACCAAGATGAACCTATGTCCCGCAGAAGTCGGCGGGTCCAACGGCCCGACAATGTCAATCCCTACCCGCTCAAAAGGGGTATCGACAACTGGGAGAGGTTCTAGAGGGACCTTCACTTTAGTCCCTGTCTTGCCGCTCGCCTGGCAAGTGGTGCAGGTCTTGCAGAAAGTGTCAGAAGTGACGCGCATCCTGGGCCAGTAAAAATGTGGGACGAAACGCGCAAACGTCTTGTCCTGGCCCAGGTGTCCTGCTAGTGGTATTTCGTGTGCCAACTCTAGCAGAAAGGCTCGGTAGCATTGGGGGACCACTAAGGCCCTTGTTGACCCATGCACCGGAGCCTTAGGCTCACTGTAGAGGAGACCATCCTCCCAGTAGACATGGTAGTTACCAGTCTCTGTTCCAGTTGCTTGGGCTTCGGCCTGCTGCCGCATGCCTTCAAGCGTAGGGCACTCCTTCTGCGCCCGGCAAAATTCCTCCCGGGTAGGCCCTCCTTCCACCTTCCACTCTGCAGGGGTCGGCAGGTCCCCCACGGGAACACCATCCACCTCAGCGGACTCCAGGGCCACCTCCGCGGGCTCCCCATCCATCTCACCGGGTGTCTCCTCCTGGACATCTCCTCGTCCAGCAGTGGGCTGGGCCATTATTTCAGGCTCCAACCCGAGCTGAGTTCCTTGTCGGGCAGCCATGGACCGCGTGACGACGCAAGTCCATCCTGGTAATCCCAACATCTCAGCATGGGCATTGAACTCTACCTCCCTCCAGGCAGTATGTTCCAAGTCGTTACCCAGCAGACAGTCAACTGGCATGGCAGGGCTCACCGCAACCTTCAACAGGCCTGATACTCCTCCCCACTCAAAGGGAACTTGGGCCACGGGGTAATGACCCAGGCTATTATCAGCCATAACAACCGGGTGGAATACCTCAGGAATCACCTGCTCTGGGGACACCAGCTGACGTCTCACCATCGTCATGCTGGCACCTGTGTCCCTCAGAGCCTCCACCTCCTCCCCGTTCACCAGGACCCTCTGCCGATACTTGCAGTGTTCGAGGGTACCTGAACCCGTGGGATGATCTCTCTATCCCCCAGGGAAACTAAGGTCAAGCCTGTCCACTCACCTCCCCTACCTAGGGACAACTCCTCCCCAAGCGCTACACTGGCCACCCCGGGGCTCTTACCTCCTGTGGGGGCTGGGGTTCTCTTGTGACACTGGGGATCCCCCTTGTAGTGTCCAACCTCCCCGCACTCGTAGCACCGGACAGTTCTGGGCTGCTGACTCCTGTCAGGGTAAGTGGGTTTCTGGAATCCAGATTGGGATGGGGAACCTACCCCTCTCCCAGGCGGTCTATTTTGGGGGCCTTTAAAGAACTCCCTCCTTTTATCTCCCCCCTCTTTCTTCTGGGGGAACCCCTGTCCACCTTTCGGGGGGTCCGCCCCGGCTCCCTTGTGGGACACCCGAGTGCTGACCCACGTGTCTGCCTCCTCTGCAAGCTCCCTCGGATTGGTCAGCTTGCGGTCCACCAAGTACTGGCGCAGCTCCGGAAAACATTTCTCTAGGAGGTGCTCTCTCAAGAACAGGTCGTACAGCCCTTTGTAATCATCAATGTTGCTGCCACGCACCCAACCCTCCAATGCCTTCCGGGCATAATCAAAAAAATCCACCCAGTTTTGTGTGTGAAGCTTGTGGCTGTTGCGGAACTTTTGGCGGTACTTCTCTGGGGTGAGGCCAAACTTCTTAAGCATGGCCTCCTTCATGATAGGGTAGTTGGTCTGATCCCCCTTATCCAAGGTCAAAAGTGTGTCCCTTACTGGTGGAGGTATGTACCTGTAGAGACCTCCCCCCAGTAGCTCTCAGGAACCCTATGGGCCACCAACGATACCTCGTACGCCGCCAACCACTTATCGATGTCATCTCCTACACTAAAACTGGTTATCACCTCTCTAGGTAGATAAAACTTGGCCTCCTGTGGAACCCCAGCAGGTACGCTGCCACAATTCAAATTTCCCTGCATCTCCATCTGCAAGGCTCGGAGCTCTAGTTCCTTCAGGCTAAGCTCATGCGCAAGCTTCCTTTCTTCCATGGCTAGCCTTGCCTGTTCTCCTTCCCTGTCCATCCTAGCAAGTTCTAACCTCAATTGCCTCTCCTCCCTCCTGTCTTCAAATTCCTCTGCAGACAAACTCCCCCCTGACGCATTACTGCCTGCCCTGGAACGTCTTCCTGGCAACACATTCTCGCTAACATCAACGTGCAGTAGGTCCAGTTCTCCTGGGTCGTCTGCCTCCCTCTGCTCCTCGTCCCCTCTTCCCCCCGGGTGGGCCATTACCCATGCCCTCAAAGCTTTCTGAAGCACCTCCTTCCTGGCGCCTCGCTTGACGGCCACCCCCCTCTCTAGGCAGAACTCCTTGAGCTGTGTCACCGTATACCTTTCTAGGTTGGCCAACTCAAACTCCATCCTGCTAGGTGGGGCCCCAGACAATTTAGGGAAAGGGTTCTAGACTGTAGGTAGCAGGTCTAACGCAGGAATGTACACAATCAGGCAATCACAAAAGAATTCTTTGCGCTTGCATTACAATAGGTGTCCAATTGCGGCGCACACTGAGTCACTGTAGGGTGCTGCACAAACACCAGTCCTTATCCCACCGCTGAACACCAATGTTGGAAACGGGGTTACCGAGTCCGGCACGGTAGCATGGCGCGAGGCGGGAATGCACCCGAAGGCAATGTGTAAGGCAGTTGTGCAGCACACTCTTACTTTGACTCAGGAATGCGGACGCAATAACGTGACACCACACCAGGCTTGTGTATTTAAAAACAAGATCTTTTATGTAAATCAATGCAGCATCAGATGAGGCAGATTAATTCAGATCAACATTTAAAATCATGGCATTACTCAACTGGTGCGTATTTCAATTAAAGCATCCTAGCTCATCAACATTGTAGGCCACTAAAAGGCCGCAGGAATCATCTCCTAAACGTAGCACCAATAATGATCACAGGGCGCAATAATAAAACAGGGGCCTAAACATGCAGTTCACTTCATGAATATTCAATTACTTAAAGAGGGCATTTCACGTTACATTTCAAACAGGGCCTGCATTAATCTAGGTGCACCCACATTCAGTACAGTGGGCGTCGCAACTCCGGTACACCTGCAACATAAAACACTTCAACTCTTGGCGGTGTACACTTCAGCTCAATTCAATTAATCACCTTCACACTAGGTAAAGACTTTGCCATTATAAGCATATGCATCAGGCCTAGACAGTAATTAAAGCAGGCGTAATAATGAGACTAGGGAATAGCTGTAGGGAACCCCTCGACATGTCCAATTCTCTGGGGCTTCCCTGTCAATGCGGACTTCTGTGTCCTCAGGGGTTGCTTAGGGGTTAACTCAGGCTAGGCCCACTCCTCTCCGGGGCCTCGCCTCGTGTAAATGACTAATGGGCGCTTCCCTCTTCTCTTCACAGGTTAATGCTGGCCCCCGGCCCCCAGTGGCGTCTCTGTGGGCCCTAGGGGCCTCCTGGGCTCACCTGTGGTGGTGGTCGTTGGTCGCTCTTCGACGCGAGTGACTGTCTCCCGGGCCGGCCCGTGTTCTGCAGGGCAGGGCCCGGTCTGGGTTCCTCGGCCTTCCGGCCGGAATTGCGGCTCGTTGCGGGGGCCGGTATCACTCTCCTCCGGCCCCCGGGATCAGATGGGGAGATTGCGGGAAGGGGAGCGGGAGCCGGCAGTCCTCTCCGGCCGGCTTCCCGTCTCCCTCTGCTGCCTCGGAGCTCTTCTCCGGCCTCCGTCGGCGCTGGGGGCGTGGCGGGAGCCGGCGCCCAATCGTTGCGTGGCCTTCCCGGGGGCGCGGCCAATGACGCGGTCGGCGTCCCCGGTCTCCTAGCAACGGCGTCGGCGGGGCCTGGAGGCCTCGTTCGTCCCGCTAGGCCGCAGTTTCTTCACGCGGGCCCCTGGGCCGCGGCGGTGATCTTGTTGGGCCGCGACTTTGTCGGTAGGGCTCCCGGGCCCGGCGGTGACCTTTGGGGTGAATCTGGAGGCTTCGGTGAGGGCGCGGACGGCGCACCTCACCACCACGATCTCGGAGGGGCCTCGCTCGCTTCCGCAATTCTCCACACGCGGTGGCGGCCGCGGCGGCAGGTTCCAGTCACGAGGTCAGTGACTTGGGGCAATTCCTCCCACGTGGAGGTACAGCACGGGGCGCACTGGCAGCCAGTTGGCAGTGCTGACTGGAAAGGGTTGTGGGGACAGCCCAGCAGCAGGCAGGGTTAGATAGGGGGTGAAGGTCTAGCGCTTCAGGGCACGGCGCTTTACCTGGTGATCCCCAGTTTGGCAGTTCAGGTTTCTGGCCTTGCTGGTCGGTCAGGCCTCACAAATTAAGGTTACTTGCGGCAGTTCTTGGTTGGTTTCTCCTTATGAGTTTCTTCTTATGAGTTTCTTCTTATGAGTTTCTTCTTATGAGGGGGGAATGAGTTGGTGGTTCTGGGAGTGCTGGATGATACTTCCCAGCACGCTGAAGGTGGTTCCCTGGGTCCCCTCACGCTGGGCAAGGTCAGTGGGTGGTGGGCGTTCCTCAGCTAAATTACTACAGCAGTGCCTAAGCCTTGTCAGCAGCAGTAGTGTAGGTCTCCCCCCTAGGCCCTACAGCCTGTACTCTGGCAGAGGTTCTCCCAGGATCAGTGGTGCCGCAACTGACTAAAAGATTTCCCTCCAAACCTCTTATACCCCTAGGTCAGGTGACCCTCCTAAAGGTGGCAAAACAAAACTCCTCCCACAGCCCGGAAGGTTCTGGAACCTTCCACATGTCTGGCTATGTGGCCCAGAGGCGGGGACGGGATGGATACTGTATCCCTATGTCCCAGCCTGACCCTGGCTACTAGTGTGTATGTGTGCAAGGCCACTCTGCAGTAGTAGGGGCCTGTGGCAGCCATCTTGAGTGAGAGAGCACCTGCACCTCAGCACTGGTTATCAGTGGTAAGGCGCCCGGAGGCCTAGGTCCAGTAAAAATACGGTGGCAAAAAAATGAGGCGCAAAAGGGAAAAAACAGGGCAAGACCACCCTAGGGCTGACAGGTCTAACACAATGGCAGTCTGTAATTTACAGTGGGTGTATCAAAACTTATATTAGGGTGTGAGAAGATGCATCAAATTATCACATGGATGATGCCATCAGTGATGTCATTTGAGATGTCATCAGTGATGTCATCAGTGATGTCACTGACCATGTCATGAGTGATGTAATATGTGACGTCATCAGCAGTGCATTGCGGGGGCGCGAGTTATAGTTAGCTGAACTAACTATAACGGAAGACTTTCACGGGTTTTGTACGAGTGCAATGTCCAACTAACTATATCTTTCCCTAAAACCTATGGTTTTTTCAGTGAATTTCAAAGGTTTTTTAAATGCTAATTTCTAACTATAACGTGTCTGAAACCTATGGTTTTTTCAGTGAATTTCAAAGGTTTTTTAAATGCTAATTGCTAACCATAACGTGCCTGAAACCTATGGTTTTTTAAGTGAATATATATATATATATGGAGAAAAGAGAGTGTCCCTCCCTCTCTCTCTCTCTCATATATATATATGTATAAACATTGCAACGTACCCGCTCATGCGGATGACTTATGCCCCTTACAATTGTGGGATTGCACATGTTAACAATACTTTATCGCAATATGATGGCTTGAATGGGATTGTATTCCAAGTCGCACCAGATAATAGTGTATTTATATGATGTTTTTGATGCATGGCACTTACGGACCATATAGATATTGAAGCGGTTATTCACGAGATCTACTCATTAGTACTGTTACCCAGATTGGTGGGAGTTCCATGCTGATCATTTGCAAATAACTGCTTTTTACTATTGTGTTGAAATAACCATATTGAAACATCATTAATTGTATAGCAACGAGATGATGGCACAATAGCGTTTTTACATGATGCTACATGCACGGTACTTACGGGCCATCAGGCATTAAAGTGTCCGTTTATTAGGCCTAGGCGGAATTTGCGTAGTCGCGTTACGCAAAGTTCCGCGAAGATGTAAAAAATCTCCGCAAGCTACGCAGAATTTCGCGAGCACTCGGAATTGCTTCTTCCGCCCGTTCGCGATGCGTTTTTCCTGTTCGGGGATGCTGTTTGCGTGCTCGGGGGGAAATATCTTGCGAACTTGCCCATGCGGTCGCCAATTGGCGTGGCCATCTTGTTTCACTTGTCCCACCCATTCGCGATGCGTGTTTCCTGTTCGCGAATCAAATGTCCGATGGCGCGTCCAAATGACGTGTTCGCGATTGCACACTTTCGCAGGATCGCGCGGCCGGCTACCAAAATCTCGTGGTACACGCGAACAGATAGGAAAACTCATCGGCGAACGTAGGGATCCCGGAAAGTCGCTACCGTGTGCGCGAACACGCAATTTGAAAGCGCGAACAAGGAAAAAATTTCGCTACGCCTGCGGATCGCGGAATTTTCGACAATTCCGCATTCTCCGCGGAACGTGGAATTGCCAAAATTCCGCAAATTCCGCAAGCGGAGTGGATTTTACCGCCCAGCACTACCGTTTATGACATTTACACATAAGCATTGAAACCCAGATCGGTAGGAGTTCCATGTTGATCATCTGTGTATGACTGTTTTGTAACCACTGTGTTGAAATAACTTTATTGAAACATTGCTACTGCATTGTAATACTATCATGAAATATTTGGATTTGCAATTCCGGAGTGAATGAAATTTCAGGTGATTTTATGAGTTAAGCATATCCCCAATCTAATTTGATTCACTGGGTGTATAGGTTCAAGAGTGCATGTGGAAACAGCTGTATGCGTGGGTGAGTGTGTGTATGGGTGTGTTAGTGAGTGAATGGATGTCTCAGTGGTACATGTCCAACTAACTACAAATGTAAAAGACCGTGTATGTGAGAGTTGGAGTATATAAATGACTATACTTGAGAGTCAGTGATTGTGAGAGTGGCTGTATGGATGAGTGTGTACTTGTATCAGTGATTGTATAAGAGAGTAATTATGCGTTTCTTTCTGTTTGAATAAGTTATGCGTTGTGTGTATGTATAGGTCAGTAAATGGAAGTGTGATTGATTATTTGCATGACTGACTAGGTGTGTGAGTAACTCTGGATGAGTGCTGGTGTGTGAGTGTCTGTGTAGGTGTATGAGTGCATATGATAGTGTTGTATTGATGAGTGACTGCATGTATGAGTGATTGTATGGGTGAATGAGTGGATGAGTGTGTAGACCTAAGAACAAGTGATTAGATATGTAGTAAGTTGTATTGGTGTGTCTATGGTTTCAAAAATGGTATTCTGTTTTTTGGAGTGGGTGTATCAAAGGTTATATTAGAGTGTGAGAAGGTGCATCAGATTGTCACATGGATGATGTCATCAGTGATGTCATCAGTGATGTCATTTGAGATGTCATCAGTGATGTCACTGACCATGTCATGAATGATGTAATATGTGATGTCATCAGCAGTGCATTGCGGGGGCGCGAGTTATAGTTAGCTGAACTAACTATAACAGTGGAATTTCTATGGTTTTGTACGAGTGAAATGTCCAGCTAACTATAACGTCCCTGAAACCTATGTTTTTTTCAGTGAATTTCAAAGGTTTTTTAAATGCTAATTTCTAACTATAACGTCCCTGAAACCTATGGTTTTTTCAGTGAATTTCAAAGGTTTTTTAAATGCTAATTGCTAACCATAACGTGCCTGAAACCTATGGTTTTTTAAGTGAATATATATATATATGGAGAAAAAGAGAGTGTCCCTCCCTCTCTCTCTCTCTCTATATATATATATGTATAAACATTGCAACGTACCCGCTCATGCGGATGACTTATGCCCCTTACAATTGTGGGATTGCACATGTTAACAATACTTTATCGCAATATGATGGCTTGAATGGGATTGTATTCCAAGTCGCACCAGATAATAGTGTATTTATATGATGTTTTTGATGCATGGCACTTACGGACCATATAGATATTGAAGCGGTTATTCACGAGATCTACTCATTAGTACTGTTACCCAGATTGGTGGGAGTTCCATGCTGATCATTTGCAAATAACTGCTTTTTACTATTGTGTTGAAATAACCATATTGAAACATCATTAATTGTATAGCAACGAGATGATGGCACAATAGCGTTTTTACATGATGCTACATGCACGGTACTTACGGGCCATCAGGCATTAAAGTGTCCGTTTATTAGGCCTAGGCGGAATTTGCGTAGTCGCGTTACGCAAAGTTCCGCGAAGATGTAAAAATCTCCGCAAGCTACGCAGAATTTCGCGAGCACTCGGAATTGCTTCTTCCGCCCGTTCGCGATGCGTTTTTCCTGTTCGGGGACGCTGTTTGCGTGCTCGGGGGGAAATATCTTGCGAACTTGCCCATGCGGTCGCCAATTGGCGTGGCCATCTTGTTTCACTTGTCCCACCCGTTCGCGATGCGTGTTTCCTGTTCGCGAATGCAAATGTCCGATGGCGCGTCCAAATGACGTGTTCGCGATTGCACACTCACGCAGGATCGCGCGGCCGGCTACCAAAATCTCGTGGTACACGCGAACAGATAGGAAAACTCGTCGGCGAACGTAGGGATCCCGGTAAGTCGCTACCGTGTGCGCGAACACGCAATTTGAAAGCGCGAACAAGGAAAAAATTTCGCTACACCTGCGGATCGCGGAATTTTCGACAATTCCGCATTCTCCGCGGAACGTGGAATTGCCAAAATTCCGCAAATTCCGCAAGCGGAGTGGATTTTACCGCCCAGCACTACCGTTTATGACATTTACACATAAGCATTGAAACCCAGATCGGTAGGAGTTCCATGTTGATCATCTGTGTATGACTGTTTTGTAACCAGTGTGTTGAAATAACTTTATTGAAACATTGCTACTGCATTGTAATACTATCATGAAATATTTGGATTTGCAATTCCGGAGTGAATGAAATTTCAGGTGATTTTATGAGTTAAGCATATCCCCAATCTAATTTGATTCACTGGGTGTATAGGTTCAAGAGTGCATGTGGAAACAGCTGTATGCGTGGGTGAGTGTGTGTATGGGTGTGTTAGTGAGTGAATGGATGTCTCAGTGGTACATGTCCAACTAACTACAAATGTAAAAGACCGTGTATGTGAGAGTTGGAGTATATAAATGACTATACTTGAGAGTTAGTGATTGTGAGAGTGGCTGTATGGATGAGTGTGTACTTGTATCAGTGATTGTATAAGAGAGTAATTATGCGTTTCTTTCTGTTTGAATAAGTTATGCGTTGTGTGTATGTATAGGTCAGTAAATGGAAGTGTGATTGATTATTTGCATGACTGACTAGGTGTGTGAGTAACTCTGGATGAGTGCTGGTGTGTGAGTGTCTGTGTAGGTGTATGAGTGCATATGATAGTGTTGTATTGATGAGTGACTGCATGTATGAGTGATTGTATGGGTGAATGAGTGGATGAGTGTGTAGACCTAAGAACAAGTGATTAGATATGTAGTAAGTTGTATTGGTGTGTCTATGGTTTCAAAAATGGTATTCTGTTTTTTGGAGTGGGTGTATCAAAGGTTATATTAGGGTGTGAGAAGGTGCATCAGATTGTCACATGGATGATGTCATCAGTGATGTCATCAGTGATGTCATTTGAGATGTCATCAGTGATGTCACTGACCATGTCATGAATGATGTAATATGTGATGTCATCAGCAGTGCATTATGGGGCGCGAGTTATAGTTAGCTGAACTAACTATAACAGTGGAATTTCTATGGTTTTGTACGAGTGAAATGTCCAGCTAACTATAACGTCCCTGAAACCTATGTTTTTTTCAGTGAATTTCAAAGGTTTTTAAATGCTAATTTCTAACTATAACGTCCCTGAAACCTATGGTTTTTTCAGTGAATTTCAAAGGTTTTTTAAATGCTCATTTCTAACTATAACGTCCCTGAAACCTATGGTTTTTTCAGTGAATTTCTAAGGTTTTTAAATGCTAATTTCTAACTATAACGTGCCTGAAACCTATGGTTTTTTCAGTGAATTTCAAACGTTTTTTAAATGCTAATTTCTAATTATAATGTTCATTAAGCCTATGTTTTTTTCAGTGATTTTAAATTATCATTCCATTCTCAACCTAGTGAAAACAGCCTATATCGCCAGTTTTCCAACAATAGCTTCCGCAAATTCGCCACAAATGAGAGCAACAACTAACGCTAATAATATGCAGAGTAGGCGGTACCGTGCAAAAATAACACGAAAACACCACTTCCCGATATTTTCAACGAGCAGCGAAATCTGGGGTGCGACCCAAAAACAGGCGATAAGCTGCGTTAGCAGTAGGAATTTAACATCTGCCTTTTACTGGTGTAAAACAGGATGACTACCTACAGTGTCAAAGGGAGCCCAGCCCAGAACCACATCTGAAGATCAACACATGTCATAGAGCTACTGACCATGCAGCTCCGACACCCAAGAAGGCCACAGCACCCACTGCCATCACCTTCAGGGCCTCCCCCCCGGACCACCCCCCTCCCTACTACCACCCAGGCAGTGCAGAACAGGACAGCGGACCTTCCAAAAATGACATGGTCCCTCAGCCACACAATAGCTGAATCTTGGGAGATGTGGCAACCAAGTATGTGTGAAGGACGCAAGTCACCCATCAATAAAAATGCACACAATACCAAGTGTAGCGGTCATGTGGTGGACAGACCTCACTATGCAGAGCACAAACCTCTCCATGTGGACATATACTGCTGGTGCTTGTAGTGTTGTAGTGTTGTAGACAATAGACGCAACCATGTTACCTCAGGCAGTGGGGAAGATCTCGGTCATGTAGCTGTGTTGTCCCCCCCTGGAAGCGGAGTGGGCTGGTCCAACCTACGCCACTCCAGCATAAGAGTATGAATAAATAGGCTGGGGCTCTGGGCGTGGTTCACTTGTGGGAAGGCCAAAGCATCTGCCATGGCCGCAGCCCTCACCCTGCCACGAGGCCCCCGTCGTGACCGCCGGCCTCCTCGACACAGGCCCCCTGCGAACCCAGCAGCAGAGCACCACAGACTTATGTCTGTACAGACTATTGCCTTCGATCTACACTGCGGACAGCAGGGCTCACAATTCAGATCGAGTTGCGATTGCAGATGACGCAGGCCAGTAGGCAAGAGACATTGATCCCAGTGCAGCCCACCCGGACCACACATCATCGCAGACTGCGCACAAACTGAGTGCTTCAGGTGCCCCTATCTCAGTGCAGCACAACTCATGGACCCTTTATGATACAAGGTTTTGTGTATAATTTCATATCTGCTGCCCCTACCTCAGTGTACCACAAGTCATGGACCCTTTACAATACAATCTTGTGTGTATTATTTCACATCTGTTGCCCCTACCTTAGTGCAGCACAATTCATTAACCCTTTATGATTGAATCTGTGTGTCTGATCCAATGATTACTGTTGCCAGCACCAACCATTCCCGGATGGATGGCTTACAATCACCCCACATGCATCCAGCACAGACGTCACTGGACATGTGACCCTGGTAATAAAAATGAGTCGAGCGCACGTGCCCGTACCCAGTTCCACTATCTGTGTCCGTGTGTTCATTATGTATGCAAGATGCCGCCCCTGGGCCCTACCACATTACATTGTGCTGTGAACAGCGTATGCAACAATGTTACCTCTGGCAGTGGGAAAAACTTCGGTTATGTAACTTTCTCTCGGTCATTGTACAAGTACGTACTTAGAGACTGGATCATTAGAGTACTGCAAGGAGAGTGTATAGTGAATTTATAAGTGCTTTGGGATTGGCGGAGTAATTGTATACATATGTTGGCGCAGCCTAACCCCGAACACAAGCTTTGCTCTACTTGGCTGCCCTCCATGTGCCAAAAACTGAAACTTGAACTTTGCATGGCCCTGTATTGCTACAGCTGCAACAATCCACTGAATGTGCAATAAACATTCATATCCACACAGATGTGTCATGTCCACCATCTTTCATGTGTGGAACTATGGATGAATGTAGGGTCAGTGATTCCCCGTACCTTCCATATTGGCCATGTTGTGGGACTTGGCTCACAGAGTGACACATTGGTGCTTGCGACCCGGGTGACGTCAGCACTACAACAGGGACACCCGCATCAGTTGATTCCTCATACAGCCCAGGACAGAGCCACACCCATAGCTCTGGAGTCATTCTTCACAGCCTCATGCAGGACTGGCATACGCCAGGCCAGGCCAGCCCACTCCGCTTACGCTTACAGGGAAGGACAACAATGCTACATGGCCCAGATTTTCATTGCAGTGATCTGTTGGTCACACCCTAGTTGTTAGTACGCCACAGCCACTCCCTCATGGCTAGTATACACCCACACCACACCCATCCAGCACAGGCGTCACAGGACACATGAGCCTGCCAATAAAAAAGACAGGGCGCATGTGCTCGATGCCATTTCACAGTTGCTCGTACCGGATACACTGCGGCCGGCACAGGCACACCGGCACGGGACGGTGACTTTTGGTCCACTGAGGTACGGGTACCATAACTGCTGAGTGGGTGTGCAGCCTGCGGTGATGGCCCGTCCCGGCGGTCAGGACAGCTCAGGTTTTGTGTGCCCTGCTGGACCGCAGTGTAGGCCTGAGCCATCAGACAGCGCAGGCCTACCGCCACGTGGTGCCGCCTTGCTGGTCACAGAGTTAGTGGCACTGCAAGGGCTGAGCAGGTGTGCAGCCTGTGATGAAAAGCCTGGTGCACTGGTATGTCCTCTGCCATGGCAAAATCAAGACCCAGCACCAAATGTGAGACCTGGTGGCCTGCGGAGCGGGGCTGCATGATATGCAGGGTGCTGTGTCCACGGGCCCCGGGCTTGGGGCTTGCAGCGGCACGTGGTAGGCCATCTTTTCTACACGCAGGTTGCGAAAGGTGAGCAGAGAGGCTTGTTAGTGCAGCGGTGGGCAGTCACCTCCGGGCAGTGGGAGTGGATGGGGTGCGGCAGCCTGGGTGCGCAGCGGCGGACTGTCACCTCCGGGCAGTGGGAGTGGATGGGGTGCAGCAGCCTGGGCGTGCAGCAGCGGGGAGACACATCTGGGCAGTGGAAGTGGATGGGGTGCAGCAGCCTGGTTGCGCAGTGGTGAGCAGACACCTCTGGGCAGTGGAAGTGGATGGGGTGCAGCAGCCTGTATGCACAAAGGCGGGACAGAGAATTAGGCGTGTGCAGTTGTATGTACTCTGCCATTACTTATTCCATACTACGTTTCAGATGAGTAAGCTTGAGGGCTCTACTATGTCCCGGCATGTGGTTGGAGACACACTGGTGACAGAAAGGTGAGCTGTGAGGGTTTTGTCCACAGTGTGGGCCCTCACTGTCCCTCTCCATCTCTTCCTTTCTCTCCCTCACACTCTTTCTCTCTCTCTTCCTCTCTCTCTCTTTCTCTCTCTCTCACTCTCTCACTCTTCCTCTGTTTCTCTCTTCCTCTTTCTCACACTGTTTCTCTCTTTCTCTCTCTCTTCCTCTCTCTCACTGTTTCTCTCTCTCTTCCTCTCTCTCTCACTCTTTCTCTCGTTCTCTCTGTCTACCTCTCACTCTTTCTTTCTTTCTCTCTCTCTCTCTTCCTCTCCCTCACTCTTTCTCTCTCTCTCTCTCTCCTTTGATGGACGCATGACGCACAATCTGATCTTGCATTTTGTCTAGCAGGCTGTGATTCACAGATTGACGACCCCCCCGACACGGACCTCCCGCCACGAGGCAATGACTTCAGTTCAACTGAGTTAGTGCCACCAGAGCTGAGCGCGTGTGCAGCCTGCGATGATGCGTGGCCATCCTGAAATCGACACCCACTTTGAATTGTGAGCTCGGCTTGACCGCGTGTATGCAACGCCTGAGGAGGTTGCTTTGGCACGTGGTGGACCCTCTTAGACACACGCCGGTGGCGGAAGGTGAGCAGAAAGGCTTGTTTTCCGCAGCAGCGAGCAGTCACCTCTGGGCGGTGGGAGTGGATAGTGTGCAGCACCCTGGGTGCACAAGAGCGGGCAGACACCTCTAGGCAGTGGGAGTGGATGGGATGCAGCAGTCTGGGTGCGCAGGAACGGGCAGTCACCTCCGGGCAGTGGGACTGGATGGGGTGCACCAGCATGGGTGCACAGCAGCAGGCAGACACCTCTGGGCAGTGGGAGTGGATGGGATACAGCAGCCTGGGTGCGCAGAGGTGGTCAGACACCTGTGGGTGGCGGGAGTCGATGGGGTGCAGCAGCCTGGGAGCGCAGGGGCGAAACAGAGAATTAGGCATGTGCAGTTGTATGTACTCTGCCATTACTGATTCTATACTATGTTTCAGATGACTAAACTTGAAGACTGCACTATGTCCCGGCATGTGGTTGGAGACACACCGGTGGCAGAAAGGTGAGCTGTGAGGATTTTCTCCACAGTGTCAACACTCACTCTCCCTCTCGATCTCTTCCTTTCTGTCACTCACACTCTTTCTCTCTCTCTCACTCTCTATCTCTTCCTTTCTCTCTCTCACACTCTTTCTCTCTTTCTATGTCTCTTCCTCTCTCTCTCATTCTTTCTTTCTCTCTCTCTTCCTCTTTGTCTCACTCTTTCTCTCTCTCTCTATCTCTCTCTCACACTGTTTTTCTTTTTCTCTCTCGCTTCCTTGTATCTCACTCTTACTCTCTTTCTTTCTCTCTTCCTCTCTTCCTCTCTCACTCTTTCTCTCTTTCTCTGTCTTCCTCTATGTCTCACTCTTTCTTTCTCTCTCCCTTCCTCTTTCTCACTCTTTCTCTCTCTCTCTCTCCTTTCATGGACGCATGACGCACAATCTTATCTTTCTTTTTGTCTTGCAGGCTGTGATTCACAAATTGTCGTGGGATGACACGCCATACCTGTACCTACGTTTATTTTGTTGTTTTGTTTAAATAAAATGTTTTATATGTAAATCCATAGATGACTGAGATTCTTATTTGTCCAACCTCACATGCATCTTCTTTACTATAATTGTTCGACATCAGCCAATTTGTTACGTTCCAGATTTCCTAAGGTTGCTGTCACATTTGTTTGTGTGGGGGAGGTGAGGGGGATGGCAGACAAGGGGCTGGTGGCGGGGGTGTCGGAGCAGTGTTGGGTGTCTGAACTGCATGATCGTTGGCTCCATTGCATCTGTTGTCATTCATGTGTGGCTCTGGGCTGGGCTCCCTTTCATATTGCAGGTTGTAGTCCGACTTTACACCAGCTCAGAGCAGGTGTAAACTTTCTGCTACTAACGCACCTTATTGCCTGTTTTGTACTCTCTTCGATGATCTTGCTGGTGGTTGAGACACTTGCGAACTGATGTGTTCGCTGCTTTTTGCACGGGAACGCCTACTCTACATCTCATTAGCAATATTTGCCGGAGTCATCCGTGACGATGCTTTTTGAGGCTGCTATCGCTGGTAAACTGGTGATATGGGCTGTTTGCTCCAACTTGTGAATGGTGCGTTAAATTTATCACCATTTTGGTTGCGATAAAGTGCCGTTAACTCGGCGATATGTCCTTGAGAATATACCCCTCGGTGTTTGAAAGACTTAAGAAGTACTCGAGTGCCGCGCTCAGAGACGCGCACCCATCGCTTTCACAAGTTTGCTATGACAGGGCGGGAGAGAGATGGAGTGAGATAGCACAAGCAGCGCAAGGCCGCACGGGCACCTGGCTCCACATGCCAACATGTGTGTGTGCATCGCCATCCGTGCACAGGCAATTCCCCCACAATGCAGCCACACACATAGCAATCACAGAACATCAGCAATGAAGGCAATGTGGTACAAAACTCCCCTCACACGGGTCCGGTGTGTGTGGCGGGGTGATGGCTGAATGGCTGTGTGCACCTGACATATCAGACTGCGTAGGTGATGGGGCTGCATCAGATGTCGTCCAGCACCTATGCAAAAACAATGTCTGGCTCACAGAGGCGGAGCTTGCCAAAGGGATACACCCCCATTGCACATGCGACAGTCAGTTCTTCCCTGTGTTGGGACGAGGCTCATTGTGGCACACGAGTGGACAATCTTTACAACACACCTCACAGTTAGACACCAGTGGAGTGGCATAGGCTTTATTGGCATGTGCGTGTGAGTACGGATGAGGCAATGGCCACAACAGGCATGGACATGCTTAAGACACTTACACGCAGCATGGGTACATGTCGAGGGGCAGATGATGTTGGGGCTGAAATGGACAAGATTTATCACATATGGCAACGCTCACAGCCCACCTTGCCTTGCTCCCCAACAACTTAGATTTCCTAAGATCATCCAAATGCAAAGCCTCGCAGTACCACACCAGCCTTGACTGACATTGAAATCTACCTCTCAGTGTAAAAAATGAGACCACAAAGTGTGCACATAACATTTCTTCTTTTTGTGTGGAGGATATGCCACAGCTCTGAGCAATGATTTGAATGTGTGTACAACGTTGTGGGACATGGGTTCCTGTTTTCGTGGGTGTCAAGGCCATCCCATCCGGGGGTACCACAGGCAGGGGCTTCTATGTGTGGGCTGTGGATAAGTTGGATGGTTTATTTGGCATCAGCACTGTGCCCCGTGTGAGGGGGCACGACTCACTGTACGTGGGGTCAGCATGGTGCTCTGCCTCCGGGGTGCGGCAATTGTCTGCTCTGCCGACAGTGATCAGGTGGGAGGGTCTGACAGGTTCACATGTCATGCTACATCGCCATGTGTGTGCTCTCACCGAGCAGTGTGTCCGAATTGGCAAAGTTCCCAAACGACGCTGTGTTGCTCGGACCATGGACCTGCGTCGCCTTGGACAGGTGTGTGTGCACACATGTTATTCCATGCACATGCATCCAGAGCTCGACCGAAGGGAGACGTGTCCTCTGTTTTGGTGGGATATGTGAGCAATCCCCACTGTGCAACAAGTTGTTGGGCCATGTGGTGTGGGTGGCAATAGGATGTGGCTGCAGGTACATAGTTACTCGTCCATGAATGCCCGTGCAGCTTCATGTGCAATGTGTTCCAATAGTACGTCGTTGTCGTGTTCAAGGAACACCAGGTAGAGCCAATCCTTTAGGTGGTCCGGGCAGGTGTGCTCAGCCCACGCCGTCTCACCGATCCGCAACACAGCCCAATAGGGGAGCGCCTCGATGTGGTCACTGCACACAAGAAATTGTGCCATCTCCCATGCACAACTACCAATACATACGCATTATGTCAAGGCATCCCATGCACGGCTGTCTCGGTTACACTCCTGTTCGTTATCCAACAGGGGGCGCAAACACAAGTCATAGTCCAATTCATCAACAGTTGTGTTGGATAGGCAGACATCCATGGGACACTCAAATGTGCATGTTCGGCAGTGGAACCAGGGCTGGACGCAGGTGACGTGGGCAATGCGGAAGCTGAGCCTGTAACTCATCCACATTCCATCTCTGTTAAGTTAATAACACATGAATTTTCTACTGTCATCCCTTCTCCACTATTTCCAGACTGAGCATAATTTCCAAACGTGCCACATTCTGTTTATTTTGCCGGAATAGATATACAAATGGAAATTAACGCTACATCGAATTTTCAAAACCATACAGGGCCATATTCACAAGAATGGCGATAACATTATCGCCACTTTAGCGGCAGGAAACTGCCGCTAAAGCAGCGATAATGTTATCGCTGGTCTTGAGAATGTGGCCCACAGTCTTTTACAGATGACAACTTACACTTTTTCTTTGTGAAAAACTCCTAAACATATATAAAGTACTTGTTTAACAACTAGTTACACATTATGCATATTTTAGAACCAATAAAACACCAGACTTTACTAACACTATGTTATTTAGAAATAAAAAATACTTTCAAAGTTAAAAATATTGTCTCAAATACTTAACCACTACTACAAAACACATAACACACCTTCTTAATTTCTAATTTACCTTCCTAGTTGGTATGCAGATTTCAAATGTCACAAACGCATGCAATTCTTTTCTTGTCACACAGTACATGTAATGCATCGCTTTCATCAAGAATGGAACCAGTAATGGCACAATTTCCCTGTTGCTCCACACATAAATCCATGTAAAGAACAAATCAGAATAGTTCCTTATTTTTTTTTTATTGCAAAATCTCTCTTTATTAGTTATTTTTTAACTTTCCATATAAACAGTTTTTTTAATGACACATACAGGTGAAAAGTTCAAGGTATTGTATCAACACTTTCTAGAACATTCTACGACACGTGCAGGTTAAAAGTTCATCATTTTTTTAAACCTACCGATTTTTTTTTGCAACATTTTCTCCAACATTTAACGGCACGTGGAGGTCAAAAGTTCACCATTCTTTCACGTTTGAACTGCACCTTCCAAATACAATTAGCAGGTGTGGTTGAGCTGAGCAAATTTCATCCTATAATATGTACTCCACGTATAAACTGCTTTTTTATTAACCAATCACAAAGATGCTTTTCATCAAAACTAATATACACCCTACTTTTTAGGACACAATACATTTCATCTCCCAATCGGTTAACGTTTTGTATGTAAAAAAAGTAGTTCCCCATGTTTAAACATATCTCTTTTTCTACGAACGGACTGCATGAGCCACAGACATTTATCCATATCTTCTAGCCATACCTTCAAAATGCTAGTGTGGATTGTAGGACATAGCTATGTTTTCTGGTGCAAGAGGTATGCAGAACAGAGACGTATTGACTTAGACCTAGGTTTACAAAATGTGCACATTAAATGGTTTGCACAGAGAGGATTGAAGTGGCACCAATTGCTCCCTTTGGTTAAAACCTGTTTGCAACTCCAACACCCTGATCTCATTATTGTGCACTGTGGTGGTAACGACCTAGGCACATTGACTGGGGTAGGTTTGGAAATGCTTATGAAGGACACCTTTGGACAATTGATGTTACTTTTGCCTCAAACTGTCTTTGTATATTCCAATATATGCCAAAGACAGAAGTGGAAATGGTCAAACCAATTTTGTCATAAGATTGAAAGATCTAGGAAGAATGTCAACAAAGCTGTGTCTGCATACCTCAGAGACCATAGAATGGGGTCAATTTACAACAACAACATACGTTTTGATATGGCTGATATCTACAGAAATTATGGAGTACACTTCACAGATGAGGGAACAGCATGAGAAATAGGATTGTTGCATATATATATATATATATATATATATATATATATATATATATATATATTCACTGAAAAAACCATAGGTTTCAGGCACGTTATAGTTAGAAATTAGCATTTAAAAAACCTTAGAAATTCACTGAAAAAACCATAGGTTTCAGGGGCGTTATAGTTAGTTGGACATTTTACTCGTACAAAACCATAGAAATTCCCCCGTTATAGTTAGTTCAGCTAACTATAACTTGCGCGCTCCGCAATGCACTGCTGATGACGTCACATATTACATCACTCATGACATGGTCAGTGACATCACTCATGACATCACTGATGACATCTCAAATGACATCACTGATGACATCACTGATGACATCATCCTTGTGATAGAGTGGCAGACCTCCTCTCACCCTAATATAACCTTTGATACACACACTCAAAAATACAAACTAACATTTTCAAAACAATGGACATACCAATACCAGTTACAACACACCTATTCAGTAATTCCAAGATCTACACACACATCCACTCATTCACCAACAGTCCCTATTCAGTCACTCATACATGTACTCACTCATCATATGTACTCATACACCTATACATCCTGTTACACACCGCCACTCATCCATAGAGTTACTCACACACATAGTCACACATGTAAACAAAGTATCAAACATCCATTTACTTGCATATACAGTTATACACACACTACCACACTTACTTCTACAGAAACTTACACATACTTACTCTCTTAAACAATCACTTATAGAAACACCTACTTATTTGTACAGGAACTCTTCCAATCTCTCACTCTCACATATACTCACTTATATACACCAATACTCACATATACTAGTTTAAAACATATGTAGTTACTCATAAAGACACTATTGAGACAGTCATTCACTCACTAACACACCCATACACATACTCATCCACCTATACAGTCCTGCACACATGCTGTCTTCAACACATACAAACAGTGAGTCACTCATTCATGCATCTATGCACTAAGTAATACCCCCCACCGAACCATACAGACACTCAGACACTCATACTGATACTCAAAAACCAACTAATAACCCATATAGACACTCATGTAGCTACTCACCAACCCATGCAGCCACTTATACACAAAGTGAGAGACTGATACAGATATTTTCATATTTAAACATTACTCACTAACCCATGTATTCACTAAGATACACTTAGTCAGTTATACAATCAATTTTACAAAACAAAATCATCCATTTAGACACTTATATACCCATTTATTCTTCCATCGACCTTGAGATATAAATATATAAACCATATTTAATTTTCTGAAAAACACACATTCACTGCATGATGTCATCAGTGATGTCATTTGAGATGTCATCAGTGATGTCATGAGTGATGTCACTGACCATGTCATGAGTGATGTAATATGTGACGTCATCAGCAGTGCATTGCGGGCGCGCGAGTTATAGTTAGCTGAACTAACTATAACGGGGAATTTCTATGGTTTTGTACGAGTGAAATGTCCAACTAACTATAACGCCCCTGAAACCTATGGTTTTTTCAGTGAATTTCTAAGGTTTTTTAAATGCTAATTTCTAACTATAACGTGCCTGAAACCTATGTTTTTTTCAGTGAATTTCTAAGGTTTTTAAATGCTAATTTCTAACTATAACGTGCCTGAAACCTATGGTTTTTTCAGTGAATATATATATATTTATTATACTATGTATACATGTGAAAATGTCTCGGTCCCCTGTTTGCCTCGGTGGCACGGAAAAAATGGGTGGAACTGACTTCAGCACGCCGACGAGGTTCTCTTATGGCTCCGATGACGTCATACGGTGTCGCGAGCGGAGCCGTGCTATTATCACGTCCTCGTTGACGTGGGAGAGCTAGGAAAGAATTTCCGTGGAATGCTGGTGCAGGGGATATTCACCTAAGTGTTCAGGCTAGTCCTTTGGGAGCAACTGTTTATGTTGCCACTCCAGAAACCGAAACCAGTGATCCGAGGGCAGAGGCCCTGCAGATGGCACATGAGGTGGGGTGCCCAGTCGTGTGCACCGGCGGGGCAGCGAAGTGACAAGCACCACAACCCACAAAAAAGGTAACGAGGGCACTGAATAACACAGGATCTTCTCTTTGTATCTGGCAGGAACAACGAAGTTAAAATGCCCTAGTACCAAAATGTAGAATTAGTGCTACAACGGTCTTCAAGAGGACCTGCGATGCCGCTTCTGCCTCCCGTACCCTGGAGGTGGCACATGGGTCACGCGGTACGGTCATACTGCAGTGGGACGCACACTCGTTGACCTCTCATGGCACTGCTCCACACTTCAGGGAGGACGCTTTCCATTAGCTATGTTTTCTGATGACATGTCGCGCCGGCCCCGTCCAACAACAGAACTCCTTTAGATCCAAACAGACTCTTCCACTCTCTCACCGGAAGTGAAACCAGGCCACGCGGACACTTTCACAATACAACAGCCGGGAATGCACTTTTCGGTAAAAAACACATTCCTTCCTCCTAATTAATCAAATAAACGTCTCACTGAAGAACAGGGGCCAGAGTCGATCGGAAAACAGCCGTTACAACGACTTTTTTACTTTGCGATACCATTACAACGCATGCATTACCACGCATGCGTTGTACATCACAAAGTCATTACTACGCATTTTTTTAGAACGCATGGTCATTTACCACGCATGCCTTTTTCAACGAATTTTGTTGTAAAGGTATGTATGGTAAATGACCATGCGTTCTAAAAAACATGTAGACGATCCATGTCGTTGTAAGGAAACAGAGGCTGTTCCGTTTCCTCACAACGATGTGCACCGCCCCTCAGAGACGACGTGAAGCAGGAACCACGAGGAGAGAGGAACCACGAGGAGTGAGAGGTAAGGGGGATTGGGTATGGGGTGGGGGTTTCTTTTCTAGGGTTTAGGGTAGTGCAGTGGTGTTTGGGTGGTGTAGGGGTCGTGCTGGGGGTAGTGTTTTAGGGTTTAGGGTAGTGCAGTGGTGTTTGGGTAGTGTAGGGGGTCGTGCTGGGGGTAGTGTTTTAGGGTTTAGGGTAGTGCAGTAGTGTAGGGGTTCATGCTGGGGGTAGTGTTTTAGGCTTTAGGGTAGTGCAGTGGTGTATGGGTAGTGTAGGGGGTCATGCTGGGTTAGTGTTTAGGGTTTAGGGTAGTGCAGTGGTGTTTGAGTAGTATAGGGGTCATGCTGGTGGTAGTGTTTTAGGGTTTAGGGTAGTGCAGTGGTGTTTGTGTAGTGTAGGGGGTCATGCTGGGGGTAGTGTTTTATGGTTTAGGGTAGTGCAGTGGTGTTTGGGTAGTGTAGGGGGTCGTGCTGGGGGTAGATTTAGGGTTTAGGGTAGTGCAGTGGTGTTTGGGTAGTGTAGGGAGTCGTGCTGGGGGTAGTGTTTTAGGGTTTAGGGTAGTGCAGTGGTGTTTGTGTAGTGTAGGGGGTTGTGCTGGGGGTAGTGTTTTAGGGTTTATGTTAGTGCAGTGGTGTTTGGGTAGTGTAGGGGGTAGTGCTGGGGTAGTGTTTTAGGGTTTAGGGTAGTGCAGTGGTGTTTGTATAGTGTAGGGGTAGTGCTGAGGGTAGTGTTTTAAGGTTTAGGGTAGTGCAGTGGTGTTTGGGTAGTGTAGGGGTTCATGCTGGGGGTAGTGTTTTAGGGTTTAGGGTACGGCAGTGGTGTTTGGGTAGTGTAGGGGTCGTGCTGGGGGTCGATTTAGGGTTTAGGGTAGTGCAGTGGTGTTTGTGTTGTGAGGGGGTCGTGCTGGGGGTAGTGTTTTAGGGTTTAGAGTAATGCAGTGGTGTTTGTATAGTGTAGGGGGTTTAGGGTAGTGCAGTGGTGTTTGTGTAGTGTAGGGGGTCATGCTGGGGGTTGTGTTTTAGGGTTTAGGGTAGGGCAGTGGTGTTTGTGTAGTGTAGGGGGTAGTGTTTTAGGGTTTAGGGTAGTGCAGTGGTGTTTGTGTAGTGTAGGGGTCATGCTGTGGGTAGTGTTTTATGGTTTAGGGTAGTGCAGTTGTGTTTGTGTAGTGTACGGGGTCGTGTTTTAGGGTATAGGGTAGTGCAGTGGTGTTTGGGTAGTGTAGGGGGTCATGCTGGGGTTAGTGTTTTAGGGTTTAGGGTAGTGCAGTGGTGTTTGGGTAGTGTAGGGGTCGTGCTGGGGGTAGTGTTTTAGGGTTTAGGGTAGTGCAGTGGTGTTTGTGTAGTGTGGGAGGTCATGCTGGGGGTAGATTTAGGGTTTAGTGTAGTGCAGTGGTGTTTAGGTAGTGTAGGGAGTCGTGCTGGGGGTAGTGTTTTAGGGTTTAGGGTTGTCCAGTGGTGTTTGTGTAGTGTAGGGAGTCGTGCTGGGGGTAGTGTTTTAGGGTTTAGGGTAGTGCAGTGGTGTTTGGGTAGTGTAGGGGTTCGTGCTGGGGTAGTGTTTTAGGGTTTAGGGTAGTGCAGTGTTGTTTGTGTAGTGTAGGGGGTCATGCTGGGGGTAGTGTTTTAGGGTTTAGGGTAGTGCAATGGTGTTTGTGTAGTGTAGGGGGTAGTGTTTTAGGGTTTAGGGTAGTGCAGTGGTGTTTGTGTACCATAGGGGGTCGTGCTGGGTTCTAGTGTTTTAGGGTTTAGGGTAGTGCAGTGGTATTTGTGTAGTGTAGGGGGTAGATTTAGGGTTTAGGGTAGTGCAGTGGTGTTTGGGTAGTGTAGGGGGTCGTGCTGGTGGTAGTGTTTTTGAGTTTAGGGTAGTGCAGTTGTGTTTGGGTAGTGAAGGGGGTCGTGCTGGGGGTAGTGTTTTAGGGTTTAGGGTAGTGCAGTGCTGTTTGGGTAGTGTAGGGGTCAACCAACATGAATTTGTCCTTGTGTGATGTAACCAATGCTCATGTAAAGCACTCCAATACCTGACCAGTCTGCACTATATAAAACTGCAAAAAAACAAAAAATAAAAAGTGTTTTGCACACTTCTGTCATTGGGCTGTACGTGGGCTACCTCTGGGTGATATTTGTGCTACATTTGGGCTCTTTTTTCTCTGTTGGCCATCTTGGGAGACTTATTTGTTATGAAGTTTCCTAATTTCCTCATTTACTACATTCTCCTCAGTAGGAAATGCTTTCAGTTTTTTACTTTGATTCCATCAAGAAGGCATTCAGATGTGTCACACATTTGCCATAAATTCAGAATGTTAGCACTCTAGTTGTTCATTAGATCACTGTAGTAAAGCTACTGCTCACCAAGGAGTTAACTGGAAGTCTACTGCTGGTATTGAAAGTGATTGTTTCAGTCTGCATGTCAGAATTTTCTAATGAAATAGAAGAGGATTTGAGATCTCATTTAAAACATGCACTACATTTTCTTTTTGCAGCACTAACCATAATTTCTATGGCAAAATGAACCCCCTCATTTTGTTCCTTTTTAAATTAAATGTTTTAAGTGTTACCAGTTTATTCCAATCAAGATGGCTTCAGGTGTGCCATACTTTTGTCATAAGTAAGGCTGTTAGCACTCTAGTTGTTCTTTAGAACACTCTGGAAGCTGCAGTAGAAAACAAAGGCATCAACTGACAGGCTGCTCCTGTTGAAATATAACAGGAAGATATTTGAGAACTCACTGAAAACATGTCCTAATTTTTGTTTCTACAGCACTAACCATACTTTCTATGGCAAAATGAACCCCCTCATTTTGTTCCTTTTTAAATTAAATGTTTTAAGTGTTACCAGTTTATTCCAATCAAGATGGCTTCAGGTGTGCCATACTTTTGTCATAAGTAAGACTGTTAGCGCTCTGGTTGTTCTTTAGAACACTCTGGGAAGCTGCAGTAGAACACAAAGGCATCAACTGACAGGCTGCTCCTGTTGAAATATAACAGGAAGATATTTGAGATCACACTTGAAACATGTCCTAATTTTTCTTTCTACAGCACTAACCATAATTTCTATGACAAAATGAACCCCATCATTTTGTTCCTTTTTAAATTAAATGTTTTAAGTGTTACCAGTTTATTCCAATCAAGATGGCTTCAGGTGTGCCATACTTTTGTCATAAGTAAGACTGTTAGCGCTCTAGTTGTTCTTTAGAACACTCTGGGAAGCTGCAGTAGAACACAAAGGCATCAACTGACAGGCTGCTCCTGTTGAAATATAACAGGAAGATATTTGAGATCACACTTGAAACATGTCCTAATTTTTCTTTCCAGAGCACTAACCATAATTTCTATGACAAGATGAACCCCATCATTTTGTTCCTTTTTAAATTAAATGTTTTAAGTGTTACCAGTTTATTCCAATCAAGATGGCTTCAGGTGTGCCATACTTTTGTCATAAGTAAGGCTGTTAGCACTCTAGTTGTTCTTTAGAACACTCTGGGAAGCTGCAGTAGAACACAAAGGAATCAACTGACAGTCTCTGCCCTTGTTGGATGTACATGTTTTACTGAGAATGTCAGACTTCATTCTCACATGACTGAGAAAGATAATGTGAATTTACAGAAAATATGCTCTCATTTTAGCTTCTGGAGCACCTTCCAAAACTGTATGGGACAAGCATGTGAAAATAGTTTTCTCTCAAACATGATTCATGATATCCCAGCAGAAGGTTTTTCACAGGGTAAAATCACCTTAGAACACACCACAATTCCTGAAATTAGTATGGTACCATCAACAAATGAATTCTAATGTAACTAAAGTCTGTTATCACCCTTTATAGTTCTCCTTTTGGTAACCCTCAAAATCTTCGATTCACTACAATGCATTTCAATGGGGTACTATCATTTATATTGGTCCCAAGATGGCTGCCAGCAATTCCAGGATGAAGTGCTGACAGCCAATCAGATCTCACGATGACATGTGTGGTTAGGCTCCGCCCAGATATATATGTGTTTTTACTTTTGATTTTCTCAGCAACTACTGAACGGATTTACACCATTTAACAAAAAGGGTTCTTTCTTAACCAATAACTACCTCTTTGCCAAATTTGGTGTAATTCCATTCAGCAGTTCGGGCTGTAGCCTTGCATAAAGTTTCCTATGGGAAATTGATTTTTTGACTCTTATTCTTTTAATTTCTCCGCAACTACTGAACGGATTTACACCATTTAACAAAAAGGGTTCTTTCTGAACCAAGAACTACCTCTTTGCCAAATTTTGTGTAATTCCGTTCAGCAGTTCGGGCTGTAGCCGTGGCTAAAGTTTCCTATGGGAAAATGAATGGGGAAAACACGTTTTGGGACCCCCCTTTTTTCTCGGCCCCCGCTTGACGAATCACCCCGAAACTTTCAGGGTAGGAGCGGACCGGAGCGGGCCATAAAGTTTGAAAATTTCGCAAAGATTCGTCAACCGACGCAAGAGTTATTTCAAATAGAATGTTGCGGATTTCCTATGGAAAATAGGTCCTAACTATAACTATATACTGGCGACCGCCAGTAGATAATATATATATTCATATATATATATTATCTACTGGCGGGCCTTGTAGCACGTTTTAAGAGGTAGTTTTAATCCCCCTGCCCCATTATGTACTACGGACTTACAGAGGAGGTCATGCTAATCACAGGGGTACCCCAACGCATAGTGTTCCCGAGTGTATGTAGGTGTTTTCACTGTATTCTGTGTGTCTTTTAGCATAGCACTGGCTCTGGTGAGTCAGAGTCAGTTACCACCAGTACACGTCTGAAAAAGTTGTGGGCACAGGATGATTTTGGAACAAGTCCTCTTTCTCCTCCTCTGTTGGTTCTTTCTGCACATCTTTTGCTTCTTCCTGCACTTTTATTTGTCTTTGTGGACTTCTGTTGCTTCTTTCTGCATTTCTTTTGCTTCTTTCTGTGCGTTTTTTCTTCTTTCTTCACATGTCCTACCTCTGTAGGCATAGTTACAAACTAGCATTTAAAAAAAACTTTGAAATTCACTGAAAAAACCATAGGTTTCAGACACGTTATAGTTAGAAATTAGCATTTAAAAAACCTTTGAAATTCACTGAAAAAACTATAGGTTTTAGGGACAGTTATAGTTAGTTGGACATTTCACTCGTACAAAACCATGTGAAATTCCCCCGTTATAGTTTGTTCAGCTAACTGTAACTCGCGCCCCCGCAATGCACTGCTGATGACGTCACATATTACATCACTCATGACATGGTCAGTGACATCACTGATGACATCACTGATGACATCTCAAATGACAACACTGATGACATCATCCATGTGATAATTTGATGCATCTTCTCGCACCCTAATATAACTTTTGATACACCCACTCTAAATTACAGACTGCCATTCTCAAAACCATAGACACTCCAACACCAATAACTACATACACACTCACTGATTCTTAGGTCTACACACACATCCACTCACTCACCTGTACTAGTCACTCATACTTATGGTCACTCAGTACAGGACTATCATATGCACTCATACACCTATATAAACACTCACACACCGCCACTCATCCATAGAGGTACTCACACACCTAGTCAGTCATGCAAATAATTAATCACACTGCCATTTACTCACCTATACAGTTATACACACACCAGCTCACTTACTCATACAAATACTAGCACATTCTTATGCTCTTATACAATCACTGATACAAGCACACACGCATCCATACAGCCACTCTCACTATCACACACTCTCACTTATACCCATTTATATACTCTAACACACATATATACTGCCTTTTACATATGTAGTTACTCGCACATGTACCACTGAGATATACATTCACTCACTAACACACCCATACATACATGCGCATTACTTATTGACTTTCCCCCGAGTATTTCAATATGGCGACCGCCCGGCCGGATCTCCCATGGTTCTCGCTCTAGTCTTCCTATTCTTTTCAGGATATAGCTCCCCTTCCCTGTTTTCCTTTCCATTCTGTTTCCACAGCTCCAGTGTGTCCTCGCAGCTCTCCGATCCAGACCCCAGGTAACTGTTTTTGCAGATTCGACCTGTCTCCTCCACCCCCTCACTCCTCGATATCCTTCCATACTTCAGTGCCCTTTTCCTCTCTTTTCTTCAGACAGGCGTCTGCTATACCCTGCCATATACACCTCCTGATACTACTTCAATTTCCCGCACCCGGGGTAAGTTTCTCTTTCCCTTCCTCCCTTTATATTTATTCCGCCCCTATTTTCTCGTGCCTCGTAACCTCCCCTCCCCTCCCCTGTTACAGCCTGGCCTCCGTAGCTCGCCTGCCTGGCTTGGTGCTTCCGTTACTCAGTCGGACACTGGACAGCCTCCTCCTGTTACCTGCCTTTCTCGATTGCCGTGGCGTACCCGCCCCAGCGCTTTCACGTACTTCAGCTTAGGGAGAGCACCACCCAGTAAGATTTTCCCACCCCGCCCATGTCCTCAGCCCTCCTGGCAGCTTTCCTTTTCTTCTTTTCACGTCATCTTCATTCCCACTTTTCTTCCCCAGCGGTTTCCCTCCTCGTTGCATCTCTGATGCCAGCGCAGCGCCTCTTCTGCGCCACCTTCTTGATACTCTCGTTTTCTGCTTAAACCCCCACCGGGTTGATGTTTATTTATCCGGTCCTCGGGTTAGCCTACTCATTGTTTTCCTTTTCCCTCGTTACCTGTGCCACGACCTCTTTACCTTACTTTCCACCCTCCTTTTGTGTCCCCTCCCCTCCTATCTCTAGCACTCTTCTAGTAGTTCCACAGTTCAGGTTTATTAGTTTACCCGCTTCTTCTCCCCTTTCTCTTTCAGTCCAGACCTTCTTAGTCCTCACATGTCTTTTCTTCACTTCTTGCCCTATTGAACTAATCTACGCTACTTCTAGCACTGTTCACACACACAATGTATCAGTTTTTCCCGCGCTTTTCCTCATGTTTTCCTTTACACATGAGAGCGGCACAATCACACCAGTCACTATGTGTTGACATGTTTTCCTGCATCTTCACCTAGAGCCCTGATCAATGGACAGCGGCACTTTCACGAGTGTCACCAAACACCAAACTGGTCACATTTAGTTTTTTATGCCCCCAGCAGTCACTTCGGGTGATCCCTCTCCATTTAGATATCATGTCTACCACAGACTAGGTACCCTTTGTTATAGTATTGTTTTCTCTCCACTTATTATTTATTTTATTTTTTGTATCCTTCCCAGCCCTGATGAGTCACAGGACCTTTCCCAGTGACGAAACACGTGTCGGCTGGTTTACTATATTCAACACAGTTGTTGTTGAAATAAAAAATACCTTTTTGGATAAATACTGGTGTTGACCACTGCATTTGAATAACGCATCAATACTGCATATTATATTACTAATACCCTCACCGCGTGTGCCCAGGACTACGCTTACTTTAAAAAATTGTGGATCCTGCGATTCACAGATTCCCCAGGGGTTATCGGGTTATTCCCCTGACCTGGCAGCACCGCACTACCAAAGGTCCACTGTTAGCACACGCAATAGCCTGAGCGCCATTTTCCTGACTAAACACAAAAACCCCCATTCTAACCTCCATTCCACGGTTTCAGGAAGGGCAGCCGCAGCGTCTTACCTTAGTACACTCAGTCTCTTAGTGTAGAGTATGGATAGAGACAGGGTCGCATCAGAGCTATTTGAGAATCTATCCAAAGGGATCACTAACACCTCTGCTTCGACTAGTAATCACCTCACACGCAAAGAAGGTCTAAAAGAGAAATTTCTGAAATTAGAAAGACTCAAAAAAACAGAAAACTCCAGGTGGTGGGACAGCGCCACACTTAAACAATACCTGAGACTGAACAGAGTCCCCAGGGGACTCCGCTCACAGATTTTCCCAACATTTGACGACCTAGACGACGATCTATTGGGCAAATGGGAAGAAACTCTAAACTCTAACTCAAACACACTTATCAACATCTTAATAGAGAACGCGGAAAGAAAAGTAGCCAAATTACAAATCGAGATCACCAATCTCGAGAAAGAAATAGTGGACTTAAACTTAGAAGAAGCCACAAGTAAAAACTACGTCATCTTGAATGACATTCTAACAAAACACCAAAACGAAATAAAAGACAGAAAAACACGTCAACTGAAAAGAGACGAAGCTGACTACAGGGAAGGACGAGTTTACACTTTTGCTAGAAAATACGACAAACTTATCAGCACCACAGGACAGGGAGATAGACAAACCAGAACAGAAACTGCCTCACTCTCATCCAGCTCTACATCACTCAACACCATTGCCACTAGCGACAGTGAGGGAGAAAACCAGGGCAGCAATTCCAACAGGACACCACCAACCACATCGTCTTTTTTAAAGGAGGTACAGGCCATAAGGAGAGAGAACAGAACGCAACAAAGACAAACCACCCAAGACAGAAAACCCGCAGGGGTAAAAGGGCAGGACACAGAAGAATACAAAAAGAAACTAAGATCCGGGAACGAGAAGGACAAGTAGATCCAGACAATTTGGGTATACAAGTTGTCAATCTCTCCTCCCAGGACCTTAATAGCGGCATGATCTCTTTGCTGAGCAAGGGCCTCAGCTTTAACCCACATGAACAGGGAGACACCTGCAGACACAAGATCGACCTTTTTAAGTTTATCAGGGGCATCAAAATCAAAAAACACTTTAGTGGCATTCCGCCCACTTTAAGAAGCGGTAGTAAGATTTGCTCCGACAATACGTCAGGAGTACAGAGCATAAGCGACATCCAGGTCACTCACCTACTGCTCTCACTCACTGACCTGGACGATATACCTACCAACATGGAGAATCTCCTCCAGGAGTTAGATATAGAGGAAGATCTTAGCCTGCACAGTGGTTTTAAACCCAAATCCAAGTGGACACCTATGCTCCCAGGGGGCAATGCAGTTGACACATTCTACAACTTAGTGTTAAATGATATGGACAGACACGAAACCAAAATATCAAAGACCAGACATAGGACTAAAGACAATCTCTGCAGAGAAGAAAGAGTAGCTCTGAAACAACTCACCTCCAACAGAGACATCATAATTAAAGAGGCGGACAAAGGGGTAACGTAGTCATCATGAACAGATCTGAATATCATGCGGAAATCCTGTCCCAACTCGGTGACAACTCCTGTTATGAGCCGCTCTCCTACAACCCAATAGCCCCCCTTGTCACCACTATCAATAAACACCTATCTGAATGGCACACGCAAGGTCTCATTGATGACCAAGAACTATTATATCTGAAAGTTCACAGACCGGCGTTCCCCTGTTTGTACACCGTGCCCAAGATACATAAGACGGCTCCCTTTCCTCCAGGGAGACCTATTGTGTCGGGCATTGGTGGACCCACTGAAAGAATAGCACAATATGTTGACCTCTTTCTTGGTACTCTGGTCACAAATCTGCCATCATACATCCAGGACACCAAACATATTCTCAGCATCTTATCAGATGTCCAATGGCATCCAGATATGATCCTGGCAACCCTAGATGTAGTCTCTCTTTATACTACCATTGAGCCCACTCTAGGGCTCAAGGCTGTCACCAGCATACTCAACAATAGACCAGCCAATTTATGGCAACATACCCAGATGCTAGTTGCAATGATGGACATCATATTAAACAACAACTTCTTCATCTATGACGGTATGTGGTATAAACAGAACAAAGGAGTAGCCATGGGCTCGAAATTTTCACCCTCTTTTGCTAACCTGTACATGGGCGTCCTAGAGTCTAAATGGATTTGGGGCACGGAAGGAGCACAATGGATTGACTCCATTATATACTGGGGTCGCTACATAGATGATTGCTTACTCCTTTGGTCAGGGTCACAACTTGAACTTGACGAATTCTGTGCACGCCTTAATCGTAACGACATGAACATGAAATTCACAGGTAACTCCAGCGCCACCAACATCACATTTCTAGATGTGGAAATCTACATCAAATCCAACACTATTGAGAGTCGTCTGTATAGAAAAGAAACATCATGCAATGCCATCCTGCATGCAGATAGTTCACATCCCCCTCACCAAATACAGGCGATTCCCTACGGGGAATTCATGAGAGCCAGGAGAAACTGTAGTGAGGAACTGGAATTTCAAAAGTGCCTAACCAACATGAAACAAAGATTCACAAACAGAGGATATAGTGCCCGCACCATCAGCTCAGCAGAAAAAAGAATCAGGAACATAAAAAGAGAAGACACCTTACACACCAGAAGGACAATCCCTGAGCAAGACCAACCTGTCCGACTTATCACTGACTATAGCGACATGGGGTTAGAAATGAAGAAAAGCCTTAACAAACATTGGAACGTATTACTTGCTGACAACACACTTAAAGAGATCGTACCTCCCAAACCACAAATCACATACAGGAGAGGTAGAACACTGAAAACCAGACTCAGCCCCAGCATCCCTGGCCCTAGCACCAGGCCCACTTGGCTAACGACCCATAATCTCGGCTTTTTCAAGTGCGGACACTGCGGTGTCTGCAAACTAGCCCAACATGGGATCAGAAACTTGACGGCCGTGAACAGACACCAGTACCAGATTAGACATAACATCAACTGCAACACAAAATTTGTGATCTACATCCTTGAATGCACCTGCAAACTTTGGTACATCGGAAGTACCATCAGACCACTAAAAGATCGAATTGGAGAACACGTCAGAGCTTTAAACAATCTCGACACTAGATATCCCATGGCGATCCATGCTGCCACTTGTCCCAACCAGGGCCCTAAGAAACGGATTTCCTTTTTCGGATTTGACATTGCATCCACCAATACGAGAGGTGGCAACAGAGAACTCAGACTCAGACGCCTGGAAGCTACTTGGATTATGCGTCTACGGACAGTGCAACACGGGCTGAACACTGATCACGAGTTGCATTACTTCCTGGGTGAATGAACATTATGACAACATTCTTTTTTGGATATTCATTCTGTGCTATTTACTTTGTCAAGATACCTATCCTCTTCCTATACAATCAGTTGATACTTGCATGTCTATTTCTTCATACCATATTCATGTGTCATCATCTTCCTTGTTACACACCTTCCATGAATAAGTGCCATGTATTTCTGACCATTGTTGCAGTTGCATCTTTTCCTGTGCTATTGGGCATTATAACATATTTCTGGTTTGGCACCTCAATATGTATACATTACCAATGTCTACATACTTATCCCTTTTCCCATTTTTTTCGATAATACTTGCATGTCTGTTCTCCACACCTTTTCATGTGCCAACATCTCCCTATTGACTCACCCTCCTATGATTTAGGTTCATGTAATTTTTGATCATTGTTACCGCATTTACTCATTGCATTTCCCATATGACTTAGCATACCCAATACTCCGTTTTAGTGGTTTCCCCCATTGTATCCTTTCACATGTACCTGCTGTAATTATCATTTATGATGTATTTATTATCTTTGCCATTGTCATATCCATCCGTAACTGACTTTCTTTCAGATGCATGTCTGTTCACTGTCACGTACCTCTGACTACACTCTCCACTTTTCGTCTCTACTACTGTGCGGGTTTCTCGAGGCTGCGGGTGCCTCATTGATAGTGTAGACGTCCTCCGCACATGCGCATTACTTATTGACTTTCCCCCGAGTATTTCAATATGGCGACCGCCCGGCCGGATCTCCCATGGTTCTCGCTCTAGTCTTCCTATTCTTTTCAGGATATAGCTCCCCTTCCCTGTTTTCCTTTCCATTCAGTTTCCTCGGCTCCAGTGTGTCCTCGCAGCTCTCCGATCCGGACCCCAGGTAACTGTTTTTGCAGATTCGACCTGTCTCCTCCACCCCCTCACTCCCTGATATCCTTCCATACTTCAGTGCCCTTTTCCTCTCTTTTCTTCAGACAGGCGTCTGCTATACCCTGCCATATACACCTCCTGATACTACTTCAATTTCCCGCACCCGGGGTAAGTTTCTCTTTCCCTTCCTCCCTTTATATTTATTCCGCCCCTATTTTCTCGTGCCTCGTAACCTCCCCTCCCCGTCCTCCTTTACAGCCTGGCCTCCGTACCTCGCCTGCCTGGCTTGGTGCTTCCTTTACTCAGTCGGACACTGGACAGCCTCCTCCTGTTACCTGCCTTTCTCGATTGCCATGGCGTACCCGCCCCAGCACTTTCACGTACTTCAGCTTAGGGAGAGCACCACCCGGTAAGATTTTCCCACCCCGCCCATGTCCTCAGCCCTCCTGGCAGCTTTCCTTTTCTTCTTTTCATGTCATCTTCATTCCCACTTTTCTTCCCCAGCGGTTTCCCTCCTCGTTGCATCTCTGATGCCAGCGCAGCGCCTCTTCTGCGCCACCTTCTTGATACTCTCGTATTCTGCTTAAACCCCCACCGGGTTGATGTTTATTTATCCGGTCCTCGGGTAAGCCTACTCATTGTTTTCCTTTTCCCTCGTTACCTGTGCCACGACCTCTGTACCTTACTTTCCACCCTCCTTTTGTGTCCCCTCCCCTCCTATCTCTAGCACTCTTCTAGTAGTTCCACAGTTCAGGTTTATTAGTTTACCCGCTTCTTCTCCCCTTTCTCTTTCAGTCCAGACCTTCTTAGTCCTCACATGTCTTTTCTTCACTTCTTGCCCTATTGAACTAATCTACGCTACTTCTAGCACTGTTCACTCACACAATGTATCAGTTTTGCCCGCGCTTTTCCTCATGTTTTCCTTTACACATGAGAGCGGCACAATCACACCAGTCACTATGTGTTGACATGTTTTCCTGCATCTTCACCTAGAGCCCTGATCAATGGACAGCGGCACTTTCACGAGTGTCACCAAACTGGTCACATTTAGTTTTTTATGCCCCCAGCAGTCACTTCGGGTGATCCCTCTCCATTTAGATATCATGTCTACCACAGACTAGGTACCCTTTGTTATAGTATTGTTTTCTCTCCACTTATTATTTATTTTATCTTTTGTATCCTTCCCAGCCCTGATGAGTCACGGGACCTTTCCCAGTGACGAAACACGTGTCGGCTGGTTTACTATATTCAACACAGTTGTTGTTGAAATAAAAAATACCTTTTTGGATAAATACTGGTGTTGACCACTGCATTTGAATAACGCATCAATACTGCATATTATATTACTAATACCCTCACCGCGTGTGCCCAGGACTACACTTACTTTAAAAAATTGTGGATCCTGCGATTCACAGATTCCCCAGGGGTTATCAGGTTATTCCCCTGACCTGGCAGCACCGCACTACCAAAGGTCCACTGTTAGCACACGCAATAGCCTGAGCGCCATTTTCCTGACTAAACACAAAAACCCCCATTCTAACCTCCACACCCATACACACACTCACCCACCCAAGCAGTCCATCACAGATGCACTCTTGAAATCATGCACCCAGTGAATCACCCACTCACACATCTATGTACAGAGTCACACACACCCCACCCACACAAACACTCAGGCAGCCATACAGATACTCAGAGAACCAATCAATAACCCATATAGACACTCATGTAGCTATTCGCAAATCCATGCATCCACTTACACACCAACAAACAGACGGATACAGACATTCACACAGTTTAGTCACTAACCCATGCATTCAGTAAGATACGTTTAATCACTCACTTGTAGAGTCAGTCACTCACGTACTAAATCATCCATTCAGACACTTATACATCCACTCATTCTTCAATACGCCTTTCCCTATATATATTAAACATATTTAAACTTTACAGAAACACACAGTCACTGGATGATGTCATCAGTGATGTCATCAGTGATGTCATTTGAGATGTCATCAGTGATGTCATCAGTGATGTCACTGACCATGTCATGAGTGATGTAATATGTGACGTCATCAGCAGTGCATTGCGGGGCGCGAGTTATAGTTAGCTGAACTAACTATAACGGGGGAATTTCTATGGTTTTGTACGAGTGAAATGTCCAACTAACTATAACTGTCCCTAAAACCTATGGTTTTTTCAGTGAATTTCAAAGGTTTTTTAAATGCTAATTTCTAACTATAACGTGTCTGAAACCTATGGTTTTTTCAGTGAATATATATATTTATTATACTATGTATACATGTGAAAATGTCTCGGTCCCCTGTTTGCCTCGGTGGCACAGAAAAAATGGGTGGAACTGACGTCAGCACGCCGACGAGGTCCTCTTATGGCTCCGATGACGTCATACGGTGTCGCGAGCGGAGCCGTGCTCGTTGACGTGGGAGAGCTAGGAAAGAATTTCCGTGGAATGCTGGTGCAGGGGATATTCACCTAAGTGTTCAGGCTAGTCCTTTGGGAGCAACTGTTTATGTTGCCACTCCAGAAACCGAAACCAGTGATCCGAGGGCAGAGGCCCTGCAGATGGCACAAGAGGTGGGGTGCCCAGTCGTGTGCACCGGCGGGGCAGCGAAGTGACAAGCACCACAACCCACAAAAAAGGTAACAAGGGCACTGAATAACACAGGATCTTCTCTTTGTATCTGGCAGGAACAACGAAGTTAAAATGCCCTAGTACCAAAAATGTAGAATTAGTGCTACAACGGTCTTCAAGAGGACCTGCGATGCCGCTTCTGCCTCCCGTACCCTGGAGGCGGCACAAATTGGTCACGCGGTACGGTCATACTGCGGTGGGACGCACACTCGTTGACCTCTCATGGCACTGCTCCACTCTTCAGGGAGGACGCTTTCCATTAGCTATGTTTTCTGATGACATGTCGCGCCGGCCCCGTCCAACAACAGAACTCCTTTAGATCCAAACAGACTCTTCCACTCTCTCACCGGAAGTGAAACCAGGCCACGCGGACACTTTCACAATACAACAGCCAGGAATGCACTTTTCGGTAAAAAAACCACATTCCTTCCTCCTAATTAATCAAATAAACGTCTCACTGAAGAACAGGGGCCAGCTTCGATCGGTAAACAGCCGTTACAACAACTTTTTTACTTTGCGATACCATTACAACGCATGCATTACCACGCATGCGTTGTACATAACGAAGTCATTACTACGCATTTTTTTAGAACGCATGGTCATTTACCACGCATGCCTTTACAACAAATTTTGTTGTAAAGGTATGTATGGTAAATGACCATGCGTTCTAAAAAACATGTAGACGATCCATGTCGTTGTAAGGAAACAGAGGCTGTTCTGTTTCCTCACAATGATGTGCACCGCCCCTCAGAGATGATGTGAAGCAGGAACCACGAGGAGAGAGGAACCATAAGGAGTGAGAGGTAAGGGGGATTGGGCATGGGGTGGGGGTTTCTTTCCTAGGGTTTAGGGTAGTGCAGTGGTGTTTGGGTAGTATAGGGGGTCGTGCTGGGGGTAGTGTTTTAGGGTTTAGGGTAGTGCAGTAGTGTAGGGGGTTGTGCTGGGGTAGTGTTTTAGGGTTTAGGGAAGTACAGTGGTGTTTGGGTAGTATAGGGGGTCGTGCTGGGGGTAGTGTTTTAGGGTTTAGGGTAGTGCAGTAGTGTAGGGGGTCATGCTGGGGTAGTGTTTTAGGGTTTAGGGTAGTGCAGTGGTGTATGGATAGTGTAGGGGGTCGTGCTGGGGTAGTGTTTTAGGGTTTAGGGTAGTGCAGTGGTGTTTGAGTAGTGTAGGGGGTCATGCTGGTGGTAGTGTTTTAGGGTTTAGGGTAGTGCAGTGGTGTTTGTGTAGTGTAGGGGTCATGCTGGGGGTAGTGTTTTAGGGTTTAGGGTAGTGCAGTGGTGTTTGGGTAGTGTAGGGGGTCATGCTGGGGGTAGTGTTTTAGGGTTTAGGGTAGTGCAGTGGTGTTTGTGTAGTGTGGGAGGTCATGCTGGGGGTATATTTAGGGTTTAGTGTAGTGCAGTGGTGTTTGGGTAATGTAGGGAGTCGTGCTGGGGGTAGTGTTTTAGGGTTAAGGGTAGTGCAGTTATGTTTGGGTAGTGTAGGGAGTCGTGCTGGGGGTAGTGTTTTAGGGTTTAGGGTAGTGCAGTGGTGTTTGGGTAGTGGAGGGGGTAGTGTTTTAGGGTTTAGGGTAGTGCACCCAACCAGCCACAATATCCGTGGACAAAAGGGATCCTGACTCTTTGGAACGCACCGTCAATTGAATAATTTGGGTCAAGGGCCCTACCACGTCCACTCTGGGAAGCTGCAGTAGAACACAAAGGCATCAACTGACAGGCTGCTCCTGTTGAAATATAACAGAAAGATATTTGAAATCACACTTGAAACATGTCCTAATTTTTCTTTCTACAGCACTAACCATAATTCCTATGGCAAAATGAACCCCCTCATTTTGTTCCTTTTTAAATTAAATGTTTTAAGTGTTACCAGTTTATTCCAATCAAGATGGCTTCAGGTGTGCCATACGTTTGTCATAAGTAAGACTGTTAGCGCTCTAGTTGTTCTTTAGAATACTCTGGGAAGCTGCAGTAGAACACAACAGGCATCAACTGACAGGCTGCTCCTGTTGAAATATAACAGGAAGATATTTGAGATCTCACTTAAAACATGTCCTAATTTTTATTTCTACAACACTAACCATAATTTCTATGACAAAATGAACCCCCTCATTTTGTTCCTTTTTAAATTAAATGTTTTAAGAGTTACCAGTTTATTCCAATCAAGATGGCTTCAGGTGTGCCATAATTTTGTCATAAGTAAGACTGTTAGCGCTCTAGTTGTTCTTTAGAACACTCTGGGAAGCTGCAGTAGAACACAAAGGCATCAACTGACAGGCTGCTCCTGTTGAAATATAACACGAAGATATTTGAGATCACACTTGAAACATGTCCTAATTTTTCTTTCTACAGCACTAACCATAATTTCTATGACAAAATGAACCCCATCATTTTGTTCCTTTTTAAATTAAATGTTTTAAGTGTTACCAGTTTATTCCAATCAAGATGGCTTCAGGTGTGCCATACTTTTGTCATAAGTAAGGCTGTTAGCACTCTAATTGTTCTTTAGAACACTCTGGGAAGCTGCAGTAGAACACAAAGGAATCAACTGACAGTCTCTACCCTTATTGGATGTACATGTTTTACTGAGAATGTCAGACATCATTCTCACATGACTGAGAAAGATAATGTGAATTTACAGAAAATATGCTCTCATTTTAGCTTCTGGAGCACCTTCCAAAACTGTATGGGACAAGCATGTGAAAATAGTTTTCTCTCAAACATGATTCATGATATCCCAGCAGAAGGTTTTTCACAGGGTAAAATCACCTTAGAACACACCACAATTCCTGAAATTAGTATGGTACCATCAACAAATGAATTCTAATGTAACTAAAGTCTGTTATCACCCTTTATAGTTCTCCTTTTGGTAACCCTCAAAATCTTCGATTCACTACAATGCATTTCAATGGGGTACTATCATTTATATTGGTCCCAAGATGGCTGCCAGCAATTCCAGGATGAAGTGCTGACAGCCAATCAGATCTCACGATGACATGTGTGGTTAGGCTCCGCCCAGATATATATGTGTTTTCTTTTTCAAATTTCTCAGGAACTACTGAACGGATTTACACCATTTAATGAAAAGGCACGACTCTGAACCAAGGGCTACCTTTTTGCCTAATTTGGTGTAATTCCGTTCAGCAGTTCGGGCTGTAGCTGCGACTAAAGGTTCCTAGGGAAAATTGCATGGGGAAAACATGTTTTGGGACCCCCCTTTTTTCTCGGCCCCCACTTGACAAATCACCCCGAGACATTCAGGATAGGAGCGGACCGGAGTGCCCCACGTGTTTTGAATATTGCACGAAGATTCATCAACCGGCGCCAAAGTTATTGGAAATAGAATGTTGTGAATTTCCTATGGAAAATAGGTCCAAACTATAACTACCTACTGGCGACCGCCAGTAGGTAATATATATATATATATTCACTGAAAAAACCATAGGTTTCAGGCATGTTATAGTTAGAAATTAGCATTTAAAAACCTTAGAAATTCACTGAAAAAACCATAGGTTTTAGGGACAGTTATAGTTAGTTGGACATTGCACTCGTACAAAACACGTGAAATTCCCCGTTATAGTTAGTTCAGCTAACTATAGCTCGCGCCCCCGCAATGCACTGCTGATGACGTCACATATTACATCACTCATGACATGGTCAGTGACATCAGTGATGACATCACTGATGACATCTCAAATGACATCACTGATGACATCATCCATGTGAAATTTCATGCATCTTCTCACACCCTAATATAACTTTTGATACACCCACTCTAAATTACACACTACCATTCTCAAAACCATAGACACTCCAACACCAATAACTACATACCCACTCACTGATTCTTAGGTCTACACACACATCCACTCACTCACCCGTACAGTCACTCATACTTACGGTCACTCAGTACAGGACTATCATATGCACTCATACACCTACATAGACACTCACACACCGCCACTCATCCATAGAGGTACTCACACACCTACTCAGTCATGCAAATAATTAATCACACTCCCATTTACTCAGATGTACAGTTATACACACACCAGCTCAATTACTCATATAAATACTAGCACATTCTTACGCTCTTATACAATCAATGATACAAGCACACACTCATCCATACAGCCACTCTCACAATAACACACTCTCATTTGTAGCCAATTATGTACTCCAACACACATATATACTACTTTTCACATATGTAGTTACTCACACATGTACCACTGAGATATACATTCACTCACTAACACACCCATACACACACTCACCCACCCATACAGTCCATCACAGATGCACTCTTGAAACCATGCACCCAGTGAATCACCCCTCACACATCTATGCTCAGAGTCACACACAACCCACCCACACAAACAATCAGGCACCCATACAGATACTCAGACAACAAATCAATAACCCATATAGACACTCATGTAGCTATTCACAAACCCATGAGCCGCTTACACACCAACAGACACTCGGATACAGACATTCACACAGTCTAGTCACTAACCCATGCATTCAGTAAGATACGTTTAATCACTCACTTATAGAGTGAGTCACGCACCTACTAAATCATCCATTCAGACACTTATACACCCACTCATTCTTCAATACGCCTTTCCCTATATATATTAAACATATTTCAACTTTACAGAAACACACAGTCACTGAATGATGTCATCAGTGATGTCATTTGAGATGTCATCAGTGATGTCACCGACCATGTAATGAGTGATGTAATATGTGACGTCATCAGCAGTGCATTGCGGGGGCGCGAGTTATAGTTAGCTGAACTAACTATAACGGGGGAATTTCTCGGGTTTTGTACGAGTGCAATGTCCAACTAACTATAACTGTCCCTAAAACCTATGGTTTTTTCAGTGAATTTCTAAGGTTTTTTAAATGCTAATTTCTAACTATAACGTGCCTGAAACCTATGGTTTTTTCAGTGAATTTCAAAGGTTTTTTAATTGCTAATTTCTAACTATAACGTGCCTGAAACCTATGGTTTTTTCAGTGAATTTCAAAGGTTTTTTAAATGCTAATTCCTAACTATAACATGTCTGAAACCTATGGTTTTTTTCAGTGAATTTCAAAGGTTTTGTAAATGACAATTTTTAAATGTATTAATTGTTATATTTATTTTTTTGATACTGATGTACTACATTTTTTAAAACTATTTATTTTTAGATATTTTATTTTTTAAATTACATTGTAATTACATTATACATTACATTACAAAATATACTTTCTCAGAATGAATTACTTTAGTTTAAATACTTTGCAAATAGGCAATAGACTTTTAAGTACAGTAGTTACAGTTGTTGCAATGGGCAACACAATTTCAAACACAATGCAACATTGAGCTCAATGTGAATTTCTAGTTAAATGCAATTAGTTACTTTATGGATTACTTTTCTAACCACAGGACTGGATCCTAGATTCAGTCCTGGGACATCTCCTGTAAACAGTTGAGTAAAAGCGTTTTGGTTACAGTAGTGATTTTTAAGGAATATTATTGTATTTTAAAAGTTGACACTTAGAAACTTTTTCACATAGAATCACCAATGTTATCCTAAGGGAGGAAATTCACTTAGCAGGTAAGTAGTGTTATCGTTACTTTTTCTTACTCAGTGGTGGATCCTGGATCCAGCACTGGTGCATCTCCTGTAAACAGTTGAAAGAATGCGTTTAAGTCATACAGGCGATTTTTAAGGAATATTTGTAGTTTGTGAAAATCGACACTTTGAAACTTTTCTGCTGAAAACCAGACAATGGATTCCTATGGAAGGAAATACAAGTTACTGGTAAGTACGGTTAGAATTACTTTTCAGGATCTGTACTGGGCTCAAAGATGCAGCACTGAGGTCTCTCCTGATAACAGGTGAGTAAATTGGAATTCGTAGTTCAGCTGATTTTAGAGGAATATTATAAAGTTCCAAAACTCCACACTTAGAAGAATTTCCAAGTGAAACCAGTCAATGTAAGCCTATGGAAGGAAATTCAAGTTACTGGTAAGTACGGTTAGAATTACTTTTCAGGATCAGTACTGGGCTCAAAGATGCAGCACTGAGGTCTCTCCTGATAACAGGTGAGTAAATCGGAATTCGTAGTTCTGCTGATTTTAGAGGAATATTTGTATGTTTCAAAAATCGACACTTGGAAACTTTTTCAGCAAAAAGCAGGCAATGATATCCTATGGAAGGAAATTCAAGTTACTGGTAAGTACGGTTAAAATTACTTTTCAGGATCAGTACTGGGCTCAAAGATGCAGCACTGAGGTCTCTCCTGATAACAGGTGAGTAAATGGGAATTCGTAGTTTGGCTGATTTTAGAGGAATATTATTAAGTTCCAAAACTCCACACTTAGAAGAATTTCCAAGTGAAACCAGTCAATGTTAGCCTATGGAAGGAAATTCAAGTTACTGGTAAGTACGGTTAGAATTACTTTTCAGGATCAGTACTGGGCTCAAAGATGCAGCACTGAGGTCTCTCCTGATAACAGGTGAGTAAATTGGAATTCGTAGTTCGGCTGATTTTAGAGGAATATTTGTATGTTTCAAAAATCAACACCTAGAAACTTTTTCAGCAAAAAGCAGGCAATGATATCCTATGGAAGGAAATTCAAGTTACTGGTAAGTACAGTTAAAATTACTTTTCAGGATCAGTACTGGGCTCAAAGATGCAGCACTGAGGTCTCTCCTGATAACAGGTGAGTAAATCGGAATTCGTAGTTCGGCTGATTTTAGAGGAATATTTGCACAATGGTGAAGGAAGGGGGTGGGGCCTGAGGTGACATGTCTGCAAACACGCCCTGTGGCGCGTTTTAAGTTGGAGAATTAATTCCTCCTCAATCCTGAGGGTCCCTAGGGCCAGCTAGCCCACCAGATACCTCCAGTATGCGCCAGAGAGCTGCGTTGCAGAGAGGTGTTCAGATGCCACGCCACATTTTGCACCTCTCTGCAACGCATTTCTGTGGCGCTTTCTGGACGTACTTGGTGGGGTAGTTGGCCCCCAGGGACCCTCAGGATTGAAGGGGATTTAATTCCCCATCTTAAAACGCGCCACGGGGCCTGTTTGCACACATGTCACCTAAAGCCCCGCCCCCTCCCTTCACCACTGTGCAAACGCGCCCCGTGGCGCGTTTTAAGTCAGGGGATTAACTCCCCTTGAATCCTGAGGGTCCCTGGGGTGCAACTAGCCCACCAGCTACCTCCATTAAGCACCACAGAGCTGCGTTGCAGAGAGGTGTAAAAAGGGGCATGGCCTCAGAACAGCTCTCTGCAATGCAGCCCCCTGGTGCCTACTGGAGGTTCCTGGTGGGCTAGTTGGCCCCCAGGGACCCCCATTATTCAAGGGGAATTCGTTCCCCTTCTGCAAACGCGGCAGGGGGCGAGTTTGCAGAGTGCTCCAAGGAGGGGGCGTGGCCTCCGGCGCGAAGCCGGTATTTTTTTTAATTTGTTTTTTAAGAAGGGGGGCTGTGTGTGTTTTCAAATTTTTTGGCCCTGGGGACCCCATCCCCCAGGGCCTGCCCCCTAATATTTTTTTTTTTTAAACGAAAAATTTGGAAGGGGGCCGCGTGGCCCCCCTCCCCAGGCCTTAATCGGCCCCGGGGACCCCATCCCCCGGGGCTTGGCCTTTTTTTCCCCAAAAAAACTTATGGAGGGGGGCTGCGTCGCCCCCCTCCTCAGGCCACTTATGGCCCAGGGGACCACATCCCCCGGGGCCGGCCTTTTTAAAAAAAAAAATGGGGGGGGGAGGGGGGCCGTGTGGCCCCCTCCTGGGTCACTTGTAGCCCCGGGGACCCCATCCCCCGGGGCTGGCCCTCTCCTTTGGGTACCGTGGGGGGTCCCCAATCCCCACACGGTCCCGCCGGCTCCCCGCATCCCTCGGGAGCCGGCATTGCTTTCCACATGGGGAGCTGCTAAGATGCAGCTCCCCGTGTGGAAAGCAATTTGCTTTGGTTTTTGGAAGAGAGAGCAGGTTTCCTGCCTCTCTTCCAAAACCAAAGCAGTTTGCTATGACAGGATGGGAGCCGCGAGGCTCCCGTCCTGTCATAGCAAACTACAGTGTCCCGGGGTAGGCACCCCGGGACACTGCAGGAGCCGGCCCTGGGGGGTGGAGGTCCCCAGGGCCATCACTTGCACAGCCCCGGGAGCTGGTGGTCCCCGGGCTCTGAGGTCCGTAACGGACCCCCATATTTAAATATTTAGTGCCCCGGGGAGGTGGCGGTCCCCGGGCGTGTGGGGGCTGGAGCCCCCACACAGGTAGTAGTATTAAAAAAGAAGCCCCGGGGGGTGGCGGTCCCCGGGGCTGCGGGAGGGCCGAGAGCCCTTCTGCACCATTTTTTTTGTAAAGCCCCAGGGGTGGCGGTCCCCGGGGCTTGGGGGGGCCTTAGAGGCCCCCCATCATAAATATGATAAACCCCCACATGCCCCCGGGACTTGTGCCACCCGGGGGCCAATTAAGAATGAAGCGCAGGAGCCCGCGCTTCGTTTTTTTTTTTATCGGCATTATCCGCGCACCCAGCGCGTTTTTTGCCGATTTAAAAAATATATATATATATTTTTTGGGGCCCTGAGCAGGCCTAGGGGGTCAGGGTGTTTCTACCCTGCCCCCTTTTTGCGTTTTGCGCACTTTTTTTACTGCTTTCTTGTTCCTCGGTTCTACCGAGGAACAAGATGGCTGCCAACACTTCCTGATTTGGAGTGTTGACAGCCAATTAGCATACAGCTCGTGATCGGGAGGGTGCGCGGACCCTACGCGGCCATAGATATATATGTGATTTTATTATTGATTTTCTCAGGAACTACTGTTCGGATTTACACCATTTAAGCAAAAGGCACGACCCTGAACCAAGGGCTACCTTTTTGGCAAATTTGGTGTAATTCCGTTCAGCAGTTCGGACTGTAGCTGCGACTAAAGGTTCCTATGGAAAAATGAATGGGGAAAACACGCTTTGGGACCCCCTTTTTCTCGGCCCCGCTTGACGAATCACCCTGAGACTTTCAGGATAGGAGCGGACCGGAGCGCCCCAACAAGTTGGAAGCTTTTGCGAAGATTCGTCAACCGGCGCCAACGTTATTGCAAATAGAATATATATATATATTATCTACTGGCGGTCGCCAGTAGATAGTTATAGTTAGGACCTATTTTCCATAGGAAATCCGCAACATTCTATTTGAAATAACTTTGGCGCCGGTTGACGAATCTTCGCGAAAGTTTCCAACTTGTTGGGCGCTCCGGTCCGCTCCTATCCTGAAAGTCTCGCGGTGATTCGTCAAGCGGGGCCGAGAAAAAGGGTGGTCCCAAAACGCGTTTTCCCCATGCAATTTTCCATAGGAACCTTTCATCGCAGCTACAGCCCGAACTGCTGAACGGAATTACACCAAATTTGGCAAAGAGGTAGCCCTTGGTTCAGTGTTGTGCCTTTTGCTTAAATGGTGTAAATCCGTTCAGTAGTTCCTGAGAAAATCAAAAGTAAAGTCACATATATATCTATGGCCGAGTAGGGTCCGCGTACCCTCCCGATCACGAGCTGCATGCTAATTGGCTGTCAAGTGGCTGTCAACACTCCAAATCAGGAAGTGTTGGCAGCCATTTTGTCCCTCGGTAGAACCGAGGGACAGAAACAAGTGCGCAAGTGCAAAAGGGGGCAGGGTAGAAACACCCTGACCCCTAGGTCTGCTCAGGGGTCCCACAAGGACCCCCTGGGCAGAAAAAAGCATTTTTTTTTTTTTTTAATCGGTGGGATTCGCTTAGGGTGCACGGATCCCGCCGAGAAAAAAAAACAGAAACAAGTGCGCAAAACGCACAAAGGGGCCAGGGTAGAAACACCCTGACCCACTAGGTCTGCTCAGGGGTCCCACAAGGACCCCTGGGCAGAAAAAGCATTTTTTAAAAGAAATCAGCGAGATGCGCTTAGGGTGCGCGGATCCCGCTGAAAAAAAAAAAAAACGAAGCGCGGTCTCCCGCGCTTCGTTGTTAATTGGCCCCCGGGTGGGCCAAGTCCCGGGGGCATGCGGGGGGTTATGAATTTAAGGAATGGGGGGCCTCTAAGGACCCCCCAAGCCACAGGGACCGCCACCCCCCGGGCTTCAAAAACAAATGGTGCGGGAGGGCTCTCGGCCCTCCCGCAGGCCCGGGGACCGCCACCCCCCGGGGCTTCTTTTTTTTATTTTATAAGTACCTGTGTGGGGGGGATCGAGCCCCCTCACACGCCCCTGGGACCGCCACCTCCCCAGGGCACTAAAGATTTAAATATGGGGGTCCGTTACGGACCCCCAGAGCCCCGGGGACCACCACCTCCCCGGGGCTTTCAAGATGTTGGGAGGGGGGCTGCGCGGCCCCCCTCCTGGAGCCCTTGATGGCCCTGGGAACCGCCACTCCCCAGGGCCGGCTCCTGCAGTGTCCCGGGGTGCCCACCCCCGGGACACTGCTGTTTGCAATGAGAGGACGGGAGCCTCGCGGCTCCCGTCCTGTCATTGCAAACTGCTTTGGTTTTTGGAAGAGAGAGCAGGAAACCTGCTCTCTCTTCCAAAAACCAAAGACAATTGCTTTTCCACACGGGGAGCTGCATCTTAGCAGCTCCCCATGTGGAAAAGCAATGCCGGCTACCGCAGGAGGCGGGGAGCCGGCATGGCCCGTGGGGGAGTTGGGGTCCCCCCACGGACCCCAAAGGATAGGGCCAGCCCCGGGGGATGGGGTCCCCGGGGCAAGTAGTGGCCCAGGAGGGGGGCCACGCAGCCCCCCTCCCCAAAAATAATAAAAAAAAATAAAAAAATAAAGGCCGGCCCCGGGGGATGGGGTCCCCGGGGCCTAAGGAGGCCTTAGGAGGGGGGCCACGCAGCCCCCCTCCATGAAAAAAAAAAAAAAAATAAGGTGGCAATGACCCGGGGGATGGGGTCCCCGGGTCAAAATTGGCCACGGGAGGGGGGCCCACGCGGTCCCCTTCCCGTTCTTTTTTTTTTTAAATAAAAGGGGGTCAGGCCCTGTGGGATGGGGTCCCCAGGGCCCAAAATAATTACAAAGAAGGGGGGCCACACAGCCCCCTTTTAAAAAAAAAATCCCCCCCAAAAAATACGGCATCGCGCCAGAGGCCACACCCCTCCTTGTCAGCACTCTGCAAGCGGGCCCCTGGCGTGTTTGCAGAGGGAGAACAATTCCCCTTGAATACTGGGGGTCCCTGGGGCCAACTAGCCCACCATGAACCTCCAGTATGCGCCAGGGGCTGCGTTGCAGAGAGGTGTTCTGAGGCCACGCCCCTTTACACCTCTCTGCAACGCAGCTCTGTGGCGCTTAATGGAGGTAGCTGGTGGGCTAGTTGCACCCCAGGGACCCTCAGGATTCAAGGGAGTTAATCCCTGACTTAAAACGTGCCACGGGGAGCGTTTGCACAGTGGTGAAGGGAGGGCGGGGCCTGAGGTGACATGTGTGCAAACAGGCCCCGTGGCGCGTTTTAAGATGGGGAATTAAATCCCCTTCAATCCTGAGGGTCCCTGGGGTCAACTAGCCCACCAGGTACCTCCAGTAAGCGCCACGGAGCTGCGTTGCAGAGTGTTGTAAAAAGGGGCGTGGCCTCTGAACACCTCTCTGCAACGCAGCTCTCTGGCGCATACTGGAGGTATCTGGTGGACTAGTTGGCCCCTAGGGACCCTCGGGATTGAGGAGGAATTAATTCTCCAACTTAAAACGCGCCACAGGGCGTGTTTGCAGACATGTCACCTCAGGCCCCACCCCCTTCCTTCACCATTATGCAAATATTCCTCTAAAATCAGCCGAACTACGAATTCTGATTTACTCACCTGTTATCAGGAGAGACCTCAGTGCTGCATCTTTGAGCCCAGTACTGATCCTGAAAAGTAATTTTAACCGTACTTACCAGTAACTTGAATTTCCTTCCATAGGCTAACATTGACTGGTTTCACTTGGAAATTCTTCTAAGTGTGGAGTTTTGGAACTTTATAATATTCCTCTAAAATCAGCAGAACTACGAATTCCGATTTACTCACCTGTTATCAGGAGAGACCTCAGTGCTGCATCTTTAAGTCCAGTACTAATCCTGAAAAGTAATTTTAACCGTACTTACCAGTAACTTGAATTTCCTTCCATAGGCTAACATTGACTGGTTTCACTTGGAAATTCTTCTAAGTGTGGAGTTTTGGAACTTTATAATATTCCTCTAATATCAGCCGAACTACGAATTCCGATTTACTCACCTGTTATCAGGAGAGACCACAGTGCTGCATCTTTGAGCCCAGTACTAATCCTAAAAAGTAATTTTAACCGTACTTACCAGTAACTTGAATTTCCTTCCATAGGATATCATTGCCTGCTTTTTGCTGAAAAAGTTTCTAAGTGTCGATTTTTGAAACATACAAATATTCCGCTAAAATCAGCAGAACTACGAATTCGATTTACTCACCTGTTATCAGGAGAGACCTCAGTGCTGCATCTTTGAGCCCAGTACAGATCCAGAAAAGTAATTCTAACCATATTTACCAGTAACTTGTATTTCCTTCCATAGGAATCCATTGTCTGGTTTTCAGCAGAAAAGTTTCCAAGTGTCGATTTTCACAAACTACAAATATTCCTTAAAAATCGCCTGTATGACTTAAAAGCATTCTTTCAACTGTTTACAGGAGATGCACCAGTGCTGGATCCAGGATCCAACACTGAGTAAGAAAAAGTAACGATAACACTACTTACCTGCTAAGTGAATTTCCTCCCATAGGATAACATTGGTGATTCTATGTGAAAAAGTTTCTGTCAACTTTTAAAATACAATAATATTCCTTAAAAATCACTACTGTAACCAAAACGCTTTTACTCAACTGTTTACAGGAGATGTCCCAGGACTGAATCTGGGATCCAGTCCTGTGGTTAGAAAAGTAATCCATAAAGTAACTAATTGCATTTAACTAGAAATTCACATTGAGCTCAATGTTGCATTGTGTTTGAAATTGTGTTGCCCATTGCAACAACTGTAACTACTGTACTTAAAAGTCTATTGCCTATTTGCAAAGTATTTAAACTAAAGTAATTCATTCAGAGAAAGTATATTTTGTAATGTAATGTATAATGTAATTATAATGTAATTTAAAAAATAAAATATGTAAAAATAAATAGTTTAAAAAAATGTAGTAAATCAGTATCCAAAAAATAAATATTACAATTAATACATTTAAAAATTGTCATTTACAAAACCTTTGAAATTCACTGAAAAAAACATAGGTTTCAGACATGTTATAGTTAGGAATTAGCATTTAAAAAACCTTTGAAATTCACTGAAAAAACCATAGGTTTCAGGCACGTTATAGTCAGAAATTAGCATTTTAAAAACCTTACAAATTCACTGAAAAAACCATAGGTTTTAAGGACAGTTATAGTTAGTTGGACATTGCACTCGTACAAAACCCGTGAAATTCCCCGTTATAGTTAGTTCAGCTAACTATAACTTGCGCCCCCGCAATGCACTGCTGATGACGTCACATATTACATCACTCATGACATGGTCAGTTACATCACTGATGACATCTCAAATGACATCACTGATGACATCACTGATGACATCATCCACATGATAATCTGATGCACCTCCTCACACCCTAATATAACCTTTGATACACCCACTCTAAATTACAGACTGCCATTCGCAAAACCATAGACACTCCAACACCAATAACTACATACCCACTCACTGATTCTTAGGTCTACACACACATCCACTCACTCACCCGTACAGTCACTCATACTTACGGTCACTCAGTACAGGACTATCATATGCACTCATACTCCTATATAGACACTCAAACACTGCCACTCATCCATAGAGGTACTCACACACCTAGTCAGTCATGCAAATAATTAAACACACTGCCATTTACTCACCTATACAGTTATACACACACCAGCTCACTTACTCATACAAATACTAGCACATTCTTACGCTCTTATACAATCACTGATACAAGCACACACTCATCCATACAGCCACTCTCACAATCACACACTCTCGCTTATAGCTATTTATATACTCCAACACACATATATACTGCCTTTCACATATGTAGTTACTCACACATATACCACTGGGACATACATTCACTCACTAACACACCCATACACACACTCACCCACCCATACAGTCCATCACAGATGCACTCTTGAAACCATGCACCCAGTGAATCACCCACTCACACATCTATGCACAGAGTCACACACACCCCACCCACACAAACACTCAGGCACCCATACAGATACTAAGACAACCAATCAATAACTCATATAGACACTCATGTAGCTATTCACAAACCCATGCAGCCGCTTACACAGCAACAGACAGACGGATACAGACATTCACACAGTTTAGTCACTAACCCATGCATTCAGTAAGATACGTTTAATCACTCACTTATAGAGTTAGTCACGCACCTAGTAAATCATCCATTCAGACACTTGTACACCCACTCATTCTTCAATACGCCTTTCCCTATATATATTAAACATATTTAAACTTTACAGAAACACACAGTCACTGGATGATGTCATCAGTGATGTCATTTGAGATGTCATCAGTGATGTCATCAGTGATGTCACTGACCATGTCATGAGTGATGTAATATGTGACGTCATCAGCAGTGCATTGCGGGGGCGCAAGTTATAGTTAGCTGAACTAACTATAACGGGGGAATTTCACGGGTTTTGTACGAGTGCAATGTCCAACTAACTATAACTGTCCCTAAAACCTATGGTTTTTTCAGTGAATATATATATATATGCCACAAAAAACTTCACGTTTGAGTGAAAGAGATGGCACTCAGGGACAGAAGTAAATAAGCATCTGTTTATTTCATCGGGCCACTCCGGACAAACAGGATGCGTTTCGGCTATATACATATATTTACCCTTGACCTTATGTACTCGTGTGATGCAATAATACCAATGAGATATAGTGCACTAAATGTATAGAAGGCACATTTATTGTGTGTTTGAGACACGTATGTGTGTGTGCATATTAACATTTTTCCTTTTCAGAAACATCTGGATTGCTGAGAATAATCTTTAATAGTTTTGGATTGTATGGTGGTGCACTAAAATGCATTTAATGCAGTGCATTCACGAGGGATTAGGGAGAATGAATCATATGTGTGTTCAATTCTTTCTTATAAATTGTGACCAGTTGTCATTTTTGTTTAATAAGACATGTATTAGTTTATTGTGCCAATATAATATAGATTCCAGCGCATACACATTGACTCACTTGAACCTCTCACCTGGACAGATCATTTTTTAATTAAATTCAAAATCCCCTCTAAATCTGTCTCTATGAAATCTAAAACAGGAAAAAGGTGAGAACAAGATGCTGGTAGCAGCTGACTGAAGCAAGTTTTCAAGCCACTTTCAAGACCCCTGATCTGGATAATATACCGGACATTAACTCAGCCTGGGATAAGTTTTAGAGTCCTTTTCTGGGGCACTTGATACAGTCCTCCCCCTATTGAACCAATTCTACTAAATCGTCCCGACCCAGTGCCCCTTGTTACACAGCAGATCTGAAAACCGACAAATCAAATTGTTAGAAACAGGAGGTCTTCTAAAGACGCCCTTGATAGACACCAATACAAAAAAGCGTTAGGTGCATATCATGCAAGAATTAAAACAGCCCGAAGACTCCACACTATAAGCAGAATTGACCAGGCAGGAAACTCCGCTAAAGAGCTATTTAAAATGTCTTAAAGGAGCACTCTAATCCCAGTGCCTGCAGCCCAGCCACAATAGCCTCCCAAACACTCTGTGACACCCTAGCTACCCATTGCCAACTGTCGCCAATAAGGCCTTAGTGACAGGGTTGTTCAAGGACAATAGACCTATCCCCACATTAGATTGTTTTACATCGCTGGATTTACATGGGGTTACCAAATTATTGTTAGAAATTCGGTCAGGTTCCCCTCTGGACCCATGTCCAGCCTCTGTACTTAAACAGGTTCCGGAAATCATAGGGGCAGCCCTTACCCCACTGTTTAGTTCCATTTTTAACTCTGGTTACTTTCCTGGACCCTGGAAAACAGCTTCGATCCTTCCTTTATTAAAAAAATCCAACCTGGATCCAAAAGACCCGAACAATTACAGACCCATCTTGCGTCTTCCTTTCCCAGGAAAAATGATTGAGAAGGCCATGAATGGCTAACTCAGTACGTTTCTTCAAACTAACTCTCTGTTGGACTCTACACAGTTTGGCTTCCGCGCGGAACATAGCACTGAGCTGGCACTGATCAAATCCACGGAGGAGATCAGAGAGGCCTTGGACCAGGGAGGCGCCGCTATACTTATCATGCTGGATCTCTCGGCCGCCTTCGATACGGTCCATCATGAAGTTCTGATGCACCGTTTATCCGAGGTTGGGGTCCAAGGCAAGGCCTGGCATCTCCTTAGATCTTTTCTTACCGATAGGACACAAACTGTGGACCTGGGTAGGGATAGATCTAGGCACTTCTCTCTCCCCTGTGGAGAGCCGCAGGGGTCTTCTCTTAGTCCCACATTATTCAATGTGTATGTGTCACCACTGGCAGCCCTGATTAGATCCTTTGGGTTCCAGTTGACCTCATATGCGGACGACACGCAAATTGTGTTGTCTCTTCAGAATGGTACAGAAGTAGAGACGGGATTAAGATGTCATGACTGTATGCAGGCGATCGTGGGTTGGATGGCATCAAATTGCCTGAAACTCAATGCAGGTAAAACAGAGGTGATCATATTTGGGAACATCTCTAACCTCTGGACACCGGACTGGTGGCCAACTGCAATGGGCACGCTTCCAGTCCCTGTGGAGAAGGCTAAGAATCTGGGGGTGATCCTTGATTCAAAACTCTCCTTTGGTGACCAAATCAGCAGGGTCGTCTCATCAAGTTTTTACATTCTTAGAATCCTGAGGAAAATCAAATTTCTCCTTCCGGAAGACAGCCTGAAGAAAGCAGTCACAGCGCTCATTCTGTCACGTCTGGATTACTGTAACAGTCTCTACATGAACACCCAAAAGAGACATCTGAACAGACTCCAGATCATACAGAATGCGGCAGCTAGGCTGCTAACAGGTACACCCAGGTTTGTCTCTGTGAGGATGGGACTCAGAGATCTTCACTGGCTCCCTGTCAAACAACGGGCACAATTTAAGGCTCTGTGTACGGTTTTTAAGGCCCTTATGGGTGCTGTTCCTGCTTTTCTGAATCATGAGATACAATGGTATGTTCCTGGAAGAGCGTTGCGCTCCTCGCAAGCTAAACAAGTGATTGTTCCTCGCTTCAAAAAGGCCAGTTGGGGTGGCAGGAGCTTTCGTCACTGTGCTACAAAGGCATGGAACAGCTTGCCTTTCCATCTTAGAAACTCAACTGAGCTCCTCCCCTTCAGGAAGGGATTGAAAACATGGCTTTTTTCATGAACAGTTCCATCTTATCTATTTCCAGGTAGGCAGTGCCCAGCGCCAGGACACCCCAGGGTAACAGAGCGCTTTAGAAGTCTTAGTAACATTAACATTAACATTAACATTGCAAAACTAAACTAGACAACATCTATCGCAACTTTCACAATAACACTACGGCCCGATATACACTGAACTTGACCACTTCTCAAGTAACAACTCTCAGGCTATACTGGAGAGATTTGAACTGATCACACACATTCAATTACTAGACCTTTTAGCCAAAACTAAATCTGGCTCCCCGGCAGATCTATGTCTCCCTCACATCACAGCTATGTTATCTACCTCTCTCACACCATCGGTGACATCCTTATGCATCCTATCCCTATCTTCAGCTACAATGCCTAGAGAATTGAAAGCTGCCTATGTCACTCCTATTTTTAGAAACATGCATGCCAATCCCACGGACGTGGCAAACTACTGTCCTATCTCTCTCCTGCCCTCAATCAGCAAGTTGCTGGAATCCCATGTCAATAGACAACTTTCTTCTTACTTAGAGACGCATCTCCTGCTGGACTCTTCCCAATCGGGCTTTCGTCCCTCCCATAGTACAGACACCACCCTTGTAGTGGCAGTTAACTCACTCAGCCTTTCCCGGGACGTAGGCACACCAGCTTTGCTGGTCCTTCTCGATCTGTCAGCGGCATCCGATATAGTGTCACATCCCATCCTGATTCAACAACTTCATGAGATAGGAATTCATGGCACTGCACTGAACTGGCTAACAGACTTTCTTAAGGACAGGAGTCAAAAAAATACACTTGGTCCTTTTTTAATCTAAGACTCTGTCCCTGCGCAGGGGAGTTCCTCAGGGCTTGGCCCTGAGCCCCACATTTTTCAACATTTACATCTCTCTCCTCGCTCAGCTGGTCAAGTCCTGTGGCTTTGAAATACTCTCATATGCAGACGACACACAACTGGTTATCTCTTTTGGGCAAGATACAAAGAATGTTAAACAACATTTTACTGCATGCATGAGAAAAATTGCTACCGGGATTTCCCTGAATTGCCTTCAGTTAAATGGGGACTAGACTGAAATTGTACTGTTTGGAAAAGCGCAGTTCCTTTGGAAAACAGATTGGTGCCCCCCCAGGCTCAGCTCAGCTCCCTCTCTCAAAAGTACAGTAAGAAATGTTGGTATTTTGTTAGACAACAAATTATCGATGAAAGATCAAGTGACAGCTACCTGTTACATGTGATTTGGGGTAATGTGCCTCCTTAAGAGGGTATTCCAGTGGCTCCTGCTGACCTCTCGGAAGACGCTCGCCCAGTCTATGATAATCAGCTGCCTGGATTATGGAAATGCGCTGCTCACAGCATCTAATGAATCCCTCCAATCGAAATTGCAGGTGGTACAAAATACTGCTGCCCAACTGGTTAACAACCAGCCACCGGGCACACCTTCAGCCCCCCTGCTTAAAGCCCTTCACTGGCTACCTGTAAAGAAAAGAGCAAATTTTGCTTACAGTCGAACATTTAATACTAACATGAAAGTTGTTTTTCTACATGTTTTCTTCTCTGCAGGTGCATACCAAAGGCATTCATTAGTCAGTAAAAAACATATTGTATTTCAGAGATAGGGAGGTGAGGAAGAACTTGCAAGGTCAAATAATTTAAATGAAGAACAAAGGGAGTGTTACCAGTGGGTGCTATCAGTCGAAGGGAGGAATCCAAGAACGCTTTGCAAGTGGAGACTGGAATATGGGAGTAGTGTTCAAGGCGCCAAGTTTATTTCTGGGAACTAGAAAAGTACTGTGATGTGTATGAGGTCATATTTCTTGAATATCCTTTATGCATTTTAATTAGTGAACCCACCTTAGTGTTAGTCAGATTCCCTTTAGACTTAGAGAGGTACAGACCTCTTGTGTCATCTCTGATTGTGTGGCTTCAGGCTATATATGACTCCTTACCTATAGAACTTCTACAGAGATTCTGAAGCTGACACCTTTCTTGCTTCCAAGATTCAATAGGGTTTCCTCTATCTTTACTTTAATGTAGGGTTTACTAGATGGTGTGAATCTTTTCCATGTATGGGGAGAAGGATCGAATTGTTTGTCTAGTCTTCAAATCCTATTCCTTATTTTTCTGCATTGATGCCACAGAAATTCTTATATGCTCCTTGCTGTTGAGGACCAATATTGTATGCCGCTTTGGTCTTCCTTAGATAATCTTGTATTTTTTTAGTATGTTCTCGAGATTGATTTATATTAGTCTGGATTTGAGTTTGCAATAAACCATTTAACTTCAAGTTACTGACTCAGACATTTATTACGTGGTCCTAATGGTCACACTGTACCTTAGGATTTAAATTGTCATTAACCACTTTTTCTCTCAGTCTACCAAAAATGTCTCTTGACCAGAGTCGGATTAGAAGGAATGGCCCAGAGCCTTCTCAATGAATACCTCATCGTTCCTGCCGAACAGTGTTTGCTATGCCTGCTATGCTTGTTTGGTACTTGGCTCACCATTGCACGATACAGATCATCCATTTATTCATCTTGGTATTTTCCTGCCAATTCCACTGTTGGCTGGAGCCCTTCGAGGGCTGTTGTCAAAGCCCAGGGCCATTTCTGGTGCCTCTATCACTTTCCTTCACTCCTTAAGGTTAATTGAAGTAGGCACAGAGAAGCTTAAAGAGAGACAGATTGGGAGGGAGGAAGAGGGTGGAGAGAAGATGATCAGAGAGGGAGAAGAGAGAGAGGAGAGAAGGAGAGAAAAAGAATGGATGGATTGAAAGAGAGAGATTGCGCGAGGAGACAAGGTGAGCTGGGCTAGTTTGAGCATGTTTTGCCAGGGCTCCTTTGGTTCCCAAGTACGGCCCTGTTGCTGACTCCCTGTGCAGCACCCATCTTAGCTTGTTGGTGGAGTGGACGTAGAATGTGTGTTTTAGAAGTGCCACTCAATGCTCTGCCCCTGATCCAGAACTACAGGCTCGGTGGTCTTCGGTGTCATCTATCACCCCTGAAAGTGCCTCTTTAAGTCCTGGGGCAGTATCATGATGGGCGTCGCTGGATCTTGTGCAACTCCGGTGTGCAAAGTAAATCATTTAACCCAATATTTCTCAGAGTTAGTACCTTATTTTAGTTAACACAGCTCAGAATATGAAAGAGGCAAACCATGCACACTGTTTCCGAGCAAGACTGTTTTAAAACCAACCCCTAACTTGGAAAAATATTAGGTTAAAAGTATTCACTTTACACACTGAAGTTGCGTAAAGACAGGCACTCGGCTCTGTGCTATCAGTGCCTCATCAGTGCAGTAGTGGTTTCAAAAGAGCGTGGTAGAGTGAACAACACTTGTATTATGATAATGTATTCAAATCTTGCACGTAAGATACTTTAAAAAAAAATTGCAATTTCTGAAACCTGAGACACAGGTTCTGATGGAGCAGTGATTTAAGGCAGCAAAATCTTCAAAGAACTGATTGGTTTTTATTTGCTTTTTTTTATTTTTAAATATCGAGCATCTAGTATAATTACTGATAGATATTCAATGCACATGCAACGCTAGAAACTACTACCTTCTCTGTTATGTATTACCTGGATTTTAGAGATATGCTTTTGTAAGTAACGCAGGCTATTATGAGGACATGTCTAACTTCAATAGAGACCCAGGGCCATATTTATAACCGGGTTTTCATCGCTCTTGCACCACGCAAGGTGGTGCAAGAGTGAAGCAAACCTTAAGCCATATTTTTGAAGCCACATGGCTTTCAGTGACTTTTGAGTGGCTTCAAAAATATATCAGTAACGCAACTTAGCGATTTGCCATGTGTTGCATTACTCTGCTCTGGGTAGGCATTCCATGGGCGTTGCATGAGGGTTCCCACGCAACTCCAATGGTTTTTGACGCATTTCCAGATTCACAAGACCTTGTAAACCTGGGAATGCACCAAAAAGATACGCCTCCCCAGGGGAGGTGAAACCGGGAGAAATATCTTTATTTCTACTCGTTTTTCCTCTTTCTATGGGGCATATTCTCAAGAACGTGTGATAACTACTGCAAGTGTAGCTTAACGCAACCCTACACATCGCAGTCCATCACGGGAAAACAACTCTGTGTTAACGTGGTATTTACAACACGGCGGTACCATGCGATAGTCACAGGACAACGCGTCAAATGAACGCGTTAGAAACAACGCGACGCCGCAAAAACGCAAAACCCCAACGCGAAAATAGTAGCGATGACGCCAATCGCGATACAAAAATCAACGAAAACCAGCCACAGGCCTGCAATTCCCACGCATCATGCGGGAAAATGCACCATAAAAGTAGAAAAAAAATACCGACAAAAGCCAAACAACAGCGAAGCACAATGGAGGCAGCCGGAGCAAGTACAGAGGACAACCAGAACCCCACAAGCCCCACGGAGGACCAGCCTGGGACCTCGGGGTCAGGGAAGGGCAAGGACAAGAAGAAGAGGAAGACGAAGTTCAGTCCGCAGGAAAACAGGATCCTGATAACGGAGGTGATAGAACACCATCAATCACTGTTCGTCACCTCCACTGTGTCACTGGCAACTAAAAATGGAATATGGCAGACCATTGTGGACAAGGTGAGTGCAGTCGGCGTGCTGAAGAGGACAATGGATGAGGTCAAGAGGCGCTGGAATGATGTGAAGCGCAAAACCAAGCTGAAACTCGCAAACAACCGGAAGGCAGCAATGCAGACTGGAGGTGGGAGCCCTGCGCCACAGGAGGAGCTGGACGAGATGGAGGAAATGGTGTCCACAGTCAGCAGTGGGGAGACGGTGGCAGGAGTCGGGGGACCGGACACTGCTCAACATGACCGGACACAACAGCAACAGGGTGAGTAACCACCAGGAACTGGGGGGACGGGGGGAGATGGGCACAATGGCACACATGCACAATTAAGCAGAGCACATCTGCGGACAAACCATGCCCCAGACCCACAACTCCCACCAAGAGACCAATGCACACAGGTATGCAACATCTCAGCACTGCAGAAACACAGAACCCAGAGGCACACCGCAAGGAAGGGAGGAGGGCAGCTAAATCAGAGCTGCAGGGGCGACTCCTCCAAAATGCGGCACACACACATAACATGCAGAGCACATCAACATTGACAATGAGGTGGTACAAACCGCAACACGTCCACAACAGAACAGAGGACACAACAGGTGCTGCATGTGCGTAGAAACTGGCCAATCACATATGGCACTGCAGGGAAATGTGAGTAGACAATGTACAAGTACAAACTCACATCCGTGATGTAGTCGGAATGTCCACTGTACCGCATCAAATAGGCAGCTCCCCCCAAACAGTCACAATGTACACTGTCATGCAGTCTGAATGCAGACATGTGCAATGCGTCAACATACATGTGTACACAATGTCAAACTGCATCTCCCCTTCACATTGCAGGGCGAAATCCAACACCTCCTGCAGAGCAGTCCGAACCTTTCTTCTCTGATGACGAAGAGGACCACCACACCTTTGACTCAGATGCCCTCAAACAGCTCGTGGAGAGCCTCCGCAGCCCACTTCCAGGATCAGGGCAACCCAGCTGCCACGAGGAGCCCCCCCCTGCACAGTACGCACAGCAGGCAGCACCCACCACCACAGCTGCCTCCCAGGACCCCCACGACGAACACATGGCCTTCCAACGCCGTGTGTTGGGGTGCCAGGAGAAGCTGGCTGAGCAGGTGCAGGTGGGGTTCGACTGCATGGCAGCCAAACTAGATGCCATACGTGGGTGTCTGAGTCCCATCAGGGACCACTCACAGTCCCTAACGGACGCCCACAGTCCGCTCCATGCTCTCCAACGGACCATGGCTGACATCGCCAGAGTCCTGACTCTGCGACAAGAACGACTGTCTAGCCAGAGTTCCTCCAGCGATCTCACCCGGGAGTTGGGACACATGCAGAGGATCATGGAGAACATGGAGCGGATGCAGGCGGAAAGTGCGGCTGCCATGGCTGCACACCAGTGAGAGGTAGCTGGGTCCCTCAATGCCCTGAAGACCTTTCTCATGGCATTTTTTGCCACAAGGCCTGGCGCTGATGCATGATGCTGCTACCACCCCATCCACATCTCCGGCCCCTGATGTGTCTGTGCCACACAGTGCTGGGGACGGTACACCACCAGCCACATGTGAGGCACATGCAACAGCAGAGGACGAAGATGCGGATGAACCCACCCTCGTGGTCAGGAGGATGCAGTAGCATTCATCTCCGCCATGTGGCCTGTTTCTGCTTGGTTCTGCCCTCTGCATCATCACCTTCCACTGTCCCCCGATGCACTCTGCGACACTCACCTCTGACCTCGACATGGACTGCTATATTCTGTTTGGTCACCAATGACACAGCTATCAGACTGCGGACTGAAGTCCTCCTCTCCTGATGTACCTGTCATTCCCTGAAGGACTCTGGCTGGCCCTCCACGGGCCGACAATGTGAAGTGGGGTTGGCATGGCCCTGTACTGCTCCTGCTGCAACACTCCCTTGAATGTGTAATAAACATTCATATCCACACAGATGTGTCATGTCTATGATCTTTCAAGTGTGGAAGTATGGATGAATGTAGGGTCAGTAATTCCCCCTTACATCCATGTTGCCCATGTTGTGGGACTATTGTCACAGGGTGACAGATTGCCGATTCCGGCCTGGGTGGCGCCGACACTACAACGGAGACACATCAATTAGTCACTTCCTTGGCCAGCCCAGGACGGAACCACGCCCAGAGACCCGGGGTCATTGTTCACACCCTTACACTGGACTGGCATACGCCAGGACAGCCCACTCCGATTACGCACACAGGGGGAGACGACAGCGCTACATGTCCTAGGTCTTCACTGTGGGGATCTGCAGCTCACAGGTCTAGTTGTCAGCATGCCACAGCCACTCCATCACGCCTGGTGTACACCCACACCACACCCATCCAGCACTGGCGTCACAGGACATGTGACCCAGGCAATAAAAATGGCCTGGCGCAAGTGCTGGACGCCATTTCCACTCTCTCTGACTGGGTGTCTCCGTGTAGTTCTCATGTGTGCATGAGGGCCTAGGGCCCTGCCACCTCACATTGCCCAGTGCCGGGGGTGACATGATGGCGTCCGCAGAACGGGACTCAATCATTCAGGGTCCATGGCTAGCGGGGCACAGACTTGGTGGCACCGGATACACTGCGGCAGGCACAGGCACCCCGCCACGGGACGGTGTCTTGCGGTGCAGTGAGATAGGGGCACCTAAAGTGCTGAGCGGGTGTGCAGCCTGCAATGATGCGCCGTCCCTGCGGTCCGGACTGGCAAGGATTAGTGTGAGCCCTGCTGGGCCGCAGTGTAGGCCTGGGCCAGCTGACAGTGCGGCCCTCCCGCCACGTGGCGTTGCGTCGCACTTCACAGAGTTAGTGGCACCTCAGGCGCTGAGCGGGTGTGCAGCCTGCGATGATGCCGTGTGCACTGATGTGGTCTCTGCCATTGCGTAATCAAGACCCAGAGTCAGGTGTGTGACCTGGTGGCCCGCGGTGCGGGGCTGCATGATGTGGAGGGTGCCATGGTCGCAGGCACCGGGCTTGGAGATCCCTCCAAAATGTGGTGGGCCCTCTTGGAGACACGCCGGTGGCGGAAGGTGAGCAGTGAGGCCTGGTTGCGCAGGGGCGGGCAATCACTGCTGGGCGGCGGGAGGGGCTGGGGTGCAGCAGCCTGTGTGCGCAGGGGCGGGCAAGCGATGATGGTGTGTGCAACTGTATGGACTCTGCCTTTCATGTCTGTGGAAACTGTTTCAGATGAGGCACCTGGGGGACTGCTGTGAATACCGGCACGTGGTTGGAGACACACCGGTGGCAGCAGGTGAGCAGTGAGGCCTAGGTCCGCAGTGTCGGCACTCTCTCTCTCTCTCCCTCTCCCTCTCTCTCCCTCTCTCTTTCTCTCTCCCTCTCTCCCTCTCTCTCTCTCTTTTTCTCTCCCTCTCTCTTTCTCTCTCCGTCTCTCTCTCTCTCTCTCTCTCCCTCTCTCTTTCTCTCTCCCTCTCTCCCTCTCTCTTTCTCTCTCCCTCTCTCTTTCTCTCTCCCTCTCTCCCTTTCTCTTTCTCTCTCCCTCTCTCTTTCTCTCTCCCTCTCTCCCTCTCTCTTTCTCTCTCCCTCTCTCTTTCTCTCTCCCTCTCTCTTCCTCTCTTTCGCTCTCTCCCTCTGTACTTTGATGGGCGCATGGCACACCTTCTGATCCAGATTTCTGTTTTGCAGGCTGTGACTTACAGAATGTCCTGAGACGACCCGCCATGCCTCTTCAGATTTTTTTTTTTGGTTTGTTCTGTAATAAACGTATTGTTTGGATATTTTGATATGGGTGTTTGATTTCCCTTTTTCTGGCCACACATGTATGTTGGGTGTTGTGATTGTGCGACTTCAGGCGATTTGTTGGGTTCATGATTTCGTGGAGTTGATGTGCAATATCTTTGTCCATAGGGGGGGGTGGGGGGTGCCCGGGGTAGGGCCCCGGGGGGGGGGTCTTGGGGGTGGTGGCGGTGGGTGTTGTTGACCTATTGGGGCTCAGGCCTGCATGATGGGTTGCTCCAGGACATCTGTTGTTCTTCATGTGTGGCTTTGGGCTGTGCTCCCTTGTCTGGTGCCGGTTGTCGTCTGACTTTACACCAGGTAGGAGCAGGTGTTAGTTTCCTGCTGCTAACGTGCCTTAGCGCATGTTTTGTGATCTTATCGCCGATCTGGCTGGTCGTTGAGAATGTTGTGGAGTGGTGTTGTCGCGGCTTTTTGCACAGGAACGCCTACTCTGCATATCATTAGCGTTAGTTGCCGGGCTCCTCTGTGGCGATGTTTTTTGCGCCTGCTATTGCAGGTAAACTGGTGTTATGGGCTGTTATCACAAGCTTGGGAATGGGGTGATAACTTTATTGCGGATTTGGCTGCAATAAAGTGCCATTGGCTTGGCGATAGCTCCTTGAGAATATGCCCCTATGTGTGCTGCATTCTGCAGCACATATAGAAAGAGGAAAAAGCCTCTCAGGATTGTTTTTGTGCAGGAAGGTACCCCTTCCTGCACTAAAACACTCCTGCCTACAACACAGGCACCCTTGCACCATGGTGCAAGGATCCCTGCATTGGCACTAGGTTGCCAAAACGGCGCCAGCGTAAGGGAAAAAGACTTGCTGCGCTGCCCTGCTCCACGAAGATCTTGAATATGGCCCCAATGTAGGGGTACAAGACTAAGGGGTGTATTTATGTATGGAGGGGTGTTTATTTAGCGCAAATGTACTTGGAAGCAATTAATGAAGAACAAAGGGGCAAAGACCTGATACATAAACTCTAGAATGTAGAAAACATGACCTCTACCATACTACCTCTGTCGTATGAAGGATGAGGAGGTCATGTCCTTGCAATCACGGTGGTATATGTAGAAGGGTTATTTTTGCATTATTACCAATGTGCAGAATAGGAGCCTACACTGTAATCTATATGTGTACAGTAACATAATGCATAATTGCCTTAGAAACAATTTTAATATAACCTGTTAAAATGCATTTTCAGGGCTTATACAATTTAGGCCTCAGCTAGGCCTCAATATCCATCTTGTTCAAAATGGATGTCTCACCTTGCACGTTCACTGGTTATTATTTGTGCTGCACATAGTCAAGCAAGTCATGTTTATTTCCGGATGACGTTGTTCTCAAAGAAGCCTTTCTAGCATGGTCTCAGTAATGTAACTTTCCTTCAAGGGGTTTCTTGCGCTTTCTTCATGTATTGCATTTATTCACAATAGTTCACTGTTGTTTTGTAACAAGTTTGTTTTGACATTTCCGGATGACATTAGCATAGAGTGAGCTGATCTAATACTCAGTAGTGCTTATAGCCTTACCAATGTATGTTGCTCTATAAATCCGAGTATTGACTTGCTGAAACTGTCTTTTGCTCACACAATGATGAATCTGCAGTTTTGATTTGTTCTATGAGATTTCCAATATAAACCCTCGAATTTGAAGGTGAACCAGAAATCTTTTGGGTGCTATTAGGGATGCTGTATGATTTGATTTTGGCTGTACAATTGGAACTTACAATATTTTTGATTTTACCTATTTTTCTGTATTGTCCTATTGCTGAGCACCTTCATGGCAATGACTTTATGCTTCTGCACTTTACACTTTCTGTATTGTACCCCTTTGAATTTTCATATTAAATCTTTCTAAATTTTTGAATTCAGCTCACTTATTGAGTCTGTCCTTACTTGTTGACTGCATTTTTGTTATGCTGACTTGCACCTTATCTTGGGACACATTGCCTCATGAAATTGAGGTTTAACACCCTCCCCGAGCCAGCCACCTCTGAGAGTGCTATTGAGGTGTCTTTTGGTGTGTAGGATTTTAGGGGTGCCCCGCTCCCACATGTAGGCATCTGAAGGCTTCTCCCATTGTGCCACCACTAGTGCAGAGACCCCTGGCTAAGCCTTGAATTTTCATCAATGACCACACATTTACAGTGCCTTAAAAACATTGATCTGTTCCCAGATCCTGCCAGAGTCATTTAGCTCCAGCGGGAGGTAGTAAAATTTGTGATTTGTGGCAGACTCCAACCCCTGATCTCGACAGGGGAGGTACCGTAGGAAAGAGAAGACTCTCCCCTTTCGACAAAATTCTCCATATTTGAATCCTGCTCCAAAATTGCTAAAAAGAGGGTGACCCCCAAGGAGGAATTAGACCCAAAGACTACCAGGGTTTGATTTCATGGGGGAGTGGCCCCCACTTGCACCAGCGTAGGCAATTGCTGCAACCATCATGAACAGCAACATTAGCTTTTCAGTCTCCTTTGAGAGTGCAGAAAGGGAGATGCGCACAATCCTCCTCCAGGGGCTGCTGAAAGGTCCACTAGACAACAGGGATGGTTTTAGCTGTGTAAGGAGTGCAAGGCCAGACCTTTCTAACATCAGCCACCCTTTGTCTTTTCTGCCCCTGGAGATGACAGTTAGGAGAGCTCACCATCAATCCAGGTTCCCGAGGTGCATAAAGGCCCACTTCACACTAGTGGCATTTATTTTTCATAGGCTGACGACCCCAGACATTGAAATAGTTGGTTTCAATGTCCCAGGGGGAGGGGATATTGTGGACATTTTATGAAATCTGTTTTCCCCAGGGGGTCTGAAAGCTCCATAAGATACTAGGCTTTATGTATGCTGAAAAAAATAAACGGAGTGGGGACTGACCCCTCCTTGAATGGGACAGCACCCCTCAGTTCCTTTGGCATAACTCCCTTGCTGCTTCCCTGAAGGATCTTGTGGGGGTTTTACCTCCAACCTGCCCCACCAGAATGCATTATTTCCCACTAAACAACATCAATAATTATAGGTATGAGGGTGCCCACTCAAATTATGGTGTATGAAGACCTTTCTTGCCCACTAATGAAGCAGGTTAGTCCTGGAAGGCAGAGGAGCCTACCTCATACTATAGAAAACGGAAATGGTTAGTAAAATGTGATTGGAGATGGGGCTGGTTCTTTCTGACATCTCTCTGCCCCAACACACTCTCTCTGGGACTCAAGCCCTTTCTGCTCCTGTGATCTGCTGTGAAGTACAGAGAAGGAAGATGCGGCTGGTTCAAGAAGCTGCAGTAATTGAGGCCCTTTACAAATTGTTCCAGTAGAGAGAAGGCGGAAGAATGGATCTCATTTTTGAGGTTGGACTGCATAAACAGGCTAGTAAGTAGGGGTGGGCGGCAAACTCCGCTCACCACTGGAGCGAAGTTTATCAGCCCTCTGCGCACTGCAGCTCACCTCTCAGCTCACCTCTACACGATCTCCTTCAGCTTGTGAATTAAAAGGAATGTGGAAGATACCATCAATGATACATCAGGGGCCGCACAAAGTAGTACTAGAAGCTGGGTACCTGTGAGGTGCATGGGCACGTACGAACGTACTTCCATGGCTGTATGAGTTATACTTGTCAGAGAGTCTTTTCTTTAGTTGGTCACTTTTTATTTATAACTACCATTCAGAAATGTCACAGTTGGCTCCCCTTGTATATTGATTCATTGGTATGCTCGGGACAGAGTCCTGGCTTAACATTGGCTCTGCACTTTCTGTTTCACCCTTCCCACAATCCCCCGCTTCTTTCCCTTTGATTGTTCCCCAGAGCCTTCTCTGGAGAGAGACTGCAAGTAGGAGCACGAGCAGCAGCACAAGACCACTTTAGCCTGGTAACAGCCCATGGGAGCAATAAGGGTGTGCGAGTATCCAACAGAGCTGCAGGAGAGCCAAGGTCCCCAATCAGAGGCTGCACGCCAGCTGGATAGCTCGAGCCTTGGCAGTACCGCGACTGAGGACTGCTAGGTCCAAACAGAAAGTAGAGTGAGCACCCCAGAGGAGCCCGTAGTCCAATCAACACTGCGGACAACTGACGGGTGTATGTATGTGAGCAGCCCAAAGCAGCGGGGAGCTTGCGGTCCCATCAGCAGTACCTACGAGCCGCCTGGAAGGACCCACCAGATCGAGCTCCCTTTATAATGAGGCGTGTTGTTGGGTGGGCACCAGGAACCACCAGGAGCGCGCAGGAGTCTGGGCTCCATCGGCGAGGGATGGGAGCATAGGATCCAGAGCAGGGGGAGGTGAGGAAGGCCCCTCCTCAGGTCCTGGGTCCATGGAGGGTCCAGTCCAGATCGCCAACCCACGGGATGTGCTTCTCAGGTGCAGACTGCAGAGAGCACCAGTGAGGTTAGATCGAGGTTGGGGTAAGTGAAGTGTGTGTGTTGAACAAGGAGCCAATATCCTCTGATGACTGTAAGGGGTCATGGGGAAGCTGGTTTAGAGCCTCTGTGTTGTACGGGGTGAGAGTTCAGTTTGCGTATATTGGAATATATACTGGAATATTGATCCACCTTAGTTTGGACAAGTACACAGTAGGAATGAGTGGGTCACAAGGATTATTGGGGTTAGGGCACAGTGGCACTAATCCACTCAGAAATTGTTTACAGCTCATTTGCGAATGGGGTAAATGTGCCCAGTGTGAAGTAAACAGTAATGAGACCCAGAAATGTCTTGTGGAGTACGGTAACTGGCTAATGGAAAAAGAATAGTGGCGTCCAAACTTACACGGTACACCAGTAGACTGTCCTTCCACATGGGAGCCACTGTGGTGCTCACCCTTAATTTTGCAGTAGTGGTGAAATACCTCGGGCGTCTTTAAAGCGACGTGCAAAAGTGCTACACTGGTATGAACGTCACAGGGTGGGAATGTCCATTCTAAAATATGGTGCATATGAAAAGTAAGTCCAGATGGAAACATAGTGCTGTGGGTTAGGGCAAACTGAAGGTGGCAGATGACTTCAGATGACACTTCATTCATGCCCCAGGTGAGTTATGGTGGGCCTCATTAGTCATTATCTAGATTATCAATCGAGCACGAGACCATTTTCCCATTAACACTGTGTGGACTTTCAGGTCACGTGACTGAATGGCACAATTATAACTGCCATCTTCTAAGGGTATGAATCACCTGTGTAACTGATCGGATGTGGAAGTAGGGGTGGCCGAGCAATGCTCCCCCCGCTTATGGAACTCCACCCAGACCTACTGATAAGTTTCTTTGTGGGCCAGGAATGTTAGAGGGAGGGGTGAAGTAAGAAACAAGCGAGTAACTATGTGGTCATCTGTGTGTGTGCAATGTTTTGTGTGTTTTTCGATTTTGTTTATATTTTTATTTGAATTTATATTACTTTTTTATCCAAAGCAATGCCACAAACAATAATACAGTACAAAATGCAAGATGAGCATCAGTTGAAAACTTTGTGTAACATGGACAATACTTAGAGGCCATCAGGGGTTTCTGTCACTGCCTTTGCGATCACTGCCATCAGAGGTGGCAAAATTAGTGCCAACAACACTGGGGCTACTCGTCTTATGGTTTTTGGGGCTCTGTTCTTCTTGTTTTCTGACCATTTTATATTATAGCAATAGTTAATAATAGTTCATTATTCATAATAAGTATAATAAAAAATGAACAACCAGGAGCTGGAGCAAGACATTCACTGGCAGCTGAGTTACATAAAAAGTGTTTTTCGAATGTATGTTATGTATGTGCTTGTGGGTGAGTGTTTTTGTGTGAGGGAGACAGCGTATGTATGTGTGAGCATTTGTGCCTATGTGTGAGCATGTGTGTGAGTGACAATGTGGGCGTGACAGTCAGTGACAGGTAGTGAGAAAGAATGAGACTGAGTGTCAGTAAGTGAGTCCAAGTGAGAGAGAAGTGAAAGACAGAGAGAGTGCAACTGAGTGAGAGTGGGTGATTGAGAATGAATGAGTAAGAATGAGCGTGAGGGATCGTTAGATAGAGTGAGTATGAATGAGTGAGAGTGAGTGCCAAGGAGTGAGTGTAACTGTGAGTGAGAATGAGTATGTCACAGTGAGTGAGAATACGTGAGAGTAGGAATGAGTGAGAATGAGTGTGTGCAAAAGTATAACTGAGTGTGATTAGGAGTGAATGTGAGAGAGAGTGAGTTAGTGTGAATCAACAAACAGAAATGAGTGAGTCAGAGTAAGTGAGAATAAGTGTGAGTTAGTGAATCAGGGAGTGAAAGTAAGAGTACATGCAAGTGAGTGTGAGTGAGAAAGTATGAGTGAGCGTAAGAATGAGCAAGAATCATTGGAAATTAGTAATAATGAGTGTGTGAGAGTTAGATAAAGTCCAAGCGCATCGGAATGAATGAGTGCAAGTGAGTGTGAACAAGTGTGAGTAACTCAATGTTAGTGAGTGTGAAGAAGAATGTGGTGAATGCTCCCTAGTCTGCCTTCGGCCTTGCCATAATGAAGGTGACTCTTGGATTATAGAGGCAGCCATGGCAGGATACAGGCACTGGCAGACTGGAGGCAAACCTTAATATGACAGGCACCTGTGAGAACATCCTGGCACTGGCCTATTAGAGGTAATTCTTGGTGCAGGGGAACACATGTAATAATGCTGGTGGTGGCGCATTGGAGTTAATTCTTTTTGTAAGGAGGACCACTATGGCTACAGGAGCTAGATAACAATGACAAAATGAGGGCACTGATATGCAAAAGTTAATTTGGCATAAGGATTGCCCATGACATATGGACAGCATTCATGATAAAATTATGGTAAGAGCATAGTGGGTGTAATTTTTAGCATAAGGTAGCACCAATGGCACATGATAAAATGCTCGGCCTAAAAAGCAAACACAAGGAGATGATGGACGGAGTGCTGAAACTTTTCAAACACTCACACCCAGTCACAGATCTGGGTTGAATCCATCATCATTCTTTAGCTCACTTTGCCACCCCAGTTCAGACATAGCTATATGCAAATCAGTCTTGACCCTGTGCCTCATGGGAACAGTTCAGACCGAACTGCCAAGCCATGTCTTCCCTGGACCGGAATCCAGCATCCTGGGACTGGTTTCGGGCTAACAGCCCTCATCAGCCAGGCTAGCTTGAATCTAGAGGCAAAGTGAGCAAGGGACCCATGTCTGGGCATACCCTGCCAACTTAGGGCGAACAAAGCAAACACAGGGAGATGATGGACGGAATGTTGAAACTTTTCAAACACTCACTCCCAGTCACAGATCTGGGTTGAATCCATCATCATTCTTTAGCTCACTTTGCCACCCCAGTTCAGACATAGCTATATGCAAATCAGTCTTGACCCTGTGCTTCATGGGAACAGTCCAGACCGAACTGCCAAGCCTCTTTCCCTGGACCGGATTCAAGCATCCTGGGACCGGTTTCGGGCTAACAGCCCTCATCAGCCAGGCTTGCTTGAATCTAGTGGCAAAGTGAGCAAGGGACCCACGTCTGGGCATACCCTGCCAACTTAGGGCGAACAAAGCAAACACAAGGAAATGATGGACGGAGTGCTGAAACTTTTCAAACACTCACCCCCAGTCACAGATCTGGGTTGAATCCATCATCATTCTTTAGCTCACTTTGCCACCTCAGTTCAGACATAGCTATGTGCAAATCAGTCTTGACCCTGTGCCTCATGGGAACAGTCCAGACCGAACTGCCAAGCCATGTCTTCCCTGGACCGGAATCAAGCATCCTGGGACCGGTTTCGGGCTAACAGCCCTCATCAGCCAGGCTAGCTTGAATCCAGTGGAAAAGTGAGCAAGGGGCCCACGTCTGGGCATACTCTGCCAACTTAGGGCAAAAAAAGCAAACACAAGGAGATGATGGACGGAGTGCTGAAACTTTTCAAACACTCACCCCCAGTCACAGAGCTTGGTTGAATCCATCATCATTCTTTAGCTCACTTTGCCACCCCAGTTCAGACATAGCTATATGCAAATCAGTCTTGACCCTGTGCCTCATGGGAACAGTCCAGACCGAACTGCCAAGCCATGTCTTCCCTGGACCGGAATCAAGCATCCTGGGACCGGTTTCGGGCTAACAGCCCTCATCAGCCAGGCTACTTGAATCTAGTGGCAAAGTGAGCAATGGACCCACGTCTGGGCATACCCTGCCAACTTAGGGCAAACAAAGCAAACACAAGGAGATGATGGACGGAGTGTTGAAACTTTTCAAACACTCACTCCCAGTCACAGATCTGGGTTGAATCCATCATCATTCTTTAGCTCACTTTGCCACCCCAGTTCAGATATAGCTATATGCTAATCAGTCTTGTCCCTGTGGCTCATGGGAACAGTCCAGACTGAACTGCCAAGCCATGTCTTCCCTGGACCGGAATCAAGCATCCTGGGACCGGTTTCGGGCTAACAGCCCTCATCAGCCAGGCTAGCTTGAATCCAGTGGCAAAGTGAGCAAGGGGCCCACGTCTGGGCATACTCTGCCAACTTAGGGCAAACAAAGCAAACACAAGGAGATGATGGACGGAGTGCTGAAACTTTTCAAACACTCACCCCCAGTCACAGATCTGGGTTGAATCCATCATCATTCTTTAGCTCACTTTGCCACCCCAGTTCAGACATAGCTATATGCAAATCAGTCTTGACCCTGTGCCTCATGGGAACAGTCCAGACCAAACTGCCAAGCCATGTCTTCCCTGGACCGGAATCAAGCATCCTGGGACCGGTTTCGGGCTAACAGCCATCATCAGCCAGGCTAGCTTGAACCCAGTGGCAAAGTGAGCAAGGGACCCACATCTGGGCATACCCTGCCAACTTAGGGCAAACAAAGCAAACACAAGGAGATGATGGACGGAGTGCTGAAACTTTTCAAACACTCACCCCCAGTCACAGATCTGGGTTAAATCCATCATCATTCTTTAGCTCACTTTGCCACCCCAGGTCAGACATAGCTATATGCAAATCAGTCTTGACCCTGTGCCTCATGGGAACAGTCCAGACCAAACTGCCAAGCCATGTCTTCCAATGCTTGGCCTGGCACAAGGGAAATCATTGTTGACATATGGTGGCACCCAAAGCGCATTTTGAAAAAATGGGATCAACCGCAGCATCAGGTTTGGATGGATTGTCACATCATTAAATGAAATAAACATTTAATGAGCACCCTTTCATAACCCACAGCTTTTTTTCTAATTTATGTGAAAAGTTTGCTTTAAAATGCACTATTTGACCCAATTCTTTTCAAAATGTGCTCTGGATCACAACCTTTTTGAGTGCCACCAAAAGAGGTCTCACTCACTCATTTCACTTGTTTGCTAAAATTCAGGGCAATTATTATACCCCATCACTTCCAAAGACCATGATAGCACCCTAATATAGGTTTTATCTAATGTAGGCATTGTTTGTGTTGTGTTGTTATATTATGCAGACATTATGGAACTTAAGTAAATCAATTTTCGTGATGTCATTGGAGCAGCATAATTTTGATTCCTTCCTAAGATATTGTAGGAGTGCATCATAATCATGAGAAGTCAACACTCGAAAATATTTTGTGTGATTAACGTTACTAAAAGAAGATGGAGTACCGTATATTTAAAGGGCTTCACGTGTAACTGATACAGTATTATAAATTGTGTGTTTAAGGAACATGACTACTAGAGGAGTTTGAAATACTTATTCATTAATGCTACAAAGAAAATCTAAGTTTCGGATGTGATTTGTTTTGAGATTAATGAGATGAAATGTATGTGCAACTAATGTTTAGAGGTTCATGTGTAACACAATATTATACTCATTTGTGTGTATTTTAATTAATATTTCTTATTAGTTGTTAGACCTGGCAGCTTGATGTCGGTGTCCCCTGCATTTTTTGCCTCCTGTATTTGTACTGTGTGATGGATTTCGTTTTGCTGGTCTAGATGCTTTGGGCACTTTGCCACTGCTGATCAGTGCCAAAGTGCAAGTGCTCTCTTTGTAAATTGTTGTTATGGATTGGTGTTTCCATGATTGATTGACTTGGTTTACTGTTAAGTCCCTAGTACAGTGCACTGTGTGTGCCCAGGGCCATGTAAATCAAATGATGCTAGTAGGCTTGCAGCACTGATTGTGCTACCTACACGAGCAGCCTTGCAACAAGGTCTCAGGCCTGCCATTGCGGTGCCTCTGTGCAGTCTATTACTGCCATGTCGACCTGGCAAGTGCACCCACTTGCCAGGCCCTAACCTTCCCTTTTATTACATGTTAGTCATCCCTAAGGTAGGCAAAAGGTACCCCTGTGGGCAGGGTGCAGTGTATGTGAAAGGTAGGACATGCCCGGATGTGGATGGCATGTCCTGATAATGAAGTACTGCCAATTTAGTTTTTCACTATTGTAAGGCTATCTGTCCCATAGGATAGAATGGGGTGTTTGCTCATAACATCTTATGAATATTACTGCCCAAGGGAGCAAGATAGGAAATAAAATTTGAGATGCCTGAACTCAGAATGTTTAGAAAGTAGGTATTTTCTTGCCTAATCAGCCAGTGTGCCTCTGCTAGGTTGTATATTGACTGTCTGGCTTTGGAGTGACAGGGGCTGGGATGTGCATTCTGTTCAGGCAGCCACTTGGGAGGGTTGAAGTGTGTCCTGTCTTTCCAGGGTGAGTCAGGGCTGGGCTGAATAGATCTGGCTTGCATTCAGAGTAGGGGGAGGAGATTTCTTTCACACCTGAATGGGCCTGGTCTGCCTTAGACAAAGCTGTCCTCACCTCCTGCCAGGAAGTTGCACCAGTGAGGACAGAACTAGTTTTGGCTGGGTACAGACACTCTCTGCCTTCAGAGAACAAAGGATTTTTGGGTATAAAATAGGGGCCCAGACCCCAGACCTTTAGATCACTTCTGGGAAATCAAGAGGAACCTTTGCCAAGGAGAAGAGCTGGAGAAACTGAGGAGGAATACTGCCCCTGTGCTGTTTGCTGTCTGGGGTTGGCCTGCAGTGGCTACTTGCTGCCAAGTAAAGAAGAAAAGGACTTTGCTGCCTGTTTGTCCCCCTGCTTGAAGAAAAGATCTCCAAGGGCTTGAACTGAGCTTGCTCGCTGTTCTAGAGGTATCTGGAACAGCAAAGACCTCACCGTGTCTGTGGGCACCGTCTCTGATCGTCGCCGCAGAAGAAAAGGGTAACCGACTCTGTCATTGAGTCCGCCGCAGGAATCCGTGTCCTGAAAGCACCGCCGAGAGCAACGCCTCGCTTCGCAACGCAAACCTGGTCTCACCAACTCCGTCAACGAGCCGCTGCTTTCACCGCATCCTGAGGGCACCGCACTCCACAACTCTTTGCTACACGCTGCAAGGACATCACTGACTCAGTCGCTGCCCGACCCGCACATCGACCGGCTCCGTTGCCGCACTGTGACCTGCCAGTACCGCCGCGAGCACTGTCTCACCCTTCAACGCAAGCCCTGGTCTCACCGACTCCGTCAATGAGCCGCTGCCTGCACAGCATCGTGAGGACACCGCCCGTCGCAACGCTCCGCTTCACAACGCAACCGCAACGTTTGCCCTGACCGACTCGCACTGACGTGTTGGTCGCAACATGAAAGGTACTGTGTCTGAGTCTGTCGATGCTTTAGCTGGCCCGTATCGAAGCGGTCGGCTGGAATTGTTAGACTCTGTCGTATTAAGTATCGCGGTAGGCCCAGGAGGAGCTACAGAGTTGGAAGAACTGTGTTTTATTGATTTTCCTGCAATTTAAAGGTTATTTTGCACAAGTACTATTTTTCCAGAGTATTGTACGTTGGATTTTTTATCGTATTTGGCCTTGTTGGTTTAGGTAAAGATTTACTATTTTTCTAAACTGCTTTGGTGTCCATTTGTAGTGTTTTCACTGTATTACTGTATGTGTTCACAAATGCTTTACACACTGCCTCTGAGATAAGCCTGCCTGCTCGTGCCAAGCTACCAAGGGGGTGAGCAGGGGTTATTTTAGGAGTCTATTCCCCTTACCCTGACCAGAAGCAAGGGTCCCTATTTGGACAAAGGTACCTACCTCTGCCTGGTCTGCCTATAACAATGCTGTCTCCACCTCCTGCCAGGAAGATGCACCAGTAAGGACAGAACTGGTTTTGGCTGGGTACAGACACTCTCTGCCTTCAGAGAACAAAGGATTTTGGTGTATAAAAAGAGGGGCCCAGACCCCAGACTTTTAGATTACTTCTGGAAAATCAAGAGGAACCTTTGCCAAGGAGAAGAGCCGGAGAAGCTGAGGAGGAACTCTGCCCCTGTGCTGTTTGCTGTCTGGGGTTGGCCTGCAGTGGCTACTTTCTGCCAAGGAAAGGACAAGGACTTTGCTGTGTGGTGTGTCCCCTGCTTGAGGAAGATCTCCAAGGGCTTGAAATAGAGCTTGCCTCCTGTTCTGAAGTCTCAGGGACACAAAGACATTACCCCCAGTTCCCCCTGAACTCCTTTGCTGGGAGTTCTGACCTGCAGAGAGGGGCCTGCTAGTGTTCTGGACCTCTGGAGGTTGTTTTGGGACTGGAAACTGCAAGAACTGTGAAAAGCGACGTATTGCCTGTTTCTGATGCATCACAGTGGTGCGAGAAAATTTTTCCAAAGCATCGCTGCCGCCGAAGAATGGACGCAGCGCCTGCTCGCGGTTGAAGAGTCTGCTGTTCGCTGCCTCCTGTGCACCGATCTCTGACGTCTGAGATCACCTTACCGATTCTGACGCAGGCCCTTTTGTGGAAGAAACGACGCATCAAGGGGACGCCATTGAAATCATCGCAGCTCATCCCGGGTCTTCACGAAGTGCATCGTACCGGATTGTCATGCATCGCATCAAAGCGTCAAGTTTGTCGCATCGTTGGGGGATGCAGTAAGAAACCGACGCATCACCTCCCCACGCAATAAGAAACCGACGCATCACCTCATCTCCGGTAAGGAACCAACCCATCACCTCCCCTGCGCAGCAAGGAACGGAACCAGCGCATCAACTCCCCTGAGCGTAAGGAACTAATGCATCACCTTCCCTGCGACCTTTTTGCTTGCATTTTTCGATGCATCCAAGATACTTTGTGTAAAAGTGTTGCATCCAACATTTTCTTGGAACAGAACTGTTTCTACCTTTTAAGAATCATATTTTTAGTACTGTATTGTGGATTTTTGTCATTTTGGTCTTGTTTGGGTTAGATAAAGATTACTTATTTTTCTAAACTGGTGTGTACACTGTATTACTGTATGTGTTCACAAATGCTTTACACACTGCCTCTGAGATAAGCCTGTCTCATCATGCCAAGCTACCAAGGGGGTGAGCAGGGGTTATTTTAGAAGTGTATACCCCTTACCCTGACTAGAAAGAAGGGTTCCTACTTGGACAAAGGTGCAAACCCTTGACAACTAGAGACCCCCATTTCTAACACTAGTCTTTTGCATTATTCATGAGTTAAGAAACTTCATTTGTTATACATTTACAATTGTGCACGTATCTGTAGCCCAGTTCACTGTTCACTGTTAAGTTGACTTAATTTTGAGGCCTTGTGTATAATTTCAGCGCAAATTCACTGTTAGAAATGGGGGTCTCTAGTTGGCACTGGCTGGTGCCAATGTCCAAATAGGGACCCTTCTTCCTAAGTCAGGGCAAGTGGGCTACCCCCTTTGATAACCCCTGCTCAACCCTGTGGTAACGTAGCACGAGCAGTTAGGCCTATCTCAGAGGCAGTGTGTGAAGCATTTATGACCATGCACAATAAGCCAGCAACAACACCACAAAAGGACACAACTCAAGTAGGTATAGAAAAATAGTATCTTTATCTAAGGTTTAACACAAGACTCTCAAAGCGTTTTAACCAGCCACAATGCACGTAAATCAGCAGGGACTTAAAAAGGCAATAACGTATTCACCAGAACGTGGCACCGACTGAGTTCAAGGCCTGGGTCTACGCGACCCGTTGCTTGCGCACCAGATACCTGCCGTTGGACGGGGACACAGCATGCAGCTTCTTGAAGAAGCGGAGACAGTGACAGGCGGACTCCCAGCGACCACAACTCTTGACTGCAGTGGTCCGCAACGTGCACTCACAATGATTCGGGCACTCGGGGACAGGCGGGCTCTCAGCGGCAGCAGCACGTGGCTGCGGCGGCCCGGGCTGGTGGTGGCGATGACTCTCGTCGTGCAGCTCCGTGGTGGGCTCACAGCGGCAGCAGCTCTCTCCTAGCTGCGGCGGCCCACAGGACGACTCACGAGGATGCAATGTTGGCAAAGGTGCGGGCACTCAGTGGCAGCAGCTCTCTCTTAGCTGCGGCGGCCCACAGGACAAATCACGATGATGCAAAGTTGGCAAAGGCGGCGGCCCACAGGACGAATCACAATGAGGGAAAGTTGGCCAAGATGCGGGCACTCAGCGGCAGCAGCTCTCTCTTAGCTGCGGCGGCCCACAGGACGAATCACGATGCTGCAAAGTTGGCAAAGGTGCGGGCACTCAGCAGCAGCAGCTCTCTCTTAGCTGCAGCGGCCAACAGGACAAATCACGATGAAAGGTGCGGGCACTCATCGGCAGCAGCTCTTTCTTAGCTGCGGCGGCCCACAGGACAAATCACGATGATGCAAAGTTGGCAAAGGTGCGGGCACTCAGCGGCAGCAGCTCTCTCTTAGCTGCGGCTGCCCACAGGACAAATCACGATGATGCAAAGTGGCAAAGGTGCGAGCACTCAGCGGCAGCAGCTCTCTTAGCTGCAGCAGCCCACAGGACAAATCACGATGATGCAAAGTTGGCAAAGGTGCGGGCACTCAGCGGCAGCAGCTCTTTCTTAGCTGCGGCGGCCCACAGGACAAATCATGATGATGCAAAGTTGGCAAAGGTGCGGGCACTCAGCGGCAGCAGCTCTCTCTTAGCTGCGGCAGCCCACAGGACGAATCACGATGAGGCAAAGTTGGCCAAGATGTGGGCACTCAGCGGCAGCAGCTCTCTCTTAGCTGCGGCGGCCCACAGGACGAATCACGATGATGCAAAGATGGCAAAGGTGCGGGCACTAAGCGGCAGCAGCTCTCTCTTAGCTGCGGCGGCCCACAGGACGAATCACGATGAGGCAAAGTTGGCCAAGATGCGGGCACTCAGCGGCAGCAGCTCTCTCTTAGCTGCAGCGGCCCACAGGACGAATCACGATGATGCACAGCTGACACCAGTACGGGCACTCAGTGGCAGCAGCTCTCTCTTAGCTGCGGCGGCCCACAGGACAAAGGATGATCTCGACCAGGCTGGCACAATGGCGGGCACTCAGCGGCTACAGCTCTCTCTTAACTGCGGCGGCCCACACAGATTCAGCGAAGGTTCAAATTAAGGCAGGCTCTCAGCGGCGGCAGCTCTCTCTTAGCTGCGGCGGCCCACAGGATGAATCACGATGAGGCAAAGTTGGCCAAGATGCGGGCACTCAGCGGCAGCAGCTATCTCTTAGTGCAGCGGCCCACAGGACGAATCACGATGATGCACAGCTGACACCAGTGCGGGCACTCAGTGGCAGCAGCTCTCTCTTAGCTGCGGCAGCCCACAGGACAAAGGATGATCTCGACCAGGCTGGCACAATGGCGGGCACTCAGCGGCTACAGCTCTCTCTTAACTGCGGCGGCCCACACAGATTCAGCGAAGGTTCAAATTAAGGCAGGCTCTCAGTGGCGGCAGCTCTCTCTTAGCTGCGGCGGCCCACACAGAGTTAATGAGGGTTACCAGTCCGCGTTCCTCACAGTAGAACTAGAGGCTCCGTATTACTCGACGGAGGCCTCACCTGCAAGAGGAATCCCTCGCACAGGAATTCAGACGGCTGACGGGGTGAAGTCTAATGTCCCTGAGACTTCAGCAGGAGGCGCTCTCAATTCAGGCCCTTGGGTAGTTTCTTCAGCAAGCTTGGTGAAAGTTTCAAAGTCCTTTCCTCTGTTCACTCAGACAGAGTTTCGTCTTGACATCCAGAAGGAACACACTTGAAAAAGGTTTCAGCACAGCGTTTTATACCTAAAAAGTCTTTGTTCTCTAAAGTCACAAATCACTGAATCCAGCCAGTACCAGTTTGGTGGGGTCGGGGAGCACTTGGTTTACGAGGCAACATCCTGCCCTTTGAGAATCAGGGGGTCTGCTATCAGACGCCCAGTGGGAGGTGGAGCCATCATTCACCTTGCCAGGCACAGCCCTGCTCAGAGCAAAGAGTCACCACTCCCCATACTCTAAATGCCGATCTCTCTCTCCAGCCAGGTCTGACCCAGCTGGCCCTGCTGCTCCAAATCCAGATGGCCAATACACACATTAGCAAAGCCTACAGGAAAGCTTAGGCAAGAAAATACCTTGTTTCTAGAAGAGGCATTTTCGAACACGGGCTATGCAAATGATCCTTACTAAAAGATGTATCTCAATGTCCTGAGCTTAAACATATCAAATTCGAATTTCCTATCAGGTTCCTGGGGGCAGGTAGGATTATGGAATGTAATACTCAGCCTGCCCATTCTGGCCTATGAGAACGGATAGCCTCACAATAGTAAACAGTGAAATGGAGGGTAACTCGCTATTAGAACATGCTACACAGACATACTTTAAAAGCTGCTTCGGTGGGTAGGGCAAATCAGCGCTGCAGGCCCACCAGCAGTATTTGGTCTACCAGCCCTCGGCACACACAGTGCACTTATACTAGGGACTGACAGGTAAACCAAACGAGCCAATTATGGTTATCCCAATTCATACAGTCATCTTTACACAGGGAGCATTCGCGCTGTGGCACTGATTGGTAGTGGCACAGTGCCCAGAGCATCTAAATCCAGCCAACATAAAAGATAGGAAGCGAAAAGAGGAAGGGAGACCCGCGCCAATGATGCCAGGTCTAACATTCACGTTGCAGTTAACATCTGATTTTTGTTTAACCTTCAATGTGAGATATTTTCATTCGCATTTTGTTTCAACTGCAGGTGTGGACAAATTCTCATTAGTTAGTACAGAAGGGTGTTGTTTACATTAAATAGTAAGGTATGAGAAGGTGGAGTTTGGCAAGGAGAAACGCAATAACGAGCAAGGAGGCGAGTTCTCATGGAGGAGGAAAAGAATGGCCAAGGACGAATGAAGTTGCAACTTATCGATGTGGTAAGGGTGGTGCAAGTATCCAATTTGTGCTGAAATCATGGAAATGCACTGGAGAAAGCCACGTGGGATTGTCTACCTTGTTTGCAAATAATATCTTATGCTGTGACTTAGGGGATGATTAGGATGTCGGTCAGAAAGGCTCCGAAAGGCATTCAATTTGTCCAAATCAGTGTCGGAACCCGCGTTTTTCCGACCGACTCAGAAACATATCCGGCCACCAATTACGATATTCAGAAACCGTTCGGCATTCGGAGAAACCGAGTCGGTCGGAGCCGAATCGTACAGGTCTACGGACCGCGTTTCCGACCGATGTATTAGGATGTCAGATTCAGACAGCTGTTCCGACTCTGTTTGTCCAACACGGATCGGCTGTCAGAAGCTGAATTTGGGTGCCCGTAGCAGGCCACCCTTCACCCGGAGGCCTCCGGTTGGGTCCTTGGGGGTACCCATGGGTCCCCTCTTTACAACCATGCATGGTGTGGCAGCCACCAAGGTGAAAAACTACAGACTACAAATGAAGTAGGCGCAAATTTGTACTGCATTTACCATAATGCAATGGGGCAAACTGCATGCTGGAGTGTGAGGCAGTGTGCTCCCATCTATTTCACATTTCAAAACAGTCCTGAAGTAATTCAATTGAAAACAAGAAGCAATAGATCACCAACACAACTAAGCCAAATAGAGTATAAGTTGATCAGAAAGTACAAGACCCACTAAAGTACGAACAGCAAAGTAGACAATTGATTGCAAAGGAAGGAAGTATTCTGTGGAGGCCACCACAAAGTTAAAAACTATAATCTAAATGAGACAAGCCAAGACTGCAAATAAGAAGTTTGACATCTGAGAAAAGAAAAAAGTACTTGATTTTCTAAATACTCTACAATTGAAAACAGCATGTGCAAGAGGCAATAGAAACTATGAAAAAAAGAACAAACAATTATACCAAAATAAGGTGACCTCTCTGTAGGTGGTGAAGGAAAAGAAATAAAAAGAGGGCATCAAATTGAATTTGATGTTGTAAAGATTTATAATTCTGTTTGGAATATATGTAAACAGAAAATGAAAAATCATCTAATTTTAAATGGCTGACAAGAAGCCTGAAAATTAGTCTGTAGGCAAGCAGTAAAAGTAGTAAATATGATTGACGCGCAAAAAACTGTGTCTTAAAACCAGAAGAAGAATGGAATAATTTGGAGAGTGAAAAGCAGGCTGTGGAGCTCTGAGTGTAGATATTGAGCCATTCCAAGATACCAAAAAATGAACTACCTCACAGCTAGGAGAAAAAAACAAATAACAATGCCAGAGATGAAATATATGATTCACTTTCGAAAAACCAACAGGAAAATAGAAGATAGTTTCTGATGACAAGAATGAAGAATTAAATTTGATACTGCAAGTGATGTTGTTTCAGCAGAATGAGATAGAGGAAATAATTTGCCCTATGAATGAAATTCATGGACAGTGCATTTCAGAACCTTTGATAAAAAGGGTAGTAAAGAAATGGATAGATCCTGCGCACCACTCGATACTTGGTCATTCACTGCAAAACCACTTAAAAAGCAAACATTTCTTTAATTCTGCTTCTGATCTCCCAGCTTATAACTGGGTACTCTGCAAAAAAACTCCCATAGACCATTTTTATTGTAATATCACTTTATAACCCCCTTGTCACAGCCAATGCAGATATACCTTTATAAATACTAAGGGGCATATCACCAACAAACTGCGATAAACATCGCAGAGCGCACTTAGCGCAAATTTGTTTAACGCCAGCTATCGCCGGATTTGATCGCCGAGATAACTCGTTATCATCAACGTTTATCTCCACGGTGATCGAAAATCTGGCGATAGCGGCAAAATGAGGGAACATCGCTGGAAATCCAGCGATACAACTACAGCGCTACGGGAATCCTTGGTGATAGGGAGATGTGGACTTAGGCTTAGAATCCACCTCCCTTTATAAATATAGCTAAGTCTGAAATTTTGCAGACATTAGCTGATGGCGATAACCGCGGTTAGCCCTGCTTTTTATATCGCTATGGGTGTTCTGGGTCAGCTTGCTGATACAGAGTAGTGCAGTTAGCGATATTTCCCATGTTGTTTAGAGAGGAAACGCCTTCTTTGCATCTCATTAGAGATGCGATGCGAGGCGTTAGTGGAACGGCGGCTGACACAAGGAAACACGCGCTGATGCCTATTAGCGTGTCCTTGCTAATAGTGAGGTCATTCAATCGCCGCTTTTCGGCCGAAAACGGCAGTTAAAGCGGCGTTGTTGGCCTTGATAATATGCCCCTAAATTGCAATTCTTTTACTCTGTCATGCCTCACACGCATATGAAAAACACCAACATAGCATACCAGCCCTCCCCACAATGCCTCCTCCACATACATACATACAACTTACCTAGCCTAAAAAACACATATCATCAAGAAAAAATGTTTACAATTATGCTATTTTTTTAAATCTCACGTTTAATATAGGCAATGTTTTATGTTTGTTACACAAATCAGATGGATTAACCAGTGGAGTTGAGAGTGAATGTGCTTGGAGTCAGTAGTTATTTCCGACTCAAAGCACAGTCACTCCTGACTTGATTCCAGAGCAGTTAATAATGACTCCAAGCCCAGTAACTAGGATTCAAGAGGGTCTATGCTTAGAGAGAGGATTAGCTGTACTGGAGTCTGGAGTGAAAGTGTTAGGAGCCAGGAGTGACTCCTAACGACAGGCACTAAGCACAGACACTCAGTACAAGTAGTCTGGCCAGACTTAAAGCACAGTGGTTTCAAATTCTGACTCTAATGCTTGTAATCCTCAGTTTAGGACAGCTAATCCTGACTCCATGCATAGGCACTCCTGTATCTAAGTATAGTGTCTTGAAGTCAGGGATGACTATGCTTTGAGTAGGGTGAGCTGTAATTTTCTGAAAGACTGGGCCCTTAGAGCCCATATTGTTTTATTTTTTTTTTAAGGAAAATCTTGTATTTTTTCCAGACCCTCCTAGTTCAGTTGTAATGTAGGAGTACTGCACACATACCTTACAACTCATGTTGGCACCACCATTATTTAAATCCACCAGCCTCCACTGGTCTCCAGTGAGCAAAAATTAGACAGAAAGCATAAACTAACAGAATACAAACATTAAATAGAATATGCATATCCGACTCACTATGTGCATTAAGGGTACGCTGGAGGAGCAGTTACTGCATATGTATCCCCAGTTTGCCCCCTTGGGGCCACAAAATGCCACCTGTATTTCAAGCATCATTTGATGTTAAGAGAAAATCAAAATAAAAGAAGGGAGTTACACATCTAGAAGGACACTTGTCTCCTACAGGCCTCTATCTGGGAGAGCAAATGTGGGTGATGATCCAGATCTACACTCTTGGGGTAGCTGAAATTCCCTGTAAAAACCAGTGAACAGTTTGTGTAAAGTCAAACATCGAAACAGGGTGGAGAAGCTGGGTATCCGGACACAACCAGTCTCTCTTTGGCCTCTGCATACCATCTGAATTTTTACTGCTCTGGGGGAGCTAGTCGGGGTAATTATCCATTGATATATCCCCCTTGGAGGGTCTGACATGATCCTACTGTACTCTAGGGATCATTTTTTGTCATGCAAAAGAATACAAATAGAATGGGAATCCAGGCATCTTGACACAAGACATTGCTCTCTCTCTCTCTCTCTGGTCTCTAACACATCTGCATTTCTGCTGACCTGAGGAAGCAGATCTGAGGTGTTATCCTTCTAACATCCCCTCTCCCCCCTGGGGGACCCGAAGTGCGCAGTGGGCACCAGTGAACATTATTGTAAAGTGAAACGATCAAAACAAGATGGAGAGGCTAGAATCATGACTTAAAATGTGTATCGCTTTCTGGCTGCTACCCATAACCTGAATCTTAGCCACATTGACGGGGTAGATGGGGTATGGGGGGTTCCAGCTCTGCTCCATGCAAAGGACATAAAATGCTTGATGATTACAGAAAACAGTTCATATCAAGCAAAAAACAAGAAGCAGTAAGGGGAGCCAAAAATCCGAACACCAGGGGTCTCTCCCTCTTTTCCTCCTACCAACCCTCTCTTTTCTTCCTTTCTCTCCCTCTCTGTCTCTCTCACTCTCCTCACACTACTTTCTTTCATTGTAGACCCACTGAGAAAAATGTTATTCCTCAATCTTCACAGATGGGGATCTAAAATGTAAGCTGGAAGCAAACAACTATTTTTTCTTATATGAAAAAATTTAAACAATCTGAGCTGGACCCAAGGAGTGTTTCTTTCTCCCCTTTACGCATCATCTACATTTCAGCTACTCTTGGTGAGCAGACAATTGGTTTTACCTTCCAGTCTGCACCATTTGAGGTACCTGAAGTTCCTCTGTTTTGTCAAGCAAAAAAAAGAAAAGGAATGGGGATCCAGGGATGCTGAAAAAAGTGTTCCTTTTTACAACATCCACCCACCTTTAGAGGAGGGCAATCCCAGCATGACTTGAACTGGCTTTGGCCATATGTCTAGCTCAGCCTCAGCCCTTGTCCAATGGGGCCTGACTTCATAATAGAGGCAGAACACATACCCCAGTAACTACCCCATTTTCTCCATAATGCAGATTTTGAAACTCCAAAACTGTTTAATGCAGGGCAATTGGATTGCTATTTCTAATCTACTTTCCAGCTTGTCCTAAAAGCAGAACATTTAAACGAACATCTCTTTGTAGCTAGGTGCACATTCCATGTGTGTGATGGCCACCAGTAAGCCTAAGCATCACCTGTGGGATATCAGTTTTACGTTGCTCTATTTAATTGGCATCACCGAGGTGTTCAGCCACTTCTGCAAGTGGTCTACTTTGCTTATGTAACGGGTCCCAGCAATATTAACCTTATAATAAATTATAATGTATATGGTGGTAGCTACTCTGTAGTTATATTTAGGATTCTGAGAGATAGGAATTCCTCAAATTTGGGATTGCTAATAACTTTGGCACCATCTGATGAATCACCAGGAAACTTTGCAGGCCTATTCTTTTTTCTACATTGGCTTTGTGGCGATTAGTTAAAGATTAACAAAGAAAAAAGAAGGGGTCCCAAAACATGTTTTCCCACCAGAGCATTTTCCAGAAACATTTTAAACAGGCATAGTGACAAAATGGCCGAAAGGATGTACATGATATATGCCAGGAATATAGATTATGGTGTGGAAAGGATCGTATTTGTTATTTGGACCACATTTGTTCAGTTGTTTTTAAGTTGTAAGGGACAAAAACGTAATGCTATATTGTGCCGCGGTACCTTTGTGGTACATGGCAATGATGAAACACAATACTATTGTATAATGAAAGCCCTTGCAAAATAAAAGGGAAGCCATATTGTGCAGGCCACACTTTGTCTTTGTTGTGAGTTTTAGCATCAAATATAGCTTATTACTCTTTTTGTAATGTATAGGAAGAAATGAGGCAGTTTATCAAAATATGTAGAGTTAGGGAAAAGTATTTTCATTAATTAATATATTTTTTAAAAAGTTCACGATGTACCACGGTACTTTCTCCAAAATATCTAGAAAGTACCACAGTAGTTATTGAAATAAATAAAGATATATTATGGAATAAAATATATTTAGACATAATATAGGGTGGCTCTTAAAAGAGCCTTACTGGTTTAAAAAAAAAAAAAAACATATTTATATGTTTTTATCAAATGAAATCAAAATATAGTTTCGATAAGTTTAAAAATGTATACCATCAGGATGATACAGTGCTGCATATTTTATATTTAGATGAAAAATAGAAGACAATTTATAATCGTGAAGGAAAGCTTACACTGCATTGCTCACATGTCTTTGAGCACTTCCACCTCTGTCTCTGACAAATATTTGAAAACACAAAATGCGTGTTCAGAAACATAAACATTAAGATGGAAAATGTCGCCTTAATCTCCTATATCATGACCACCACAGTGGATAACCATAAAGTTGGGATGGTCACAATTACTAACAGAGGAAAGCAGAGGGAGTAACTGATTCCATTTCAAACCTCTTTCACCAATCCATGTTAGCTCAACTCCTTTCAAACCTAAATCATTTTCAGCATGTACTTTCTTAGCATGGTGTCTGGTCCAAAAAAATTAAGCTGTGCCCAACCAACCAAACCCTAACCTTCTTGCACATACACTGACATACAAGAATAAGGAACACAGTGGCAGACAAAAAATATATAAAGAGTTAGATGATTGGCCATTATGAAACTGTATTATACCACCAACTATTTATTTCTCCATGAAACAGGTACATTTATATATGGATCAGTATGGCTATTCTAGGAAATGGTACTTATGAGTTGTAGTTAGTTAATTCAGGAGATATGTCATCATGTGGCCTGGCAATAGTGATGACATTTGTAAAAATCTAAATATTCTTGTCTTCTATGTTTTGACATATATCAAATTACTGACTTTGATATATTGACAGTTGTACATGCACAACATCTATGGTTTGATTTTCCACAATTCAATTGTTTTCTTATTCATCAGTGTTTCATGATGACTACTACCATGTTATCATCATGAACTGTAAATGTTCTAAATGATGACTTAGTAGTGTAACGGAAATTAAAGTTTTGTCTGAAAACACATAACAAGGAAAATAATGATGAATTGACTTTTTGCTATCTTTATTAAATACAATCAGATATGACTGTAATAGTTTATTATTTACTTACCATCTAATATGAAGCCACCATAAGGCAATGTGCTGCCATATTGCTCTATTATATTGCAATTCTGCCTGAAAATATGTATTGGCACCGCAGGAGCAAGTAGTGGTGGAGGGGTAGATGCACCGGGTGTTGGTGGAGGTGCTGATGGAGCTGAATAATTATAAGGTGCTACTGGAGTGACAGATGCAGCAGGGGGAGGTGAGGGTGCTGATGATCCAGGCGAAGTTGAAGGTGTTGCATTAACCAAAGAAGTGGCGACTGCTGAGCTTCCTGCCTCTGCCTCTTCTATCTCTGTATGCGCTTTCTTCCCGCACAAGCCAACCTTGTGGAATAAATTGCCTGCAGGCGTTTCCTCATTCCTGTTGTACCGAAGAAGTATTGTTTAATATTCCCATGAGAAATAACTTTGCTACATTGATTGCATGTAACAAGTTTTAAAATTCACTTTTTCCCTTCAGGTGGCAAAGAAAAAATTCCCATAGTATGGAGTCTTTCAATTTCTTCCTCTGCACCACCTCTTCTTTCTCCTCTCGCAACAGCACGTGACTATCTTCTTCAGCCATTGAAGCTGTTCAATACTTAGAAAGTGACTTTTGAACAAAAGATTTTCTCTCTTCCAAAGAACAAAACCTTCTCCTGTGAAGATATAAAATTGAATAGGGATAATGGGTATGCACTTCCTGTTTCCTACAAGTGACCAGGCCTGGGTGGAGTTCGCAGAGTTCTGTGTAGCGAAGAGACAAAAAAACTAGACCAAACTGCAGGGAGTTCCGCGAGTGGCAGAGTGCATTACCTCTCGCCGTTCGCACTGATTTTTAGCGCCGGGCATTTGTCTTGTGCTCTAAAATCAGCACGAACAGCATCACATGCAGCATAAGAGGGCACAGCGTCTTTCTGCCTCTCGGGTAGAAGTTCTACTCGAGCGGCAGCTTCCTCAACGCGAATGGAAGGTTTCTCAAGGCAAGTGGTAGCGACCATCCGTGACCGCCCACGTTGAGAAATCTCACTGGGAAGCAGTCTAGGGAAAAACTCTGCTAGCTCCGCGGAGTGCAAAAACCTCTACAAACTCCACAAACGGAGCGGAGTTTACCACCCAGGCCTACAATTGACAGAGTTCTAGGTGAATAAAATGCTGTTTTACAAAAGTGAAAGTACTTTGGTAGTATCTCCAGACTGCTGCATCACTATCACGGTACCCACATCATGCATAACCTACATTTACAATACTAACACATATACCATTAAAAACATAACTAGCCATGAAAACTTGAATCCAAATTGTACATATAAATCAATTGTTTGGTGTAAATATCATCTAAAAATATACAGAGGTATTATGGTACTATTGAGGTACCGCTAGTGAAAGCAAAACAATCACACAACACAATGCTGATGATCATATTGAACTTTGACCTTTCTCTAAAGTACTGCGGAACCAAAGCAACAATTTAAAAGGATTACTACCCATAGCAAACAACATTATATGATTAGAAACATTTTTACAAAAAATAAACATACAATTTCAATAATAAAAACAAAGGTTTAACATTAGTAAAAAGAACTTCAGTGGTGCACCACATTTACATCATTACAAAAAGTTAAAGATATTTCCAAAAATTCCATAGTAAATGTAATCTTCTCTTTATTTTCTTTCCTTTAAAATTCTTCACATGTACACAGTGAAAACAGCCAGTGCATTTTGTCCATATACAAATGGACTTGTTCAGGGCTGTAATATAATAGATATATAAAATAAATAAAAACACATTTATAAACTAAAGAGAACAATTACATCACGTATTAACACAAAAAACCTATGGGATAGATATATACAAAGCCACAAGAACCTGAAAAAATACATTATTCAAGGACATAAACATAAAATCCACCAAAAAGGTGAACAAAAAAAAGGACGAAAAACACAGTAACAAAGCTTGTGAGATGAAGACAAACCTACTAAAAAACTGTAGTCATCATCTATATGCCAAAAATTAATCATGAACTTGTTATTTAATATATAGAGTGTCCCACAGTATTTTCACACCATGATTTAGAAAAGTCAATGAGGTCCAATTATACAAAAATTAAAATAAAATTAATTAGGATCATGCGTTTAGAGGGAGTATCACTCAATTCTTCAAATATCCCACAATGAATTCATAAGAGCCAATGAAGGAAGATTTCCGATTAAGACTATTGGAATCAGAACCCATAGAAGAGGTAAGAGGAGGAGCAGATAAGAGTGAGAAGTGGGGGAGAGGAAGACAAAATTGTATACATACTGCAATAGTAGTAGGGAATTTGATTGAGTAATCCGTTCTCACAATATCAACACAATATTCATATTTGGTTCAACTGTCATTACAGATGCAACTCCTCCTGGATAGTTCAGTCTGGTAGGTAGAATGAAAGATAATAACACAGCACTAGGTCACAATCGTGAACATGCCTCACCCTCATGTAAGAAGAAGATAACAAATGATAAGTTGTTTATTGTGACTAGGAAAATTGTTAAGCGGTGAGCATCCAATGGCACCTACCACAGTGTCACCAAAATAACATCCTCCACTCAATTCATTTGTCCTTATTCATGCACAGCCTTTATTCTGATTTAACCATTTGGAAGAAATTGGCTAATCTGCCCATAACAAAGCACCTGGCAGGACAATCATAGTGTACATAATGACACATCCCATCATTCAGAAAGCATCAGCATAACCGACATGGACCTACGTATATCAATGTATATGCCCGTAGCCTGTTCATAAACTTCATGTGTGTTCAACAATGAGCACATTAAGCAACCGCCCGATGTTCCACCAAAAATCAATACACATAACACATATTAAGAAACAAGAATCTAAAAGTTCTAAAGAGAACCCATGAAAAGGACATATCATGTATGCATCCAAATGTGCAATTAATCCCCATATGAAGGTATCCAACAGTTATATTGGAAAATCCGGGTCCCAAAGTTTCGGAGATAGCAGGTTAGGTGCAGCATTTTATGGTCCGCTGTCATCTTTTTCTCCAAAGGTTTAAGATTATTTATAGTTAGAAAACATAATTTATTATTTTTATTCTTAACTAATGTAATCTACACATACCTTAAGTATTTTAAAGTTATCGGTATAACTTACATTTATAATATAAATATGTATATATTCAGATATTCACTGGAAAAAATGTCAAAGTGTCAATGCATTTAGGTATGGTAATGATATGTTTCTGTACATTAAAAAACGTCAGAAACTCACTGAAAAAACCAAAGGCTAAAGTGGTGTCATAGTCAGGTGTGAATGTCATTAAAAATGCAAAATTTAAAACTAAAAAAACCTGAAATTCACCAGTTACAATTTACTGACCTGACTATAAACTGTGCCTTGTGCTTTCTTCCAGTTTCTAGGGTTTCTTTGATGTAAAGTAAAGTCTGATTACCAAACCTAAAGTCCTGCGGGCAGTCAAAGACCCACCATGCACAACCTTTGGTCTTGACGGCATGGAGTTGGGCACAGGGTCTTGACTGAGGCTAGAACCTCCAACCATACCACCCCTGTGGGCAACCAACCGCCCAGGGACATCCACCCAACATCTGTTTTGTAATTAATTTTCCCAGTCCCTGAGGAGATCCTAAGGACTCCCTCTGGAGTCCCACAGGAAGTTTCTCTGGAACCTGATGAGCCCCCTCCCAATTTAAAAAAAAGATTTGGGGCCCAGGCAGGGTCCCTCTGGGACTATCCCACAAGGAATAGGGGGTTAGGGTATCCCTACCATGCCCCCTTATGTCTTTTTTCAAAACCTTTTCAGGACAAGGGACCAAGGGCCAGATATACAAAGCATTTTTGTGGTCAGAAACCTGTTTGCGACCGCAAAAATGTTTTTTCAAATGTACAACAGCATAGATTGTGATTCGGTAACATGTTACTGAAGTTCATTTTGTGTTAGCGCTTGGTATTTGGAAGGGGTGTGTTAAGGGCGTCCCTTCCAAGTACAGAATCTGTATGGTATGTATTACTGTTTTGCAACTGAATTCTGGTCGCAAAACAGTAATACTTCAGCACCAGTTTAAAACTGGTGGTAACAAATTTGCAAAGGGGAGGGCATCCCCTGGGGATCCCCTCTCCTTTAAGAATCTTAAATAATGGGCATGCTTTGGTCCCACAGAGCACTGCCTACTCTTAAAAAATGAAATTTCCAAGTTTAATTTGTCTTTTTTAAATGCATCCCTTTTTCCTTTATGGAAAACAAGCTGCATTTAAAAAAATTTTTTTTGCTTTATTATAAAGCAACCACAGACATGGTGGTCTGTTGACCTCAGCAGGCCACCATTCCTGTGATGGCTGTGATTCCTAATGGGTCGCAAATTGTGGCCTACCTCATTAATATTCATGACTTGGGTCAATTTGCAGCCCACTCTGAATTGCTATTTCAAAGATGTAAGTTTTAGTACATCAGGAATTGTGATTTCCTCTAATTGCCATTTGGTAAGAATCACAATTAGGAAATCACAATTCTAGATTTTGGTTCAACTGGCACCAAGCCTCTAAATCTTGTAATGTCTGCCGCAACTTTTGAGCGTTCACTCTGAAAAAGTGCCCCCAGCCAATCAGAAGACCTAAATGTTTGAATTTCATCTGATTGGTCCAGATATCTATACATTTTAGAACCTTAATTTCTCTTTCTGGGTAAAGATCTTGCTTTCTGAAAATGTTGGTTGTTAATCCGTTTAACCACTAGGCAGTAGATCTGTTCAAAACTCCTTATGGAAATTACATGGGAAATTGAGTTTTTGGGAGACCCCTCCTTCTTTTTCTTGACTCCTGCTTGACAGGTCGCCACAAACCTTTCTAAGAATGATCTGAGGTGAATGAATAGTTTTTTAGAAGTTTTTATGAAGATGTATGATTGACAGATTAATCTAATGTGAAATGTGTATTTATTGAAAATAGAATACTAACATTGCTCTTGAAAGTACTGAATATTGTTGTTACATTTCAAATTGAGGGAACCATCATGCAGAGGATGAGGTGCATAATGTGTTACAAGGAAACATGAGCTGAAATCTCAGCTTCTTCATTTGGCCAAATTGTGAGATTCTAGGAAATTCCTTTTGCTTCACAATACTTCATTGTCTTTGAGGGGCTAATTTGAGAGCACTATGTAGCACCCACAGACCCCTGCCCCCACCACTTCTTCAACTTCGGAAGCAAGAAAATCAGTGGCAAACTCACATACATTTTCAAAACATTCATCATCATGGCCACCTTCCCAGATTAATGGAAACACGCTGAGGTCAGACCCCTTCTCATGAAACCCTCCACTGACCCCAGCGATCTTAAGAACTAGCACCCCGTCTCTCTGCTCCACTTCCCCGCCAAAGTCCCTGAGAAGGCCATCAACCGACAACTAACTGAACACCTGGAGAACATCAACCTGCCGGACACCACCCAGACGGGCTTCTGCACCAACCACAGCACCGAGACCACCCTGATCACTGCCACAGATGATGTCAGAACCCTCCTCGACTGGGAAGACACAGCGGCCCTGATTGTCCTCAAACTATCAGCAGCTTTCAACACCGTTTCCCAGCACACACTCATCAAGAGACACCACCACATTGGGCCCCAGGGAGATGTTCTTAAATGGATCACATCCTTCCTCACAAGTTGAATGCAGAAAATCCACCTACCACCCTTCACGTCGAAACCTAAGAGCATCATCTGCAGCGCCCCGCAAGGTTTATCACTCAGCCCCACCCTGTTCAACCCCTACATGATGCTCCTGGCCAACATCATCAGAATCCATGGCCTAAACACAATTTTCTATGCAAATGACACCCAGCTCATTCTCTCACTCTCAGAGGACCCCTCCACCACCAGGACCAACTTCCACAACTGTATGACGAGTATCGCCGAATGGATGAAGACCAACTGCATGAAGCTCAACACAACAAGACAGAAGTGTTAATCTTCGGAAACAACACCTCACCGTGGATCGACACCTGGTGGCCCGCCGAACTCGGACCCCTACCAACAGACCACATCTGAAAACTTGGCATCATCCTGGACAGCAAACTCACCAGGTAGCACCATATTAACGCATTTGCCTCCGCTTGCTTCCGCACCTTCTCATGCTCTGAAAGGTCTTCAGATGGCTTCCTGTCAACACCAGGAAAACCGTCACCCAAGCTCTAGTCACCAGTTGACTCAACCATGGCAACACACTCTACGCAGGAATCACCACCTAACTCCTGAAGAGACTCCAGATGATCGAGAACTCAGCTGCCAGACTCATCATCAATCTCCCCAAACGGACCCACATCACCCCCACCTCAGGAACCTCCACTGGCTCCCCATCCAGAAAAGATACCAATTCAAGATGCTGATACAGGACCAGGGATTAGCATGCATCAACCACTGCATGAACTGCCACCAGCCCTCCTGACACCTGGGCTCCACCTTCCTTGCCCTCGCTTACACTCTCCACATCCGTCAAAGTCACAGAGAGGATGCTCCTTCTCCTACCTTGCCACCAAGGCATGGAACGACCTTCCCCTCTTCACCTCTGAACAGCATCCTCTCTCACAGAATTCAGAAAAGGACTCAATAACTGGCTCTTTGACTGATTGCAGCAGAATCCTAGCGCAGCAGGATCCTAGTGCCTGGATACCCTCACAGGTGATTAGCCGTACTCTACAAATCCGGACTGATTGATTGATGTTATATGGTTAGTATCATTTACCGGTGCAGAATAGTTCATCACATATCTTTGTTATGAGTGTTCTTATATTTGCCTTCCTTTCTACCGTCAGCTTGCACTTTGATCCCTCTGTCCATTGACAATTGTGTGTTTTTATTCTGTTATTAGCCAACGCGTGTTTGGTTCAGGTTTGCGACACCTGACGTTGAATAAGGTGGTTCTTCACCTCCTTTTACCAGTTGTCATTTTCAACACCTTTCCCTCCAACACTGTCTGTCTTCTGGTATGTGTTGGTAAATGAGACAATGACTAAATTATTAATTAAATGGAAGTCCCAACAACTGTACAGGCTGAGATCAATTAGCCATTAACATAATAAGTGTGCAACCAGAATATCAATGATGTGGAGTTGGGATAGTAAATCTAGTCTTCTCTATATGGATTTATCTTTCCATATTCTGTCCTCGACATTCTTGTATCACGATATCTAGGGGTCAATGTTTAGTACTACAAGCCCTTTTCTGAAAAACGTTGCAGTTTGGTTCCGCCCCGAGGTTTGGGTTCGGTCTCAGCGACGGGGTCCCAGGTTTCACAGAAATCTGCCTCCCTGCTTATTCGATCTGAAGTCTACTCCAGTGCTAATGAGTCATCAGACACTCTGCCGGCCATTTTCTAGGTTTTACCACCTTGAATGGTTCTCCATACGAAAGAAAAGAAGTGCACATGTGAGAAAGAAAAAAAAGAGAAAGAGAGTGATATACTGAATGACCAACTGTGTAAGCTTGGAATGGAAACGTGCGGGGTCGAGTGTGATTTAGAGAACAACGGGGAGGATGAGGGAGGGAATTATTTAGTAAGAGTGAGGTTGATTGGACTGATTAACTAAATATTCTTTCAATTTGTGACATTATTGGCTGAAGAATTTTACTAAATAACTGCCTGCCCTTTCTTGCAGATAGTAACTCTCTCAAATTGTAACTTGTCGTCATGACAATGCAATGCAACAAAATCTTAAGCGCTCATGTGTTGTAAATGTTTGTTTGTGAAGCTGTCACCTATTTATGCCTTGTTCGTACTACAGAAAATACATGTATAAATACATCAATAGAAGTATTGGTATATTATTAAAAATGTCCTTAGCCTTTATCGGGAGCAAATAGAGACGTGTCAGTTACGTGTCAATCTTGCCTAGTATGTGCTCTACCGCAGCACTTCTGGGAGGCATTTCCCTAGGCCAGCCTGCCTGTGTAAAAGATTATTCAAGAATAGAGCAGCCTGCGCTCTCACTGACACTCCATGTGCAGGGGAAAGTTCTAAGGGTCGGGTTTTATTTCTGGCAAAGGAATGAGGCACTTAGCTGAAATGTGAAAGATTTATAAAGAAGAAAGCTTCGCCTGATGCTCCAGAGAATTCTTCACCAATACCTAGGATGCACTTTTACTTCAGTACAGAGACAACTCTGACCTCACTTCAATGTCTATCCTTCCAGGGCGGTAATTACCTGGGCAAAAAGATAGGATTTTGGTGGGTGGATGAAAGTGATGAGGCAGCCTCGGAGCGAAAGCCATCCTGGGACTTTAGTCAATTTCACACAACCTCACGTGCTCATCTCACAAGTGGAAGCATCAATCCACACATCTGAAAATGTGATGCCCTGCGCTTGCTCAGCCCTTAAGGCACCCAGAGACTCATAGGTAATGACCACCTGACCCACCCACTTATTGGTCCTGGGGTCCAGCTGTTAATTTCAAGGAAAAGGTCAAAACCTGTGTGGTCCAAGGGTTCCAGCTGTTCATATTCAAAGAAAAAATAAAAACCTTCTCATGGAAGTGCAAGATAACTACAGCAGGCTAGGGTGAATAGCTGGAGGGCTGGATGATCCACTACTCCTCCTATTTAGTGTTCCTGTATGGAGAACCCTCACTGTATTTTGGGACTGAAAAGTCCTCTACATAGAAATGGATGTGTACCACTGCCCTGAGTGGCAAACTGTACTGTCATCTGGATCCCTAATACTAAAATTTGTTATCCTAGGCACACACGGATCATATGTGTGCGCCACGACATAGGCCTGGCTCGTGGATTGCTGTCTTGTTAGATCGAGTGTGGCAGCCAACGTGCTACCCTCCTAGTAGTGGAAGGTTGCTGCCTTCACCAGGAATTAAGCAGCACGAACGCGGTGATGGCAGTATAGCGTGAAGTGATCAGTAGTAGTGAAGAGATCATTTTTTGCCTGTGGCACTAGAGTGACGCTTACAGGCTCACTCACCATTTTCAAGATCTGCTGCTGTGTGCTTAATTCAGCCTTGGCCTACATCGGCTAGATGAAGTGTGCTGCGCAGTGCAGGAGTGGTGACTTTGCGCTGGATGTATGCGTGCCTGGGAAGGGTACCGTACAGATATTGAGCAGTGCTGTGCAGTGTGTGCATGGTGAGTGCATGAACTGGGTGTATGTATACCTTTGAGGAGTACATTGGATGAGGGATGTAGTGCTATGCAGTGCGTGCACGGTGAATGCATGTACTGAGTTTATGTGTAGTTACGAGAAGTACAATACATGAAGGGTGAAGCGTTGCACAGCTTGCACATGGTGAATATGTGTACTAGTAGGGTGTGTGCTTGCAAGTGGCACACCAGGACACAATACAGAAAAGCTACAGTACTAAGCAGTGCGCACAGAGTGAATGTGTGTGTGAAATGTATGTGTACCTAGGGCTGCAAGAATCAGGCTGTTGGGTGAGAACGGTGAGCTGCGTGACCCCTAGGTCACCACAAAGAATTTGAGGACTGTGCCTGAGTTGCCCCCATAAATTCAAGAGGACACCGTAGATGCATCGCCACATCACCGAAATCCAATCCCCCCGTGTTGGGGAGCACAGGACTTACAGTGCAGGAGGAGCACCGGAGCACCTCAGATTGCTGCTGGAGCCAGACTTGTAAGCTCAGAAGAGAGCCGGCCTGCAAGGTGCTGACACGTCTCCCACATGAGCAGGTTCTCCAACAGGACTGGAGCACTGTGAGTGCCCGCGGTTGGAGCATTCGCTGAGACACTGCAAGCTTCCTCGCTTCTGGTGTAGGTAAGACTTGTTAGGGGCCTATCATGCCATGGTGGACTCGCTACTAAAGGCGCTGTGGTGCCATGACACTTTTGACAACTTTGCTAAGAGTCAGAGTGGGCTCTCGAGTTAAGGCCTACTAGTGAGCATTCCCTGGATGCAGCCACCAATGAATGGGGAATAACCACTACCACATTACGAAGAGTGTGTGGGACAGGGATTTGTTAGCGAAACACTAGAGACCTGACCTCAAAGGAAATGTGTTATTGTCTATATAATCCATAATATTGCTTTGAATGCATAGAGTTAGAAATAAAATACTTATTTTTGTTATAAAAATAGGTATTTGACTGGACATTGATTTAGTGACACTGCTGTGCCCTCTTTGAGTTATGAGTCATGTTCAATACAGTGACAGCTCCTCTGCTAAGGCAGAGGAGCATCGCAGCACTGCTTTTTAGCAGTGAAATAAAGGGAAAACAAAATGATAATAACTTGCGTTATTATCATTTTATTTTCTCCTACTTCGCAGCTTTCCGTGAGGGGGCGGGAGCAGGGGAGGAGTGGTATCACCCTCCTAGGTGTGCAATAAATGCTTGGTCGCCCTCTCGGGCCGGCCAAACAGTCAGGCGCACTTCGCATGTTCTCCATGCAGGCTGCATTACAGCCTGCGTGGAGAACATGCCCAAGCTCCAAGTCAGCGTCTGAGTGCCAAAGCACGGCGCTCAGACCAATCACAATGCTGCTAAGGCAGCGGTGTGATTGGCTGACTTGGAGCCTGGGTGTGCTTCCTGTTCAGGCCAGCGAGAGAGGATTACAGAGGAGAGACGCGGCGAGGAAGGGGCAAGAAGGTACGTTTTTTAATTTTATTTTTTAATACCCGCTTCCCCCGCGTCCTCTCCCCGTCCCGCCCCTGCCCCCTCCTCCTACCTCCGATCCATGCTGTCTGCCGCTAACCTGCATTCAAACTTCCCACTGAGGGTGTCTTGGACTTTTCGACCATAGTACCACTGAGATTCAAGTGCAAAAGGGGTACTTGGCCGAGTTGCTCAGGAACCATAGTAGGTCAGGCCCTGGGGCATCAGAAGTAAAAGGCCTCAACTCCCACAGTTCGTCCCAGTAACCCCTGCATGCCCTGTGGCCCTCTGAAAGGGGTCTGACACAGTACAAACTACTTCACTTACTTTTACATCCATTTCTGATGGTTGCATGAATGACACCATTTGTCCAATCCCTCAGTAATGCAAACCCACAATTGCAGACAACAGTTGGTGCAAGACACTAAACCACCAAGAGGAATAGGAATTGCCAAAAGCTATGCAATACCAAATTCATTTAGTGTATCCAATAACCCCAACTCTGCCAATGTGCCCCCAATTCTTCGTTACCATATGTGCTATTATTATGTTGTCTTGTAAATCCTCATGTCTAGAGCTCTGTCAGTATAACTCTTTATTGAGAAAGAGTTTTTTGTTAAATTGTGATTTCTTTCTGGACTCTGCTGCATACAAATCTGTTAATGCACCACCTTCATAACCTGCAATATCCTCTTACAGTGCGAACTGTCTCATGTATGCCACCTTGCAAAGTTCTGTTACAGATCCTCGTTCCTGGCCCTTTGCATCTTCTAATTTCTTAGAGCCTTATTCAGAACCAGACTGATGGTTTATTACATCATAAACATGTTATGTCCAGTTTGTCCACCATATTACAAGTGCATTATAGTCCTTGATGCTTGTAATAATGTGGTAGAGATACCCACCTCGTTTTGTTGGAGAGTCTCATGTGCTAAACTCTAAATAAGGTCCTTTGTCTTCAAAAAGGGCTTTTGAATGTATGAGGCCTTATATTGAGTGAAACTGTCAACAGAGATACAGATCCCTCGCGGGGTTAGAAGGAAGTTATGTAGTGGAGAAGGATGTGAGAGATAAGCTAGGCAGGACAAGGGAATTACCACTGAAATCACCCACAGGACTGATAGTAGATGAAGAGTTTTTTGAACGGAAGTTACAAGTGCCATAGATTATAATGCACTTGTAATATGGAGGATGGAACATCGGCCAAATTTTTGACAGGGTATCCCATCCGCCAAACTCTATATAAGGCTCTCAGTTACTTCCTGCGGAGCAGGAATGAGAACTTGTTGGATCCCTGTGGCGACACCCAGTAAGTTCCTATTAGTACAACAAAAGAGGACTGGTGACTTGTCTTCTTATTCTTGCATTTCCTTTACATGTGACTGCTGTGAGCATTGCAGATGCAACTGGAGATCTTGCTTGCCAGATATCCTGGAGCACTTGAGTTTACATCTTTGTAGATGATGTAACAGACTTTGAACTTGATGAGGGCTGGTAGAGGAAGCTGGTGGAGTTCTTGGAGGGCAGGAGAGATTTTCGTAAACTTCCCCTGAATGGTGAAGAGCTGTGTAATGCTGTGACGTGTGCTGTGCTCTTCGGGGCAGTCCGATGACATTCTGCTTTGGTATGGGGGTACCACGTGCTTTTTTCCTTCATATCTTATGTCATAGTTAGTAAACTCTGCCTGATGTTTCATAAATGCATCAGCCACGTAACTATGCCAATGCACCATAGTTCTGCAACATATAGCCTCGATATTCAATTAATCTCTCCCACAACCTCTGCAAATACACCGTATTATCTGTAGGTTATCCACTTAATTCCACTTATATAAGGATGTTATATCCTTGAACCATGCCTGCTACAGAACCGACAAATTGACCTTCGGGCAGCACCCATTGCATTCTCGCTTTCTTACCTTTTGACATACAGTATTTCTAAGTATTCTAGTTGTAGGACACTCCTATAACCTTGCAACACACAGGCCCAGATTTACTAATGCTTTGCTCTTGGTTTGGGTTACTTTTGAAACACAAACCCAATGCAAAGTGTTAACATGTGAATTACTATCCAACGTAACACCCATGCGACTACGCATGGGTTTTGATGTAAATCCCTGCAAACAATTATAAACAGGAACTTGTGCAAAATTCTATGCCCCCTTGAGTGAGGTGTAACAAGGAGAAATGTTTTAATTTTTCCTCGTTTTTCCTACTTTGCATGTGTACTGCATTTGTACAGCACATATGCAATGAAGGAAAAGTGGTGCGAGAAAGGGCCCCTTCCCATACAAAACTATTCCATACAGAACGCACACATCCTTGCATAATGGTGCAAGGGTGTGTGCTTTGGGGCGTGTGAGAGGAAAACAGCACCAATTCTTAGTAGATATTGTTCTCTGTTGCTCTCCTACTTTCATGCAGCTCAATGCATGCAACTGCTTTGCATTCGTTTCTAGTAAATCTGGGCCTTGCCGACCAACATTTGGTGCATTCCCTTCATTTTAGCAGCAGAACACACAGCTCGACTCTTACATTCCCTTGCTGCCAGCGTAATGACAGGCTTGTGACCTTCCGCCACACGTCATTGTGCTGTTTAACCTCTACTGCCCAATATGAACATCTACTAATGTGTCCACCATCTTTGCCTGAAGGAGTCCCTCCTATTTCAAAACCGTAACTCCCCCAAAACTCTGATATTTCAGAAAGGAAACTCGAAAACACTTCTGCAATCCTCTAATATTCCACCTAAATTCTGCCAATCTGTATAATTTACAGACAAAACTTAATGAAACCATTCCACCAACAATGCAGATAAAATCTTCCGTCGCTTTGTGAGTGTTCCCCTTCTCAAGCACGATTATGCCAAGCTGGCATTTTTCATGGGAAATCTCCAGTGGAGAGCTTAACAGGGCATGCTACCACTCATTATCTGAGGCTATGGAGATGCCAGCCAACTGTGGAGAAATCCAGACAGGCCTTATGGGAATTCCAAGTGTGTAGCTTATGAAGAATTTTTTTTACATTTGCATTAGCTGGAGTTGGTATCATTTCTAACAAGAAAAGCTGCAGCAATACACTGTTCATAATAACAGCATACTTTTGAGTTGCTTAGAAATGGTGATAAATCATGATAAATTAAAAACGAGGCAGATGCAGATGGATATTGTGACATTAACACATTGAATATATTGCAAAGTTTGCAGCGCTTCGACGCATCGTCAAGGGTAGTAAGCGCTATATAAATACAATTACAATAATGTGCATATTTACATATTGCCTTTGGAATGTAAGCTGGATGACAACCGCCGCTACACTGGGCTGACATTTATGCAATTCTGCACTTATTTTCTCGCTCTCTCAGCCTCTTTCACCAGATAATCCACATTGTGTTATTTTACCCTTTTCTGGGTCTAGCCACCTGCTAGAGTGGGATACACCCAAAGTATATCCCGACCAATAGTGCAGGGTGGCCACTATCTCTATACCGGGCTCTGAAGAGGCTGACTGCTTGCGCCAGACATTTACCTCCACAGGGACAGGCCTTTTATCCTGTAGCCATAGGGAAAGAAAGGTGTCTGTCTGCATAGCCTTTTTGTAACTGTCTATTCAGTCCGTCATAATCAGACTCCTTCAGCATCCAGGCGTTTTCAGTTACAAGACACACCTATTTGACTTTACCAATACTCTTCTTGCTTGGTATGTCCCTGGCCCCCTTGTTAGACCACTGACTTGTGTGCCTGCATGCCCTTGCACTTGAGGGCTTCGAAGCATCTTTTGTGACTTACAGTTACAATTATTCAATGAACAAAACAAAGCACAGCATATACATAACATACGGATGCAGATGAAAACCAAGGGAAAAGGAGAAAAGGGTATTACTATAAAAGAGAATGACGAAAAGTATGAAATGAAAAAAGGAGGGGGTAATTAAGAAAGACAAAACGAAGAAAACCACAAAGAAACAGAACACTACAAATATAATGGGGGAATAACAAAGTGGAAGAATAAAACAGAGAGCAGCATTTCTTATAACAACTGAGGGGCATATCTACGAGGACGGCGATAAGTCAACGCAAAGCGCGCTTAGCGCTTTTCTACTTATCGCCGTCTATCGCTTGATTATATCGCCCTGGTAGCGCGTTATCTACAACGCTTTTCCCCAGGGCGATATAATTACCAGCGATAGCGGGGAAATCGCCGTTTTGCAGGGAACATCGCTGGTTTTCCAGCGATGTTCCCTGCAAAACGGCGAGTAACCTTGCTGATACGACCCTGTGGTCGTATCAGCACAATCCACCCCCATAATAGGTATGCTCTAAGTCTGCATTTTAGCAGACGTTAGTTTTCGGCGAAAACAGCGGTTTTCGCCCAAAACTAACGTCTGCTAAAATGCGTTGGCAGGCTTGTAAATATCGCGATGTGCACATCAGCGATATTTACAAGGTTGTACTGCCCAGTGACGCCCACTTTGCATCTCATTAGAGATGCAAAGGGAGACGTCGGGTAAAAGGGTGCTAACATGCGCCAATGCATGCTAGCACCCTCTTGTTAATAGGGCGATAATTTTATCTCAGCTTTTTTGGCTTTAAAAGCCAAAAAAGCGGAGATAAAGCCCTTGTAGATATGTCCCAATAACTTTATTTAGCACTTTGTGCCACTATTGCCTTTCCGTGACTTATAAATGATGTATAACAATTAGCAAACTCAATGTTACTCACATTATCAACGGCACTTTGAAAATCTGAGACTGCCCCTTCTCCCGCCTCAACCCTACTAATCTTCATCCATAAATATCCTACGTGTATCTGTATTCATTTCAAGTGAATATGGTTTTGATATGAGAATATGGAGCAAAAGTCAACTTAAGATTTGTGTTACTTTGATACAAAAGTTTGAAATGCACAGCTGCACGTCTTTAAAAACCCCTTCCCCATCACTATCAGGCAGTACCCCGATTCTGCTTGTATTTTACATTGTGATAGCACTTCTACAGACAACCCTTTTGCACATGTTTTTTTTAAAAGGCGATCTAAGCCATTTTCAACTGAAGGATGCACTCCCAAGGTCATGCTTATAAAGGAGACCTTCTGCACTCATCAGGTAAGTGCCTTCTATTAGCCCACGCGCCTGGTGGCATATTCATGCATTTTCATTGAGAAACATCGATGCTTTGCAGCACTTCAAAGTAAGCAGTCGGAGTGATAATAGATTCTGAAAAATAGCTCTGATGGCCATTTTTCATTGTTTATTTTTTGGTCGTCCATTTCAGATTCTTAGCCCCTAGTTACAGTGAAAATCAGCGTTACCAATCCTAATTCCCACAGTAAATGCAAATATTTAGGGGCAGATTTACAAGAACTGACGCATTTTAGCAGAGATGTGTCAGTTCAGTTGCGTCACGCAAAAAAACCCTTGCGCCACTATGGATGCGTTGCATTTACAATGCGGCGCACCATGGCTCAAGGATTGACAGATGCATGACGCATCTGTTGGCGTAAAGGTAACGCATTGCTGGAGTCGTGACGCAACTCCAGCAATGCTCAGGGGTGGCCTATACTTATTGTGCTGCGTCACTCCTTAAGGTTTTGACGCAGTGGCGTCGTAGAAGTGGCACATTGAAATCTTGTAGATTTCACTGCGTCACTTTTGCGAGGCTTTCTTGCATTGGAACACCCACCCTGCATACAGTATACCTGACGCAGGTATAATGTGGCGCAGGGCTTTACAACGTGACGCATCTCCCTAGATGCATCACGCTGTAAATGTGTCGCAACGTGGCGCATTGTTTACGCCGCCGCTGCGTCACAAAAGTGACGAAACGGCGTTGCAAAAGCGCCGCAAGGGGCATGTAAATCTGCCCCTTAATATTTAAGCTGCTTCCACCTGGGGGTTTCACCAACTTTCAAATGGTGAAAACTCCAAGGGGTATATTCACAAGAACGTGTGCTAAACATCACCAAAAAATGCTAACGCAACTTTACACATCGCAGCCTATCGCGGGAAAATAACCCTGTGTTAACGTGGAATTCACAACACGGCGGTACCATGCGATAGTCCGCCGAAAACGCGGCCAATGTCCACGATACAACCACCTCGACGGAGATAAAAGCACAAACCACAACACAAAAAAACGTGCGATGAGCCCATTCGCGATGAGGAAAGCAGCGATAAGCACCGCCAGGTCCGCGACACACACACGGCAGGTGGGAATAAGCACAACAAAAGCCTGAAAAAGAAAGACAAACCAAACAGAAAACAACAGCGAAGCACAATGGAGGCAACTGGAGCCAGTACACAACCCCACAAGCCCCATTGGCAAAAAAACATTGTACATGGCAGGCCATCGTGGACAAGGTGAATGCAGCTGGAGAGCGGAGGAGGACAATGGAAGAAAACCAGAACAGCCGGAATGATGCAAAACGCACAAACAAGCAGGAACACGTCAACAAACAGAAGGCAGCAATGCACACCGGAGGTGGGAGTCCAGCGCCACACCAGGAGCTGGATGACATGGAGGAAATGGTGTCCACCACATCAGTCTGGAGATGGTGGCAGGACTCGGGGACCGGAAACTGCCCAAAATCAACAGACACAACAGCAACAGGGCGAGGAACGACCAGGGACTGGGGGGACGGGGGGAGATGGGCACAATGGCACACATGCACAATGAAGCACAGCACAACTGCAGACAAACCATGCCCAAGAGTAACAACACCAACCAAGAGCACAAGTCACACAACTGGGCAAAATCACACTACTGAACAAGCCCAGAAGTGAAAACCACACTGCCTGAAAGGGAGAAGGGTGAGCCAAATCAGAGCTGAAGGGACATCTCACACACAATGCAGCACATACACATAGGAAGCAGAGCACCCCAACATCCAACACAATGTGGTACAAACAACAACATTTGCACAACCCAATACAGGACACAAGTGCACCGCTTGTGGCCGGTAAATGGCCATACGCATCTGGCAAAGCACGAAACAGGGACATGAGAATGCACAAGTACAAACCCACAGCCCTGATGGGGTAGCAATGCACGTATGGCAGGGAGCCAGATAGGCCGTGACACACACATTGGCATACAAATCAAGACACAACACAGTTGGAGACAAGTGAAAGTGCGGAAACTTTATCAACAAGTGTGTGTCAGTATGGCCAAGAGAAGTGCCACGACATGCAGACCAATGCAGCAGCATGTCTGAATGAGGAACGTTTGAAAGCGCACATGTCCACCCCAGGGGAGTCCATCACCAAGACAAGGCAGTGCCAGCCCGCGTTGGTTGTCCGCGCATGGATCAGGAGTCCAGGCCAATGCAGCCATGTCCACTGTCATCTTGGGACATGTGACCAGATCCCCAACATGCAACCAGGCGTCGGGACACGTGCACTGGGTCACATCCAGTTGTGGCGTCAGGTACCTTGTCACTCGTCCATGAACGCGAGTGCAGCAGCGTATGCCAACATTTCCAATGAGAGATCGTTGTCCACCACATCTGACATGTCGTCCATGTAATCCATCAGCTTTCCTGGGCAGATGTGCTGACTCCAACCCCTGGCCCCAATTTGCACCAAAGCCCAATCGGGGAGCGGCTCAATGTGGTCACTGCACACGTCGACTCATGCAATCTCCCAGCTCCAGTTGCCAACATGCATGCCAAACATCCAAGCATGCCATAAACGGGCATCACGGTGACACTCCTGGTCGTGGGCCAACAGGGGGTGCACACACACGTCGAAATCCAGGTCAGCTACCGTTACGTTGGAGAGGCAGACATCCATGGTCCACTCGAATATGCACGAGCGACAATGCAACACAGGCTGAACACAGGTGAGGTTCGCAAGGCGGAAGCTCAGCCGGTAACTGACCCGCAGCACTGCCAACGGCAGTGCCCCCAGTACATGCAGAAGACGTGCACGGTACAGGTCCACATGACTGGAGTTGGGCATGTGTCCGGGATGGTCTGCCATTGCGTCAGTGGCTCTGCTTGAAGCGGCACTGGCTTGCCCTGCGCCAGTCCTGTGGATGAAATGGCACAGCTCGGAGCAATGAGCAGTGTCTGTGTGCAACGGGTGCAGGCCTGGGGTGGGGTGGGAGTACGTGTGAAGGCCATTTCACGCACGCTAAGTTCGACCAAGGACTCCTGCGTGTGGGATGTGTACACGTTGGTCTCACGTCGGGCAGTGTGTAGTGTGGGAGTCGCAAGCAAATGCTATCGTATCTGTCAGGGTGTGCTGGCCACGTGCAAGTCCCAGCTCAGAGCTGCAGATGTGCTACCGCCTGATAGTACAGACAAACCCTACAGTAACTTCACCATCTGCGTGCATACAGGAGATGTACAGAGGCCTGTCGTGGGTGTGGTGGGATGTCTGCGACCCTGGGAATCATGGATGATATGCCCAGCACGTGGCACATGAGCGGCCTCACTGTGTGTTACGTTGCCTCACAGCTGCTCCTCCCTCCCACGAGCCCCCACACTTGTGTGCGCTGCGCGGTTGTATCACGTGCACTCCTACGGCACACCATTGCAATGCCTGTCCGCGCATGTCCAGCGGCATGCCAACAACACTGTGAAGATGGCCTTTGAGGGTGTGCGGCCACGTGAGTGAAGGCCAATGGACCGGACAGGGCGTACACAGGTGTACAGTCCATGGCTGGCTGTGACCGCGCTGCGATTGAGGCTAGGCAACTGACTTATGCAGCCGCAGGACTGATACACATGACACTTGGCATGCATGTGCCAAGAGCCCGAGCGGTCTTGCGCTCCTATATTTCCCCGTATGTGCGGGCCCGCCCTCCTGGTGCATGCTACATTGCAACATTGACTACTGTGGCCCTGGTGGCGACAACACCCCAAAAACAGAGACACACTTACCGCACTTCCTGCTCAAGGCCAGGCCAGAGCCACGCCCTGCTCCCGCTGCCGAATCAGCACACCCCTGCGCTGACCTGACGTACGCCGGACCAGCACACGCCGCATGTGCATGCAGGGGGGCGGGCGAAGCTACATGTCCAAGGTCTCAGCCAACGCTGAAGTGACATGGTGTCGTCCGCTGAAGACAGCACACTGTGATGTTGCAGGGCTCGGGCCCATCATGCTGACATAATGACCACACGGACACACTTGCTTAGATGGTGGGAATGGCTATGGGCACGTGCGCCTGGCCAATTTTATTAGCAGGCTCACATGTCTAGTGACACCTGTGTTGGATGTGTGTGGGGTGTGTGTACACAAGCCGTCATGGAGTGCCTGGTGCAGTCATAAAACTTCAACAGTGTACATCGTTAACCATTCAACCATAAAGGCCCCATGACTTGAGCTGCACAGAGTTAGTGGCCCCAGATGCACAGCGTCCTGCACGGGCCTACCGCCACGGGCCGCTGACTTGCGTGCACTGGGGCAGGGTCACGTGTGCAGAGCAGGTTTCCATAGATGACAAAGGGGCTTGTCGTGGAGTGGAAGGTGTACCCCCAGGGCATGATGCAGAGGGCAGAACCACGCTGAAACAGTCACTATGGTGGAGATGAATGGAACAGACACATGTCGGACACCAAGTCCGGTCCAGCCAGATGAAGATGCAGAAAACCCCCAGGCCATGGACTCAGACGCCACCAAGGTCCAACCAGATAGTGCCCATGACTCATTGCACACAGAGTTAGAGGCACCAGTGCTGTTAGGGGATGCCGCCTGCGATGAGGCGTGTCCAATGGTGTTGACTCCTCCACATCTTACCCAAGACACAGTTCCACATGTGTGACCTACTGGACCGCAGTGTAGGCCTGAGGCAGGGGTCAACACGGGCCATTCACCGAGTGTCGCCGGCTTAGGTTGGATGGCCCCGTAGGCCTGCGTAGTTCAGGTTCAGTGGCACCACGGGACGCGGACTTGCGGTGAATAGGGTTGATGGCACCAGGTCAGTTGTTGATAGTGTTCGATCACCTCCGTGACTCTGATCCGGCTTTCGTCCGGACTGAGCCGCATCTTCCTCTTACTCCTCTCCGTGCGTTCACTGGTGTGGACTCTGCCGTTCATGAGTTGCGACAAAGTGCTGGATGTGGGACCTACTGGTCCGCAGGGTAGGCCTGAGCCCGCATCCACGTGTCGCCGGCTTGCGTTGAACAGGGTTAGTGGCACCACGTGTCGCCGGCTTGCGTTGAACAGGGTTAGTGGCACCACGTGTCGCCGGCTTGCGTTGAACAGGGTTAGTGGCACCACGTGTCGCCGGCTTGTGTTGAACAGGGTTAGTGGCACCACGTGTTGCCGGCTTGCGTTGAACAGAGTTAGTGGCACCACTTGTCACAGGCCTGCGATGCAGGATTATGCTTCACTGATCGAAGGGAGTATAGTGATGTGGACGCTGCCACGGACTTGGGGCCACTGCCATTCAAGACTCAGGACACAGTTCCACATGTGGGACCTACTGGGCCAAAGAGGACGCCGGTGGAGTATGTCAATGAGAAAGGAGTAATGTGGGCCAGCGATGGTCTCTGGAGGCTGCAAAGGTCGTGGGACTGGGGCTTGGAGCTTGCACCGGCACGTGGTGGGCCCTCTTTGACACACGCCGGTGTTGGCAGTTGAGCGGAGCCTCGTTGGTGCGCTGGGGCAGGCAAGACGGGTCTGGGGACCAGCGTTCCGGGTCAGCAGCAGGCGCACAGGGACGCAGGCCCCACCGCGCTCGGTGCCGGACTCGTGGCGGGCTGAGAGGCGCTGCCCTGGCAGACGCGTTGTCCATTCCGAATGAGAACCACGCCCAGTGCGACGGGCTTTTTGTTCACACCCCTATGCAGGCCTGGCGTACGCAGGGCCAATCCACTCTGCCCACGCATGCGGGGGGGACGTAACGTGTGACATTTCCGCGTTCTGCCCCACAGCCTGTGGGGACATGGTAGCGTCCACTGGCCACTACACTCCATGCACCAGCAGTTAATCTCCACATGGCCATTTCCGTGGTTTGAACACTAGTCTGTCCGGCACCTCCACGCCACACCTGGCGTTGGGTAGGCTCACATTCCTTAGTCACTTGCCACTCTCGCACATGCCTGCTCCATGCCTCTCCTCACATCCTGCTATTGTGTGTCTGTGGTGCCATGCCGTGGCTGGGTTGTGGGCATGGCAAGGCCAGGTTCCCAATGGAGTCGTGTTGTCGTGTCTGGTCGGTTGGCATGTTGTGTGGCATGTTGAATGTAGTTGTGCTGCGTGCCCATTGCCAGTGTCGTGAGTTGCATGACTGTGGGCTGGAGGTGTGTGGTGTGTTCATTTTGGACTTACCAACGAGCACTGCATTTCCATGGGTGCCATCCTGGGAGCGCTGGGTGATGATGGACTGTCGGGAGATGTAGGAATCATGCACTCTGCCTGGGGAGTTGGCCACGACATTGTTGATGAGTCCCGGGCGGTCCACTATTGCCTGCACATTCATGGGATGCATGTGCTTTCTGTTGTGGTAGTTGTGTGCAGTGTCGGCAGGGGGCACGAGGGGTACATGTGTGCAGTTGATTGGCCCCGACACGTGAGGGAATCCAGCTATGGTGTAGGGGCCTTGCTTGGTCTCCAGCTGCTCCTGCGCAGTGTGGGTGAAGTGGAGGTGCTGGGGTACCAGGCTGATGATGGCATCCAGGACAAGTGTGATGACCTTGGATGGGGCTGGCTGTGTGACTCCTCCGACTCTAGCAGTTGTGGGTTGGATGGTACCAGAGGCCGACATGTGCAGCGCAGCCGGCAGCTTTGTCTGCGGAGGGATGTTGGTTGTCCGCTGGGTTGGTACCGTCAGCAGGTGGGGGATGTGGGTCAGGATGCGGGGGATGGTTGTCCTTTTGGGGCTGTAGTGGGCAATGTCCTCCTCTGGCGTTGGGTCTGGGCGGCAGGTGTGTTTCAGGTGGGTCCGCTGTCTTTGTGTACGCTGCCTCTGTGGTGTTCCGGGGGGGGGCGGGACGGGTCCTGGGGGTGGTGGCAGGCCTGGGGTGGGTGGCGGTGGGTGTTGTGGCCCTCATGGGTCTCCAGGCTGCATGATCATTGTCTCCATGGCATCCGTGGGTCTTCAGATGTGGCTCTTGGCTGGGCTCCCTTTCATGCTGCAGGTAGTCGTCCTGCTTAACACCAGCAAAAGGCAGGTGTTGAATACCTGCTGCTACCGCGGCTTATCGCGTGGTTTTGACTCACATCGCAGATCTGGCAGTTCGTTGTGAAAGTGGTGTTATGGTTTTTTCGTGTGTTTTTGCACGGGAACGCCTACTCTGCATCTCATTAGGGTTAGTTGGTGGTGTCACCCGTGGTGATATATTTTGGGGCAGTTATCGCGGAAATACTGGCGATGTCTGCAGTTTGCACCCGCTTGTGAATGGGGTGTTAAATCTATCTCTACTTTTGATGCGTTAAGGTGGAGATAACTCGGAGATAAGTCCTTGTGAATATGCCCCCAAGGGTGGTGGCCGCACCAGGAATACTGCATTACTGCATAACTTGTAAATCATGATTCAGTCAAAAAATCAGGTTTTCAGACCACGGAATGCGAGACAAATACTACTCTCCAGAGATATGTTTGAAATTTGTGGTGTAAAAACACAATACGTTTAAGGGATAATAATCCTAAATGTCCAAATCAAATTTAATTACAAAAGTTAAAATGGTTCAATAGAAACCACAAAGAATAAATAAAAATTGCAAAGAGAAAGTCGTGCAAGATGGATATGTGAAAGGTAATGATTCAATCATCTATTTGGTTAGTAGTTGGTTAAACAGAAGAAAAATGTACAAAAGTAAAAAAGAGTCAAACTTATTGGAATTCCTTAACGTTTATTTAATAGTTGAACGTGAAGCACTAAAAAATCTAGCACTAAATACGCTTGAATCTGAAATAACCCCCTAGAGGGCAGTAGGACGCCTAGATTATATGCCAGAAGCCCTCCATGCACTACTCTGGGGTTGCAGTGACATCAATTATGTTGACAGATGCATTGTGTTTCTCTGTGAGAATGTTGCAAGCATTCATATGTGGCTACTTCACTTCAGCCTTGAAATAATGAAATTATTTAGGATGATATCTTAAATTATCTATTTATTTGGGCACTGCTCCAAAACAAGCTCCTTTGTCATATGATTCCTACTAGTTAAGTAGGACTGTCTGTTTGGACAACATATGCACCAAAATATGGTAATTGAGTCCCCTCATGTAATCAGAATATGTAGGTTTAATTCCTGGCTAGCTCACAGTGCACAATCTGGAACCTTAAACCTGACAGGGTACAGGATGATGTCTGCAACCTCAGATCATGACCCCTCTAATTACCCCAAGAAAATCGTGGAAACAGATTTACCCTTTTGTTGTTTCCTTTGGCATGCCCAAAAGGGGACACAAGAAAAACACAAATTAGCATTTCAAACATTTATTGAAGCTAATGGATTCTTGTGTAAAATACATGAGCTGCAATTATTAGAAAGAAATAAAGCTTTGTTACCAGCATTACAAAAATGGTGAAAAAGCTGAATAATTCATCCATTATAATTATTGAAATGATTATATGAATAAACATCATAATGATAGTCCTACCTTACACTACCTATAATATAGAGAGCATAGTGAGAATGTTTTCTGCCAGATCGCTTGAAGGAGCCTAACTCCCCATTTACCTGTGTGTGATGTATCAGGAAGCCAGTCTGGTGTAGAACAGGCCATCGTCCTTTGCAGGATAGTGATAAGAGTCAGCGGGGCTGGTACTACGCCACGGGTGAACATCCAGGATAATCCATGGAAGTGCTCCTCTGATAAACTTGTCTCAGAGGCAGTTTATCTAATAAAAGCCTGGTTCCATTCGCACTGTATCGGAGGTGCAATGCTGATGTGTGTGTTTGTCTTTCCGATTCAAAGATGGCTCCAATTGGAGGACAGCAAAAGCAAGGGCAGCATGCTCATTGTTCTTGTAGCCTTGAGCAGAGTGTACAAGTTTCATGATAAAATACTTGTGGAGAAATGTACTTGCAAGCAGAACACTTTCTGAGTATGTTAGCATGTACGTGCAAAGCATGTGAAAAGTCACAGTCTAAAAAGATGTCATGTTTGAACAAGAACTTGTAAAAGGGAAGCCTATGTGCACAGCCCCTGTAGACCCACAACACCCACTCCTTGGCCGGATGGAGACAAATGCTTCAAACTAAACTTAAAGGTATACCCTAAAATTAAACTTTTTATATATATATATTCCAAATGACTTTGACGGAAATGGACACCCATCCTGGCGGGTAGGGGCTTGGTAGCGGCGTCACCCCTAAATACATACATCAGGAAACTCATGCACTTCAACCGCGTGAGAAACAAGCTATCCATTCGGGAATGGTTGGCAACACCATCTTTATTGTAGCAGGTAATCCAGCAGCATGGCATAACGCGTCTTAATCATATGCAAATTTGAGGGGCAGGTGCTTATCGGTTTAAAATACACTGCAATCTCAAACATTATGGAAGAACATGCTCCTAAAAACCGTACAGGGGTTGGAACCATACTTGGGCCTGGTTTGCTCTCAGCACAAAAGTTTTTTTTTGTGCAGGTTCAGGTTCAATCAATTGCATTACTTTTTGGGCTCCCCGCATGGCTGGACTCGGCCGGAGGGAAGGGAATCCTGCGGTTGCGACAACGTGACTCCGCAGGATTTGCTTCATTTTACAATGTTTTGTTTTTATTATAGTTAACCGAGGAAGCGTTTTTTAATCCCTTTGCTCAAATTGTTGCATTTTAAACAAGTAAGACTTGCCTTGTTGTATTTACAGATGCTCCCCACGGATCAGGTCACTTTTACTGTCTTTACTTTTTTACGGGCTGTCTGAGCATCAAGAGAATCAAGACCTGATTAACAGTCTCACGCTTATCCTGTTTTTATATGTAATTGCATTTCACTGGTCTTTTATTGTTTTTCTATAAACAAGTTTTTTTTTATCATATGAATTTGTACTCTTTTATGGTGATTTTATTTACCGAATAAAGAAATATTGATTGATTAGTAGAAGTACACGCCATTATAATTTCATTGTCAGTGTCCTGAGAACCTCAAATGATCTTTTTTTGTAAAGCAATCTAAAACGTTTCTACAAAGCCTATAACATCAATTCAACCCAAGTGGGTAAGTTCAACAAATCTCGCAGTTGTTATTCAAAAAATAGATAATATCATGTTTCACATACAGTACTTTATCTTAAGTAGATTCCCCATTTTGTTTTAATTGGACCCACCAGGCTTTCATACACACTGATTGTTCTACAAAGCTATTTCTATTTCTTAAAAGGTGCTCAGAATGCAAATTAACATGAAAACTGATCTATTAATTAATAAACATACAACACTCAACTCATGTAAGCCTGGGCGTAGTTCGCGTAGTCACGCTACGCGAAGCTACGCGAAAACGTCGGAGCGATATGCGAGCTACGCGTAGCTTCGCGAGCGTGCGTAGCTGCTTGTCGCGCCCGTTCGCGATGCGATTTTCTTGCTCGGGAACGCGTTGTGAGTGTTCGGGACGCTGTTTGCGTGCTAGGGGGCGCGAACTTACCCATGTGGTCGCCTATGGGTGCGGCCATTTTGTTTTTCACTTGTCCCGCCCGTTCGCGATCCCTTATTTCCTGTACCGGGTCGCGTATAGCGTGCTCGCGATGCGCATTCCTTGTTCGGGAACGCGTTGTACGTGTTTGCGATGTTTTTTGCGTGCTCGGGGAAAATATCGCGCGAACTTACCCACGCGGTCGCGATGGGCGCGGCCATCTTGTTTTACCACTCTATGCTATGGTTCTGGGCCTGCTTTTCTATCCTCCCTCAATCTTTGCAATCCTTAGTTTTTTACACTGTTTTTCAATTTTTCTTTATTTCTTATCTATCTCTCTCTCTGCTTAAGTCTATATTTTGCATTTTTTTCTACTTTTTACTGTGTTTTTTTTACTTTTCGACTGTTTTATATAACTTTCTTCTTTAAGCTCCTACTTCTTCCCCTAACTTTCTTTTTCCCTTCTAACTTTTCTTTTTCACCTTCTCCCACCCCAGAACCATGGCGAAGGGTAGCAGCAGCGGCTCAAAGGGCAAGGCGCGTGCGCCCAATCGCCGCCTGCCTTGCGGCAGGCTGCGCCCTGCAGGGGTGCAAGCCCGCCAGCTGTTTACTGGAGGCGGAGGTGGCCGCCCTTGTTTTTTTTATTCAGCGCCACCTCCCCTGACCTTGGCAGCAGGCGGCAGGCCAGGCTCCGGGTACCCGACCCAGGAGCGTCACCGCCGGTGGGCGAAGGTGCGTCGGGCAGTGCTTCGCTGCTCCGCAGTCCGGCGCACCCATAACCAGCTGGTCCACCGGTGGTCAGACATCCTTGACCGGGAGCAGGACCTGTTGGACCTGCTAGGTGTTGAGGTCGTGGGGCTTGGTGAGTAGCCAATATATATAGTAGTATAAGTATTGTGATTTGTGTATACATTTTTTACAAATAACAAGAATACTGCTGCTTTCATTGCAGGTAAATTATGTTTCAAAATCTTCTGTGATTGTAGGACACAGGTGCTGGGCGGTACTCTTACTTGTTTGCAACTTTGCGCTCGCTTGTCATTATTATGTAAGAGTTTACTTTAGAGAACTTCAGTTAGGTAATGCTATTGCTAGAGAGACTGTAGTCCTTCCTTTGTCCTCCTGTCAAATAGTGGTGGATGCATTTGATACTAGGTTTAGTTACTATTAGTTGATAATTTTTGAGCGGTCTGCGTGACGCATCCTCTGTCACTGAGTGCTGCTTACCCCAGTCCTTAGTAGAACCTTTTGTAGTTTGTTTAGTGAGTGGTACTGGTAAGCTTAGCTTAGCAGTGTCAGTCAGCTGCAGAACATCAGACGCAACCAACCAACAATTTGGTGTATGCATTATGCACTTTATGCATGTGTCCTCCTTCTCATCTATGCATTTTTGATGGCAAAAAAAATGGAAATGCAGGCTTAATGAACAATTGGCCCGCCTGGAATAGGTGGGCTAGGTCAGGTGGTACTTAGGCTTAGTTAGTGTTCTGGATTTTATTTGAATCAATCAGAATGGAACACTGAATTAGTGTTCCCAAATAAGTAGACTGTCCGTGAATCCCGCAAGCCAGTAGTCGATCGGATTAGATAGGTCAATTTTATTGCAATTTTTGTTTCCTAAAACGTTTTTTGAGCGTTTTTTTAGATAATTTATTTGTTTCACAGCAATCATTAATGTTTGTGTCTTTCTTTTTCTTTATTATATCTTACATGATCACTGATGTGCAGCACCCAGGGGCAAGAAGACGGGGTCCGAGTCGGCGGGACAACCACCAGAGGACCGCTCCTCTACCGAGGGCCCTGCTGCTGGTCCCAGTAAGTCCTCCAGTGGTTAATATTAACAATTATATTGCCCTAACTTTTACTGCACCTTATGTTTTCAGAACTATTAATTCTGGCTCCACTCCCTAATTCGATTTTTTACAAAAGATTCTTTGATCTTGACTTGACTATCTGTTTCTAAATTCTGGTTATCCCTGCCTCTAAGTTCTAACTGCCTCTGCTATGAATGTCTGTACTCTGTACTACTAATATTAGTCTGTCGCTAAGCTTGCCCAGTTTGCATTGCCACTCTTTATTGTACGGTTTTGAATAAAACTCAGATTGACCAATACTAATAGCTCTAGCCACTGAGTCCAGTCCTTTCGGTTGTCCTCTTCTAGGCTTCTTAATCTTGAGGCTTTGACAATTACCACAAACAAAATGCCCAACCAGATATTTGACTATTTTTGATAGGATATAGTACATACTACTTGGATTCTGCACAGCCCCATGCAGAACTATGCACAATGAAATAGGATGTTGGTGATGCGAGTTTGGAACTTGGACGTTCCTCACACCTCAGTCAGAAGTGAACCCACAATCCCCTGAACGACTAGCTATAGTGTCTCATTAGGTCCCCGAACCCCCACCCGAAGATACCCAATGATTATGATTACACAACCCAGAACATAACACCCTTTCGCTCACTCACTCGTGTAAGTCCACCACCACCACCACACCAAATACCACAGAGTCTATGTGTAAGTTCAAAAGGTTTATTTTCAACTAACAAGCTCTGTATGTATGTATGTTGTTCTATAAAATTCAGTGTACTCCAGCCAGCTCCAACAGCAAAATGCATAAGATTAAAACAATAAACAGTGTTGCAACAAGTGCATGATCATTGATGATATAAGACAAAAGATCTGTGCGAATTCTGGGCGACTCCTCACCGTAGAACGTAGAATTACTGGTTACATGCATCATTCATAAGCTCTGCAAATCTCTGGTTCGTAGAAGGGAATCCTCTGCCTGAGAAAAATGGTGCGTGTTATATAGTATAATGCAAGCATTTGTCAGTCCTGCACAAAAAGTGTAACATGTTACCTATGGCTAAGCAATACGGACTAACCGAACTCCATAACAAAGTGGCTTGTTTTTCGACCTCTTGTACGCAACGCTCAGACAGTAGCTGTATGTGCTCATGTGGGCTCAAAAGGCGTCTTACTGTTACTGCACAACAAGCTGCGAGGTAACATGCGCAAAAGACATGAAGCGAAAAATGGTTGCATGGCTCAGGCTAACTTTGCAAAGAGTAGAGTATAGTATAATAATGACCCTAGGGACCATAACACTACTAGTGTCTGTCTACTGACTGTACTCTAGTACCCGATTTGGACTATTGAATGTGATTTATAATAATATGTATGTATTAACTTTTTTTTCAATCTTGCTAGTGAAAAAGAATAAATAGGGGAGGTGTACAGGCATCTAAAAATGTGTCATGTTTTTATCTAGGCGTACTAGCGACCACCAGTGGTGGCGGGGCCAGCCGGCGATGTCTAGCCATTCCGGAGGGGGCAGGAGAAGATGCGGCACCTGCAGGAGCTACAGGGGGTGAGCCAGCAGCAGTGGCGGGCGGTGGTAAGTTATATTCATGACTTATTGACATTATTGCACTAGCTGGAAGGGTGTGTGGACTTCACTCACTGTACTGTTGTTGAGACTTATTAGGTATGAAGTTGTAGTGAACATTATACAACGGTTAATAAAGAAGACACCCTTTACTTAGCATGAGCAATGCAGTAGCAATAGCATTACCAGCGTGACTTCATTAACCAATGGCCTCTTATATCTGACTCCAACTCAGCTGTGAAAGTTTTATGGAGGAGACTAAAAGTCAGATCAGATGACCTTGATGGATGTGTTGAACAAAAAGGGAAAGAAGGGTGGAAGGAGGAAGGGCGGGCGAGATTTAATATGATGACTGGCAGAGAAGGATACGTTGGAAGCATGGATAGGTGGCTGATAGGAATCAGATGCATGTGTTGTTGAAGGATGGGTGGAAGGTGAAAGAAGAATGGATGCCTGCCTGGGTGGGCGACACAGTATGGGTGGATACTGTGGATAGCAAGAATCATCAGCGGTGTTTGGGTGAAACTCAAAGCCAAGGCAAGCAACGGAGTGAGTGGACGCATGCGTTGTTGTTGGTGAAACAAAGTAAGGTTTGTGGAGAGATTAAGAAGAATGATTGACATTTACTTAGAATGGATGGATGCCTGTATGTATTCATCATAGACAGCATAGGTGGAGACTGTCACGGGATGCACAGTTTTAGGAATGTAAAGAAACCGCGCCAGAGTAGCAAAGCCGATGTGGGGAGGGGCAGGGTGGGGGTAGTAGTAAACAATGTATTACGCGGGCAAATACAGGTAACTTTACTGTAAACATACAAATAAATAAAGCGAATTTCATTGTGCGCACTGCACCGCCAAATGCGATGCAGTGTGCGCAACAAAATTAGTTTCATTTATTTATATGTTTACTTACCTGTAATTGGCCGTAATCCATAGTTTACTACCCCCATACTGCCCCTACCCACGTCACCGCCCGGCCGAACTCCCCGAGTCCCACCACCGACCGCTACTGACCTTATGTCGTTGTCCCATATAAAAGCAACGATCATTGGATCAGATATATAATCTGCCTTTTTGTAGTAGCCAAGGCACTGTGAAATTGAGCAATTGCCCTCCATGTAACAGAGAGAGTATGGCCAGTGCCACCCGTAATAGAAAAATACGAGCTTCCCCACCTGCAAACAGTAGTAAATCAAACTAATGTGAGTCTGCGTCATGACTCGTATGTTTGTCTTGGGTGCAAGCATAGATGACCGAGCTGGCAATGCCGGCTACAACCAGGTTATGTCATTTCGCTAAACTAGAGATAAGAAGAACACTGGTGTACTGTGTACTGGTTGGAGTCCATAGTGCTAGTATAATGCCTGAAACTCCCACAAATGTTAGAGGCCGAGGAAGTGGGAGGATAGATAGATTATTACCACAAATGTTATGTACTGTGCTTCTTGCTAGTGCTACTGTGCCATTATGTGTTGAATTAATTTTGTGTTACTGTTTAGCTAAGAGTACTGGTTACAACAATATTTTTTTCTTTCTTGATATAGATGGTACTCTTCCCAAGACAAACCATCGCGGAAGGAGTTGGCAGCCAGGGCCCGGCGCCGGAAACTGGAGGCCATATGCCAGGAGTACCGGCGGCTGGTGGCTCAGGCGGAGGAGGAGGAGGAGGCGGCAGCAGCTGCAGCCTCGTCCGATGCCCCGGGCCCCAGCCAGGCCCCAACTCCAGCGGTACGGCGCCGCGGTCTGGTAGCCGCCCGCCGCCGCAATTCGCTAGCAGCCAGCACTGCTGTCCCCCATTCTGGATGCCACTGCAGGGCATTCCGCAGGAAGATTCTCCTCCGGATGGCACGGCTAGAGGAGCAAATGGAGGAGCGGGTGAAAATACTGGTGGACAAACACCTCAAAGCCCGGCGATTATAACATCGAGGACCCTGTTGCTTTGCCCCTTTTTATTCCTTGTTTTGGTGGGTGGGAATTGGGCGTTGGGGTTTCGGGACATTCTTTGGACTTTTTTCGTTTTGGACATTGGTTGGGGTTAGGGAGAGGGGTGGGTCAGGTGTGGGATAGTTTATTTTTGTTAGGGTAATAAATTATATTTATACTTAAACATACAATGTTAATGTTTTGTGGGGGGTTACTGTTTTACGAATTAACGTCACATTGGTTTCCTTGCTGCTGCAGGGCCGCAGCCAGTGTTTGATTTAAATAATCTGCCACGATGATGTAACACAAACAGATAGATGCGGTACCCCTCACTGAGTTATTTGTCCTACTAGTACTGTCAGTCTCTCCTCCTAGTCCATTATACCTCCCACCAAACTTATCTTACCTGTGATTGATGATGATTACGTTCGGCACAGCGATGGCTGCATGGTTTCCATAGAGAATGTAGAAGATGCCATGGTTGTGGTGGTAGTAGTAGTAGAGTAGACACTGGCAGTAGCATTTGCTAAAAAATTAAAAAAGAGACAGTCACTTGCCTGAGAGCGACTGTGGGAGGAGCAGTAGAACGAAGTAAAATACAGTACAGAAGACGACTGCCAAACAAACAATATTGCAGTTGCAACTGCTAAAGTCAAATTAAACATAATGGTGGCGGGGACAGCCTAGTACAAGAAGTTACAAACTGTAGTTGTGCTGTCGAGTGAGTCACTTAACTTAACACAATCGTAATTCGTAACCTTTACTGCTGTGTGGTAGGAGTTTGATGATTAATCCAATCAATGACGGCAATTAATTATGATGTACTACTATTAGCCGGTGACGGCTTGCACATAGACTGAGCATGGGTGGGCAAGCAGAAGAAGCTCCTCGCCCTGCCTTGCAATTGAATTAGTGTTGCTTTCACCACATCTGCCCCAGCAAGCGTGTGATCAATTGGTGTACATTTTATGTAGTCACATCACACCTCAATATAAATCACAGCCCGGGGGAAGAGGGTTAGGGTTTGATGAATGGATGGGAAGGGGGGTTTGGGGAAAGGTTTGAGAATGAAAAACAGTACGCATGGACAACAAAAGCAAAGCGCAATCTTGGCAGACGACCATGATCTTATCCAAAAAATCTATAAAGGGAGAAAAGGGAAATGCATGCGTTAATGATGATGAAGATTAGATAACTTGATGGTTAATGAGTAGTACTTAATAACTCCTACTAGACAATTAGACAGTACAGGGCAGCAGTATATTCTATGCAATTTGCCTTGCCTGTAATATGCCCTCAGAGACCCAAATTCCATGTTGTACTGGGCTTACTTGTAAAGATAGCAAAGACAATTAAAACACAGTTGTAGGGATCAATTAGCAAACAAACAACACACAACACACAGTCCTAATGATTGAAGAGAAAAAAGGATTCAAATTAATTAAAAGATGAATGATGAATGATACTAAAGTTACTGTATTATCATGCTCAAATTGTGGAGTTGAATCTCGTCCTTCCTCTTGGTCCTATCTTCCATGGACGCTCCGCACATCAATCTTGGTGGCCTTCCTGATGCCGATTGGTAAGGTAAATGTGAGTTGTGTCTCCCAGTATAGCAAGCACAGGGTAAAGGCCGGCCTGTAACGTCTAGATGGAAAAACAAAAGAGGTATTGAGAAATCAATGAATAAAAAAAAACATCAATTACGGTGGAGTCCAAGAAGAGAAGAGAGAACACTTTCAGAGTGAGGCGGCTTGGATATATCGTGTAGATTCTGTTTACAGCATTAAGCTACAACAACAACAGGACAGAACAGGCCCACCACAGCACCAGCCCGTGACCCAACCTCCATTTACCTTAATTTTTGACATAGCCAGACAAAAGGCATACACAGCAACTTAGCATTTTCCTAATTAAGTGACAAAATCAATGCGCCGCTGTCAGTCATCACTACAGTCGACTACACACCACTACATGGACATGTAGGTCTGCTGTGTTTACTTTCTTGTTGAATTGTTGTGTTTATGTTTACCTTATTAATAAAAGACAAAGAGGTGCCCCTTATAACCAAAGGAATAGGTCACTATACAGTGAATAAAGAAACAGTATCCTTTGGACCCGATATCACACTTATAATATTCGATTGGTGTAAAACAGATGTTGTCAACTAAAACTAATGATAGAATTGAACCTGTCTGTGCTATGTACTCTCTTTAATTTGTTCTTATCTTTGTTTTGTTTTTCTAAATGGATTGTATTTTAACATGTGATTATTTGCTCTGAAGCCTTTGTGAATTTCTGTCTATTTACCATGCAATGTATTGTGTTCATATAGTAATAGGGTTTTATTGCCCTGTGAGTTTCTTAGAACGTCTTTTTGAGATACACTGGTTTTTATAATAAATCGATTTATATATCTTTGTACATCTTTGTATATTTTATGGTTCATGACTCTCTGTGGTAGTTATATGGCAAGTATTCCCTCAAGTGTGTATGTGTAGATAAGAGTGAAGAAGTATTGGCTTGAATGGAATATATTGACTGGTCGAATATTATAAGTGTGATATCGGGTCCAAAGGATACTGTTTCTTTATTCTATGTTTACCTTATGCCACTTCATGAAATGCAGTTATTCCTTGAATCATCTCCGATCCAACTGAATGACTGCGTGCAAAGATAGTATGGTCATCATCATGGTGTGGTACGTGTTGTCCAACTACAACTCAGTCTGTAGTGACTCCGATTAAGTCCATATTCCATATTAAAGATTGCAACAGATATTGGCCTGCACCTGCAGTAGTAGGAGTACAATTTGGTTATTAAACAACAAGAAGGGAAACATTGACTGTCACTGACTTGAGTCACTTTGTAGATTAACTAGTAGAGTAGAGTTCAACTTCATGCACAACATCAACAACAAACAACAGCAATCGCTCAGAGTCTGCAAGCATCCAATGCATTCCATCATTACCTGTCTTGCTCTTCTCTTTGGCTGTCAGATCATCAGATGCCTAGTTCTGACAGTTGTTTTTTTTTTTTTACGGGGCAGTGGCCTCATCATTACTCCAGTCCACATTCATTTTGAGTGTTAGTCGCTGTTTCGGTTTTCGTCTTATTCATCTGTGGCACTTTGTCACAGTTTAAGTTGCTTCCCATGGTCAGCACTGTGATGATGGGCCGCGGCCTGGGTAGCGCTCATTGCTGGTCATTTGAGTTTGCACAAATGTCAGCAAGTTTCTTCGAAGAGTCTCTTGTCTTTCTCTGCCAAGTACCTTCTGTCCTGACAGTGAGGACCTTTGGATGCCTGCTGAGGCTGTAGCCTTCGGACACTGATGAGTTTCGGCTCGAAAACAAAACGGAGGATAGCTATAGTCACGTTTCACTTCTTATGGAGGCGGGACTGGTAAAGGCAACATTTCTTGTACTAATGTCTGGCTTGATGGAAATGTACTTGTGCGAGACAGGAAGATGAAGCAGGACTCTGAAGAGTGGACAGTTAAATGCACAGACGTGCAACTCCAATAGGGAAATAAAAATAGAAGACGGTGGTGATGGATTTGGTGTGATTTGATTTGAACCAGAAAGACAGATACACAGACACATAAAGGAAGGAAGAAAGTAACAATTTGAAAGCCTAGTTGTCAGGGAAGAGGAGCTCGTCCTCAAACTCTGGTGGTTCGGACAGAAGTAGGTCCTGTAACGCACTATTTACGTCATCCAAGTCGCTCTCCTCTTCCTGCTGTGATTCACGTATTTTGTAATCCGGTGGTATAAAGTGCTGATTCATTTTGATCATGGTTAACCTCTCCACGCTTTGGGCCGAGAGACTGGTCCTTTTCGAAGTTACAATGGCACCAGCAGCACTGAAAACACGCTCAGAAGAGACACTTGCGACAGGGGAAGCCAGATACTTTATCGCCAGCCTGCTGAGCACTGTCCATTGGCTTCTTTTCCCATACCAATACACCAATGGGTTTCGATCCATGAAGACCTCTGTTGGGTCATCCAGATAGGCCTGGACCATCCGCTCAATGTTCAAGGGTGCTCCGATGTGCTCGGCCTGTTTTGCCTTTGCATCAGCACTGGACTTACCATACCCCTGCCGTAGAAACCAATCAGTTGCACATTGTGCTGTGGATGATCCTGTTCTTGATGTTATTGTTGGTGTAGGTGACTGCTGGAAGGCAAATGCACTGCCCTCAGGCTCCGAAGTAGAACTTGACTCTGGATGCCCTGTAGTACTGGTTATGGCCTGGGGTGGGGGGCCTGTAATTAACAGCCGTTCACTTTCGAAAATAGTGGCTTCCTTAGCTATCAAAGTTTTGTAGTTGGCAACATCCACTTCCGAAAAAGGAATTACTGCCTTGCTGTTCAGAAATACTTTGTACCGTGGATCCAAAATTGTGGCACTAATGTAATGTGGTTGTGACAAAATTTTATTTTTAATCCTTGTATTTTCCGATAAGCGAGCGGCTAAGGTCTCCGCCAAATGATATGCGTCTTGTTTGTCATCCACACCTGCGTACGTTTCAGACACATCCTTCAGCTGTTGCTCTAGCATGTGCAACAATGGGATAGCTTGGCCCATAGTACAGTCCTCCCTGCTGACTTCACGTGTGAAGATCTCAAAAGGAAGTAGCATCTCAGTCAGGCATTTAATGAGGTCCCATTGACCCATCTCAACGGTCATGCCTCTCACAGTAGGTTCCCCTAATCTTTGCATGACATAAGCATTGAGTGGTATGTACAGTTCAAACAGACGATCAAGCATGTAATAAGTTGAGTTCCAACGTGTTGGCACCTCCTGGATGAGCGCTTTGACTGGCATTTATTATGCTCACGTTGAATGACCCTCAGCTGCTTCTGGGCTTTAAAAGAATGGCTGAAATGTGTGCATATTCTTCTGCAGGTGACCAGTATGTTGCTGACTTTGGATTCATTTTTCAAAAAGTCTTGAACAACAATGTTAATGCAGTGTGCCAAACACGGGACCCTGAAATAGCCACCATTGCGCATGGCCAAAACTACATTACTGCCGTTGTCCGTGGCAACAAAACCAATCGTAAGCCCTCTTGGGCGCAGCCACTCAAAGACCTTGGTGTTAAACTCTTCCAAAATGTTTGCAGCAGTATGAGATTTCTCCATGGCAAACATGGCTACAGTTGCATGTTTGCGAGTGGCATGAAAAATCTCTGCAGTATCAACACCAGCAGATATCTGTTCTCTAACACCCGCAAAACAGATCCAGTGTGCAGTGATGCACATGTAATCTGTGGCTTGGCAACTGGTCCACATGTCTGTAGTCAGGTGGATACTGTGAACAGCACTCTGCTTCAAGGCCTTTCCTAGCAATTCCAGCACGTCGTGATGTAGTGCTGGAACTGCAACTCTGGCAAAATAGTAGCGGCTGGGAACATGCCATTTTGGGCAGATGGTTGACACAAATTCCAGAAAACCCACCCCTTCAACAAAAGAAAAAGGGAGAAGGTCCAGTGCTAACATTTTAGCCAGCTTCGCATTGTACAAACGTGCTATTGGGTGGTTGCGTTCGTACTGCCCCTCACCCCCAAACATGCTGATAATGGTAGGCTGCATGGTTTTCCTTTCTCTTAGGCTCAACGCACTTTTTGGTAGTGCGGACCTGGTACTTCTTGGTGTCTCCGGCTGACTCTTACTCTTGTGCCACTGAGATGTTGCTGAAGATGTGTGCAACGTTAAGACTGCACTGCTGGGGTCAGGGACACCTTGTGTACCACTACCAGAGAGAATGTCTCCCTGTCCTTCCTCTTCCACCGTGATCGAATCTTCTTCTTCTACTCCTTTATCCCCACCAACACCAATGGTTGCAGTTTTTTTTCTGCCGCGAAGGTGGTCCTCCCAGCTGATCAAGTGGTGTTTTGTCAGATGGGTCATTTGGCCTCCGGTACCATAGTTTGTACCAAGCTTACCACGACTAACAGAGGTATTACAAATGGAGCATATAGCAATGTTCTCCTCCTTTTCGCTAACCGTAAAGAAGTCCCAAACTGGGGAGCTTAACTTTGGCCTCCTGCTGGAGGTGCCACTTCCAATGCCGGATGATCTGTAGGGTGTGTGTTGAATTTGACTCTGTGCTGCTGTACCACTACCTACTCCTACTGAGGTGGTGGTTGTGCTGGATGTAGGTCGCTGCCGGGCCTTTGCTAATGCAAATATGGAAGCTGTAGGTCGTGTTGGTGTTACCTGTGGAGGTATGCATGCTACATCCCTCGCAGCGATTTTGGATAGGGTAATAATGTTAGTCTCCATCTCCTCGGGACGGGGAGTGATGTTCGTGATGACTGGCTCGTCATCATCATCATCTTGCTGTTCTACATCGACCTCCATAAGTGTAAGGCTTTCCGGAACCTTCCTTTTCCCTAGCTTGGTCTTGGAAAGTGGCTCCCTCTCAGACTCAGTTTGTGGCTTCTAAGTGGCATCTAGATCATCAGAAGGGGGGCTTGGCGAAGAACTTGATTGACTACCCCTCCTTTTCCTTGCTGGGGATTTGGAAGACAATGGATCTTCTGAATGAGTGGCTTCTTCTTCTACCTCTGCATGAGGCTCAATTTCCTGAACTGCCCCTACTTCAGGAGGAACAACAACTACTATTGCGGGCGGTGGTTGCGGCTGTTGTTGTTGACCACTTATCTGCTGTGTTTCCTCCTGCGTTGATTGGGTACTACTTTGAGATAGCGATAAGTTTATCTCAGGCTCAGCATCACTGCTTTCCACCATTAGGCTGGCTACCTCTTCCACACTCATGTGCTTGGGCCTGGGTTGGTGGGTTGGGTCCACTGATGCGGAGGTGCTGCCCCCAGCTTGCCCCCGGACACCGCTGCTGCAGGCGCAATTTTTTCTTCCCAAAAAGGTATTGGCCGGCACACCAGACTTAAGTGTCACTTCCTTCTTCTGTTCCTTCTTCTTCTCAATAGCAACTTTCTTGGTACTGGAGGACCTGGTACCTGCTTTCTTTGGGCCCATCTTCTTCAGATGTCAGCAGCACTCAGTTGCAGAGATGTCTGGTCAGGTCACACGTCACGTTGTGTTGTGTGTACAGCAGCAGGATGTCTGTCTGGCAGTGCAACGGGCAATGATGAGAGACACACCTCCTCCTCAGTCTTTGTGCACCTAAAAGCAAAAAAGCCAGAACATCAGTCAAACATAGCACAAATCAAACAAATAGAATATAGAACTTAGTGTGTGGTGGCCTCAATTATTAAATGTCAGAAACTCTGTGAACAACAACACACAGTCGTAGCCATTTATGAGACGTTGACAACAAGGCCAGGGCTTTCCTGGCTACTGTGTAGTGCTAGTGTACACTCTGGAAGAATAAGAATAGTAAAGAACAAAAACTAAAATGTAGTGGAGCATGTTTGGCCTAAATTTGTGCATCACGTGGGATGTATTATATAGCAGCATCAGGGAGCTGCCGTTGGCAATGGGGATGGATTTGGAAGCAGTAAGACAAGAGGAACAATGGAAAGACACGCAGGCCTATGTGGCAAAAACAGCACACTAATAACTACCACAACAAAATGGCCCCCAGAAACATGGTGACTCACAGGCACAAGGCACGGCAAACAATGAACTCAAGCAGGCCTATATATGGGCAGACAAAGGATGCCTTATAAAACACACACAGCTTTAATGCAAAAACTAAAATCCACATGGCTAAAAACACTTTTGAAAGTTAGACAACCACTACAACAACACAATTATAATTACACAGTACACACGCAAAAAAGGCATTTATTTAACACACCCAAAAAGTGAAATAGTCAGACCCTCCAAAAAAAACCACATTTCGCAATTCAATTCAATGCCATCCATGGCCTAAATGATGTCAAAATTCCACAGACTACACAGAAACAGTTTTATGCACCCATGGTGACTACCTCTGGGCCTACTGGCATACTGGGCCGCAAGCTTGGAGGCCTATGGCAAAAGCACAGTGGCTGGTTTCACAAAATGGCCGCCACCCACATGGCCAGGCCACCCAAAATAACAAAAAGTGAAGACAAAGGACAGGACCAGGCAGTTGGAGACTCTGGGCAACTTCCTTCCTCTTGAAAAAAATTGTAAAACTAAAAAAAGTGACTCCTTGCTCACCAAACTACATCTAAATGACAACCTGAGGAGTTTTTTGTGCAAAATGAACTAAATCAACATTTTCGAGAAGGTTTTATGATGCTCGAGAGATATTCTTCGCCAGATTGTAAATTCTGCGTGTTCGGCATCGCGATCGTCACAAAAAGTCGTTATCGCGCGCGCGAAAACGTACAGTGAGCGCGCGAAGAAGATAAAAAGTGTAAGTCCGCGTTGTCACGCAGTGTGGAGTTGCCCAAAGTCCGCGAGCTGAACGCCCAGGGTTACCTACTGGCTGAAAAGGCCTATTTATTTAACAAACACCCCAAAAAATAAAATACCACCCCAAAACCCACATTTTGCAAATCAATCCAATGCCATCCATGGCCTAAATTATGTTACAATTCAACAGACAACACAGAAACAGTTTTTATGCACCCATGAGGATGACTACCTCCAGGCCTACTGGCACACTAGGCCGCAAGCTTGGAGGCCTATGGCAAAAGCACAGTGGCTGTTCACACAAAATGGCCGCCAACACATGGCCAGGCCACCCAGAACAACAAGAAAAGGAACACAAGACAGACAATGCAGGCCTATGGCAAAAGCACAATGCCTGGCTTTACAAAATGGCCGCCACCCACATGGCCAGGCCACCCAAAATAACAAAAAAGTGAAGACAAAGGACAGGACCAGGCAGTTGGAGACTCTGGGCAACTTCCTTCCTCTTGAAAAAAATTGTAAAACAAAAAAAAAGTGACTCCTTGCTCACCAAACTACATCTAAATGACAACCTGAGGAGTTTTTGTGCAAAATGAACTAAATCAACATTTTCGAGAAGGTTTTATGATGCTCGAGAGATATTCTTCGCTAGATTGTAAATTCTGCGTGTTCGGCATCGCGATCGTCACAAAAAGTCGTTATCGCGCACGCGAAAATGTACATTGAGCGCGCGAAGAAGATAAAAAGTGTAAGTCCGCGTTGTCGCGCAGTGCGGAGTTGCCCAAAGTCCGCGAGCTGAACGCCCAGGGTTACCTACTGGCTGAAAAGGCCTATTTATTTAACAAACACCCAAAAAATGAAATACACCCCAAAAACCACTTTTACCAATTCAATCCAATGCCATCCATGCATGCCCTACATGATGTTTAAATTCAACAGACACCACAGAAACATGCACCCATGGGTACCTCTGGCTCTAGTCCGGGCCTACTGGCTGAAATTCCAATCAAAGAAAAACAACTAGGCCCCTGCCGAAACTACAGGCCACAACAATACATTTTAAAAACTATGGAAATCCCCCAAAAAAATGTAGGTACAAACAAGCCCCAATCAAACAAACAAGTACACCAATTCTCCAACTTACTTGTAAAATCTCAAATCCAAGAGTCCTCAAATCCAATCCAATGATATGATGCAGCAGACAGACACAAAAAGTGATCCTTCCAGCTCCAAATCCAAATGAAAGTGAACAGCACATGGACAAAGCACTGGGAGGAGCCTGCTGGACAGGAACAGGAAGTTTGAGAATCAGGACTTCCTTCCTCTTGGAAAAAAAGAAAAAGGACTCCTTGCTCACCAAACTACATCTCTAAATGACAACCTGAGGAGTTTTTTGTGCAAAATGAACTAATTCATCATTTTTTAGAAGGTTTTATGATGCTCGAGATATATTCTTCGCCAGATTGTAGTTTCTTCGTGATCGGGATCGCGATCTTACCAACACTGCCGCCGGAAGTCAGATCAAGCGTCCGAATGACGTGTTCGCACACTCTCGCGGGATCGTGCGGCCGGATTCCAAATCTCGTGGCGCCCGCGAATGGATAGGAAGTCGCGTCGGCGAACGCAGAATCACGGCGCGCGAGAACATATATTGAGCGCGCGAAGAAGAAAAACAGTTACGCTACGCCGCAAATTGGGTAGTGCACGGTAACTTCGCGTTCTACGCGAATCGCGAAGTTACCGAAACTTTGCAAATTCCGCGAGCGTAGCGTAGTTCACCGCCCAGGGTTAAACTCATGGCTATTTTGAGCAGTGAAGAGGTCTGCCTCTAATCTTAACTAGTGCACATAAATCTCCTCATCTGAATTTAAGCCATTCAGCTTATATATATATTCACTGAAAAAACCATAGGTTTTAGGGACAGTTATAGTTAGTTGGACATTGCACTCGTACAAAACCCGTGAAATTCCCCCGTTATAGTTAGTTCAGCTAACTATAACTCGTGCCCCCGCAATTCACTGCTGATGACGTCACATATTACATCACTCATGACATGGTCAGTGACATCACTGATGACATCACTGATGACATCTCAAATGACATCACTGATGACATCATCTAGTGACTGTGTTTCTGTAAAGTTTAAATATTTTTAATGTATATAGGGAAAGGCGTATTGAAGAATGAGTGGGTGTATAAGTGTCTGTATGGATGATTTAGTAGGTGCGTGACTAACTGTATAAGTGAGTGATTAAACGTATCTTACTGAATGCATGGGTTAGTGACTAAACTGGGTGAATGTCTGTATCCGTCTGTCTGTTGCTGTGTAAGTGGCTGCATGGGTTTGTGAATAGCTACATGTGTGTGTATATGAGTTATTGATTCGTTGTCTGAGTATCTGTATGGGTGCCTGAGTGTTTGTGTGGGTGGGGTGTGTGCGACTCTGTACATAGATGTGTGAGCGGATGATTCACTGGGTGCATGATTTGAAGAGTACGTCTGTGATGGACTGCTTGGGTGGGTGAGTGTGTGTATGGGTGTGTTAGTGAGTGAATGTATATCTCAGTGGTACATGTGCGAGTAACTACATATGTAAAAGGCAGTATATATGTGTGTTAGAGTATTTAAAAGGCTATAAGTGAGAGTGTGTGATTGTGAGAGTGGCTGAATGGATACGTGTGTGCTTGTATCAGTTATTGTATAAGAGCGTAAGAATGTGCTAGTATTTGTATGACTAAGTGAGCTGGTGTGTGTATAACTCTATAGGTGAGTAAATGGGTGTGTGATTAATTTTTTGCATGACTGACTAGGTGTGTGAGTACCTCTATGGATGAGTGGCGGTGTGTGAGTGTTTATATAGGTGTATGAGTGCATATGATAGTCCTGTACTGAGTGACTGTAAGTATGAGTGACTGGACGGGTGAGTGAGTAGATGTGTGTGTGTAGACCTAAGAATCAGTGAGTGGGTATATAGTTATTGGTATTGGAGTGTGTATGGTTTTGCGAATGGCAGTCTGTAAATAAGAGTGGGTGTATCAAAAGTTATATTAGGGTGTGAGAAGATGCATGAAATTATCACATGGATGATGTCATAAGTGATGTCATTTGAGATGTCATCAGTGATGTCATCAGTGATGTCACTGACCATGTCATGAGTGATGTAATATGTGACGTCATCAGCAGTGAATTGCGGGGGAGCGAGTTATAGTTAGCTGAACTAACTAACGGGGGAATTTCACGGGTTTTGTACGAGTGCAATGTCCAACTAACTATAACTGTCCCTAAAACCTATGGTTTTTTCAGTGAATTTCAAAGGTTTTGTAAATGACAATTTTTTAATTGTATTAATTGTTATATTTATTTTTTGATACTGATTTACAAAAAAATTTCAACTATTTCTTTTTAGATATTTTATTTTTTAAATTACATTGTAATTACATTATACATTACATTACAAAATATACTTTCTCAGAATGAATTACTTTAGTTTAAATACTTTGCAAATAGGCAATAGACTTTTAAGTACAGTAGTTACAGTTGTTGCAATGGGCAACACAATTTCAAACACAATGCAACATTGAGCTCAATGTGAATTTCTAGTTAAATGCAATTAGTTACTTTATGGATTACTTTTCTCACCACAGGACTGGATCCTAGATTCAGTCCTGGGACATCTCCTGTAAACAGTTGAGTAAAAGCGTTTTGGTTACAGTAGTGATTTTTAAGGAATATTATTGTATTTTAAAAGTTGACACTTGGAAACTTTTTCACATAGAATCACCAATGTTATCCTATGGGAGGAAATTCACTTAGCAGGTAAGTAGTGTTATCGTTACTTTTTCTTACTCAGTGGTGGATCCTGGATCCAGCACTGGTGCATCTCCTGTAAACAGTTGAAAGAATGCGTTTAAGTCATACAGGCGATTTTTAAGGAATATTTATAGTTTGTGAAAATCGACACTTTGATACTTTTCTGCTGAAAACCAGACAATGGATTCCTATGGAAGGAAATACAAGTTACTGGTAAGTACGGTTAGAATTACTTTTCAAGGTCAGTGCTGGGCTAAAAGATGCAGCACTGGGTTCTCTCCTGATAACAGGTGAGTAAATCGGAATTCGTAGTTCGGCTGATTTTAGAGGAATATTATAAAGTTCCAAAACTCCACACTTAGAAGAATTTCCAAGTGAAACCAGTCAATGTTAGCCTATGGAAGGAAATTCAAGTTACTGGTAAGTATGGTTAAAATTACTTTTCAGGATCAGTACTGGGCTAAAAGATGCAGCACTGAGGTCTCTCCTGATAACCGGTGAGTAAATCGGAATTCGTAGTTCGGCTGATTTTAGAGGAATATTTGTATGTTTCAAAAAATCGACACTTAGAAACTTTTTCAGCAAAAAGCAGGCAATGATATCCTATGGAAGGAAATTCAAGTTACTGGTAAGTACGGTTAAAATTACTTTTCAGGATCAGTACTGGGCTAAAAGATGCAGCACTGGGTTCTCTCCTGATAACAGGTGAGTAAATCGGAATTCGTAGTTCGGCTGATTTTAGAGGAATATTATAAAGTTCCAAAACTCCACACTTAGAAGAATTTCCAAGTGAAACCAGTCAATGTTAGCCTATGGAAGGAAATTCAAGTTACTGGTAAGTATGGTTAAAATTACTTTTCAGGATCAGTACTGGGCTAAAAGATGCAGCACTGAGGTCTCTCCTGATAACCGGTGAGTAAATCGGAATTCGTAGTTCGGCTGATTTTAGAGGAATATTTGTATGTTTCAAAAATCGACACTTAGAAACTTTTTCAGCAAAAAGCAGGCAATGATATCCTATGGAAGGAAATTCAAGTTACTGGTAAGTACGGTTAAAATTACTTTTCAGGATCAGTACTGGGCTGAAAGATGCAGCACTGAGGTCTCTCCTGATAACAGGTGAGTAAATCGGAATTCGTAGTTCGGTTGATTTTAGAGGAATATTTGCACAATGGTGAAGGAAGGGGTGGGGCCTGAGGTGACATGTCTGCAAACAGGCCCTGTGGCGCGTATTAAGTTGGAGAATTAATTCCTCCTCAATCCTGAGGGTCCCTAGGGGCCAACTAGCCCACCAGGAACCTCCAGTATGCGCCAGGGGCTGCGTTGCAGAGAGGTGTACAGAGGCCACGCCCCTTTTACAACACTCTGCAACGCAGCTCTGTGGCGCTTACTGGAGGTACCTGGTGGGCTAGTTGGCCCTCAGGACCCTCAGGATTGAAGAGGATTTAATTCCCCATCTTAAAATGCGCCACGGGGCCTGTTTGCACACATGTCACCTGAAGCCCCGCCCTCCCTTCACCACTGTGCAAACGCGCCCGTGGCACATTTTAAGTTGGGGGATTAAGTCCCCTTGAATCCTGAGGGTCCCTGGAGTCCAACTAGCCCACCATGTACCTCCAAAAGCGCCACAGAGCTGCGTTGCAGAGAGGTGTAAAAGGGGCGTGGCCTCTGTACACCTCTCTGCAACGCAGCCCCTGGAGCATACTGGAGGTTCCTGGTGGGCTAGTTGGCCCCAGGGACCCCCAGTATTCAAGGGGAAATCGCTCCCATCTGCAAACGCGCCAGGGGACGCGTTTGCAGACTGCTGCAGGGTGGGGGCGGGGCCTCCGGCACGATGCCAGTCTTTTTTTTGTATTTTTTTTTGTATGGGAGGGGGCTGCGTGGCCCCCTTCCCTTGGCCTCTTTTGGCCCCGGGGACCCCATCCCCCGGGCATGAGGATTTTCATTTTTTTTAAAATTAAAATAAAACGGGAAGGGGGACGCGTGGCCCCCTTCCCTGGGCCTATATTGGCCCCGGGGACCCCATCCCCCGGGGCATGCCCTCTTTTTAAAAATTTTAAATATTTGGAGGGTGGCTGCGTGGCCCCCCTCCTCAGGCCATTTAAGGTCCCGGGACCCCATCCCGGGGCCGGCCTTTCATTTTATTTTTAAATTTTTTATTTTTTAATTTGGGGAGGGGGGCTGCGTGGCCCCCCTTCCAGGCCACTACTTGCCCCGGGGACCCCATCCCCCGGGGCTGGCCCTCTCCGTTGGGGACTGTGGGGGGGTCCCCAATCCCCCACAGTCCCGCCGGCTCCCCGCGTCCCTTGGGAGCCGGCATTGCTTTTCCACATGGGGAGCTGCTAACATGCAGCTCCCCATGTGGAAAAGCAATGTGCTTTGGATATTGGAAGACTCCCGTCCTGTCATTGCAAACTACAGTGTCCCGGGGGTAGGCACCCCGGGACACTGCAGGAGCCGGTCCTGGGGGGTGGCGGTCCCCAGGGCCATCAAGGGCTCCAGAGGGGGGCCGCGCGGCCCCCCTCCCTTGAATTGCACAGCAAGGAGGTGGTGGTCCCCGGGGCTCTGGGGGTCCGTAACGGACCCCCACATTTATTTTCTATGTGCCCCGGGGAGGTGGTGGTCCCCGGGGCGTGTGGGGGGGCTGGAGCCCCCCACACGTTATTTAAAATTTAAAAAAGAAGCCCCGGGGGGTGGCGGTCCCCGGGGCTGCGGGAGGGCAGGAGAGCCCTCCCGCACCATTTTTTTTTATTAAGCCCCGGGGGGTGGCGGTCCCCGGGGCTTGGGGGGCCTTAGAGGCCCCCCATATAAACAATAAACCCACCCCCCGCATGCCCCTGGGACTTGGGCCACCTGGGGGCAAATTTGCGACGAAGCGCGGGAGACCGCGCTTCGATTTTTTTATTTTTCTGCAGGATCCCCGCACCCTGAGCGCATCCTGCCGATTTAAAAAAAAAAAATGCTTTTTTCTGCCCAGGGGGTCCTTGTGGGACCCCCTGAGCAGACCTAGGGGGTCAGGGTGTTTCTACCCTGCCCCCTTTGTGCGTTTTGCGCACTTGTTTCTTTTTTTTTTCTCGGCCTGATTCGCGCACCCTAAGTGCATCCCGCCGATTTTAAAAAAAAAAATGCTTTTTCTGCCCAGGGGTCCTTGTGGGACCCCTGAGCAGACCTAGGGGTCAGGGTGTTTCTATCCTGCCCCCTTTTTGCGCTTTGCGCACTTGTTTCTGTCCCTCGGTTCTACCGAGGGATAAAATGGCTGCCAACACTTCCTGATTTGGAGTGTTGACAGCCAATTAGCATGCAGCTCGTGATCGGGAGGGTGCGCGAATCCGACGCGGCCATAGATATATATGTGATTTTCATTTTGATTTTCACAGGAACTACTGAACGGATTTACACCATTTAACAAAAGGGTTCTTTCTGAACCAAGAACTACCTCTTTGCCAAATTTGGTGTAATTCCGTTCAGCAGTTCGAGCTGTAGCCGTGTCTAAAGTTTCCTATGGGAAAATGAATGGGGAAAACATGTTTGGGACCCCCTTTTCTCGGCCCCCGCTTGACGAATCACCCCGAAACTTTCAGGGTAGGAGCAGACCCGAGCGGGCCATAAAGTTTGAAAATTTCGCGAAGATTCGTCAACCGACGCAAGAGTTATTTCAAATAGAATATCGCGGATTTCCTATGGAAAATAGGTCCTAACTATAACTATCTACTGGCGACCGCCAGTAGATAATATACACACACATATATATACATATGTATTATTTACTGGCGGTCGCCAGTAGATAGTTATAGTTAGGACCTAGTTTCCATAGGAAACTCATTTTTTGTTTTCCCAATAACTTTGGCGCCGGTTGACGAATCTTCGCGAAATTTTCAAAACTTATGGCCCGCTCCGGTCAGCTCCTATCTTGAAAGATTCGGGGTGATTCGGCAAGCGTGGGCCGAGAAAAAAGGGGGGTTCCAAAACGTGTTTTCTCCATGTTAAAATTCCCATAGGAAACTTTAGACACGGCTACAGCCCGAGCTGCTGAACGGAATTACACCAAATTTGGCAAAAAGGTAGCCCTTGGTTCAGAAAGAGACATTTGTTTTAAATGGTGTAAATCTGTTCAGTAGTTCCTGAGAAATTTGAAAAAGAAAACATATCGATATCTGGGCGGAGCCTAACCACACATGTCATCGTGAGATCTGATTGGCTGTCAGCACTTCATCCTGGAATTGCTGGCAGCCATCTTGGGACCAATATAAATGATAGTACCCCCATTGAAATGCATTGTAGTGAATCGAAGATTTTGAGGGTTACCAAAAGGAGAACTATAAAGGGTGATAACAGACTTTAGTTACATTAGAATTCATTTGTTGATGGTACCTGTAGTATACTGTATACCTTCTAGTTTATCTTGGGTTGGTTTGTCCCTAATGTTTTCTTATTGGTCGTTCCTCTCCACGTCACTTCGAATCCTGTAACAGTATTTATCTCACGTCACCGTGGGCGTATCAGCTTTCCCCATCAGCTGTCATTCAGACCCATTCCGTAATCAGCTGACCGCGGGCCTTTTACCACAATAAATACTTTATGAATTATCTACCTTGTCTGTCAAGTTATTCCACATACCTTGACACTTCAAATGGCGACGAGTTCGGGACTGATTTCGGAAGTAAAGGCCCGCTTTGGCTGAAAGTTGAGTGGGACGGAAAATTTAAGGACTTCATTAGCAATTAATCAGGCAAGTTACTACTTATTTTGCCGAGTTTCAGATTAATTTGCCATATATTTTTTGCGATTCTATTGTCACAGTTAATTACTGGTGCCAGCTGACTTGCTAATCCTATGTCGTTCGACAAGTTCTTCGAGAATTTCTTCAGGCAAGTTACTACGTATTTTTTTTTTATCCATGAGGAGTAGTTGTTTTCTAACAGTAGGGAAATTCCATGTGTATTTCAGTCCCATGTTCGTAACTCCTGAAGGATCGTGCACAGCTGTAACGGTCATTCGTCAACGTTCGACTTCAACGTTAACTTTCATTCGGCTTCAGCTGTAACTGACATCAAGGATGACGTTTGGTGTTACGCATGCGCGCAGGTTTTGACGCTACTTGACTCCATTTTGTGCAAATCAGACTTCAAGTAAGTGCCGATAGCATTCATTACGAACGGTTTTTATTGATGTGCACAGCTCTTCCTTTTCTTCAACGATTCAAGGTAATTACAAACTGATAAGTTAACCAAGTGTTACAAATACGCTCCTGTTACAAGTAATATTCAGTATTTCCTCTTGTTGAAATTCGATTTTTTTTTGTGTGTGAAAACGAAATAGTGTTTATTCGTGGGCTTCAAGTCATTTCCTATTCCACTAAAGTTCACTGTTTATGCAGCGCTTCTGTTTTAAATGTTTTCAAGATTGTTTTCAAAGATACATTTAAAAAAAAAAAAAAAAAAGAGAGGAAAGTTTTTCTGGCACAGTTATGTCTAGTAATTCAAACATCAGCGCGCCTGCAGAGTTTTTAAATGACCCTGGAAAACCGGTTATGAAGTGGAAAAACTGGCTAAGGGCTTTCGAGAACTATTTAGTCGCTATAGATGGAAAGAAATATGAGCCAGAAAGAAAAAAGGCTATATTGTTCGGATTATTGGGTGCAGCAGGTCAAGAAAGTTTTGACAGTTTGCCAGAATGTAAGGGGCCTCTAGATCAAGAAGCACCTCTGGATGAATACCTGGAAGCTACAAAATGTTTAGAAAAGCAATTTGGAGAAGAACCCAACATAATGATAGGCAGACATCGTTTTGCTTTACGCAAACAGTTGGAAAATGAGACTATCGAAGAGTACATTGCTTGTTTACGTGTTTTAGCAACTAAATGCGAGTTTAATGACATGGTCGATGTATACATTAGAGACCAGTTCGTTTTTTATTGTTTTGAAAAAAAAATACAGGAGAGACTTTTGGCTTGCAGGAACCCTTCTCTCCAGGAAACAATAGACATATCTAAGGGTATTGAGCGATCTCTCGAAAGCTCAAAGGAGATCTTTTCTGAAAGGAATTCTAAATCTGATGTATTCAATGTTCAAGTGAATAGGAAAAATGTAGGGCATATTAGCAAGACCGGCGATAAAATTATCGCCGTTTTAGCGGCAGGAAACTGCCGCTAAACGGCGATAATGGGCTTGCTAATATGCGTTATAGAATTCAATAGAAGCCCAGGTTAGATGTCCTGCACATCTAACCTGGGCTTCTATTGGAATTCTATAACGCATATTAGCAAGCCCATTATCGCCGTTTTAGCGGCAGTTTCCTGCCGCTAAAACGGCGATAATTTTAACGTGGGTCTTGCTAATATGCCCCCTAGTCTCATATTACAAAAAAGGCAAAAGTGACAAAAATACAGAACCTAATGTTTTTATTTGTTATAGGTGTGGTTCAAGGAATCATAAGGCGGATTTCCCAGCATGTCCCACACAGGGGAAGAAATGCACCAAATGCTTCAAGGTAGGGCATTTTGCGGGTGTATGTAATAATTTCAAACCGCAAAGATTCCAGAGAGTTAAAGTTAGCGCGGTTGACAATTTTGGAGAAGATATGTGTTCGAATATTGTGTTGTCTATTGATGATCTTGGAAATTCCATTAAGGGTCCACTGGGTATTGCGTACATAGGCAAAGTTGAATTGAATATTATGGCGGATTCCGGTTCGCCTATTACCATTATTTCTGACAAGAAATATGAAACGTACTGGCCTAATACGGATTTACTGGTTTCTGATGTCAATCCTAAAGCATACAGGGAATTTGACATAAATATGTTGGGTTATTTTCAAGATGAGTTAAATATCAAGGGGAGATCTATTTCTACGAAAGTTTATGTGGCAGAGCGGGGCAGGGATATCGTAGGATGGAAAGATTTGGCACGGTTGGGGATTATCCTTAAACCAGGCGCAGAAGATCCTATTGTGTTGGACGATACTTTTGTTTATTCTGTATCTTCTTTTGATTCAGTGTCATCTATAGACAGAGTGGAATATATTTTAAGCAAGTATGATTCCCTTTTGAAGACAGGATTGGATGTGTCAGAGGCTTTGAACATTCTATTAAATTAAAGAAAAATGCAGTACCGGTTAGGCACAAGGTAAGATCCATTCCTTTGTCAGTTAAAACTGACTTGCAAACACTTCTCAACAAGTTGGTAGATGAAGGTGTTATTGAACAGACTAATTCAGCAAAATGGGTTTCGGCTATAGTTTTAATTTTAAAAAAAATGGCGAGGTCCGTTTATGCGCAGATTTGAGATCATTGAACAAGAATATCTTGGTCGACTGTTTTCCATTACCCAAAATTCAAGAGATTCTAGCCGCCACTAAAGGTTCAAGATATTTTTCATTAATAGATCTCAAGTCTGCGTATCACCAAGTCCAACTTTCAGAAGACTCCAAAGATTACACCACGTTCATTACTCCGTTGGGTGCGTATAGATTTGTGAGACTCCCTTTTGGTTTGGCTTCATCCGCAAGCGTATTCCAAAAATTAATGGAATGTATTTTAAAAGGAGTAATAGGGGTGTAGAAGTTTCAAGACGACATCCTTATTCACGCTAGTTCTGTCGAAGAGCATAATGAAATTTTAGACACTGTACTTAACAAGTTAAGCGAGAGAGGCATGACAGTTGCTAAAGACAAATGTAAGTTCCTACAAACTGAAATAGAATATTTGGGCCATGTCTTAAGTGGTAACAGTATCAAACCAAAGCACAACCTGGTCAAAGCCATAACTGATGCTCCTAAACCAACAGATAAAGATACACTGAGATCCTTTTTGGGTCTCAGCGAATACTATTCACGTTTCGTGGAAAACTACTCTGAAATAGTTGAGCCTTTGCGCGTGTTACTACGCAAAGGGGAAAAGTATGTGTGGTCAGAAGTTCATGATTTGGCATTCACAGACATCAAAGATGCCATCGTGAAAGCCCCTACTTTGAAACCTTATGATCCCGATGGTATTAATATCATCACAGTGGATGCAAGCTCAGTAGGTATAGGTGCAGTGTTCACTCAGAAAGTTGCAGGTAACTTATTTACAATGTGTAGGAGAGTAGGATCTGCTTCACATGGGTACCCCCACTTTTTGCTGATGCTTCACTGTTTTTCGACCTTAGTCTGGCTGGGGCCCTGCTAATCAGAACCCCAGCCTAGCTGCTTACTCTCTAAAATGGTTTCCATGTGCCTTAGGCACATCACTGATTGGAATCTGGAGTGCCCTTATAAGTCCCTAGTAAATGGTATACTATGTACCAAGGGCATAGGTACCTCTGAGGCCTACCAGGGGCTGCAGCATGTATTATGCCACCCCTGGAAGGCCATCCAAACTGACACCACAGGTCTGCTACTGCAGCCTGGGTAAGGTGGTGCATGCACCCCTTACTGTGATATAGGTTACCTATATCACTAAATACATACACACATATAAACCTATAAGTCACTCCTATGGCAGGCCTTATCAATCCTGAAGGCAGAGTGCGTGGTTCCTATGTGAGAGGGTGCCCCTGCATGAGCAGGGCCCCTCTGCAGCATTCGGAGACCCTTCTCTGATGCTGTTTGTAGTGCAGCCTGACCATATACTCTTAAGCGCATTATAACCTCGCGTTAAATGCTAACTTTGGAATGGCTGCACCTAAACATGTTGTGTTTGGTGTCAAACATCTTGGAATACTACCCCCACCAATTCTGGCGGCGGGGGTAGCATTCCACCCTTCTAGAGGGAGAGACATGTTAACCCTGGCCTGGCCGGTAACTTCTTTCTAAAGCCTGGCATCACAAAATGGATGCTGCTGCCACAGACACAAGTCTGGCCTCCTGCTGCTGGACGAAACTCCGGCAGGGGAGGCCTGGACAATAGGTTTCCTGTCCCAGGGAGGTGTGGCCACCTCCCCAGACAGGATAATGTGTATTGGGGCTGGGCGGGAGCACTTTCGGGTGCTTTGAAGTCCTGCACTGGGGGCACACTTGGTGTCCCTAGTGCATACCCCAGTTCAAACCGGATCAGGGGCTTGCAGCCCCTGCTTTGGCGCGAACTGGACAAAGGGAAAGGGGTGTAGCCACCCCTCTGCCCTGACCCACCCATAGGTGGGGCCACAGAGTAGTCCAACCCCTAAACTTAGTATAAGTATAGGAACCCAGTCCTTAGGACTTTAGATTATCCCTGGACGAAACTCTGACACTGAATCCTGGACCTTCAACGCTCTACTCAAGACTAGAGGACAGAAGAATCTCCCTTGGGGTCAAGGAGTGACTCCCCTGCTTGGCAGGCACCAAAGAAGCAATTGTCCGGTCTGCATCGCCTAAGCTCCCGTCGGACGCCGAAGTCTTTGCATCACCAGAGGTGGATTTCCAGACTTCCCCGAGGCTGCCCTGAGTCCCCAGCAAAGCTGAGGCCCGTAGCTGTCGTGGGTAACGTGGAACTGTGACCCCTGGACACCGCACGCATTTGCTAGTGCATCCTCTTCTGGGTCTCCCACGAAGTCGTGCTTTGGGCTCCGAGTAGCCCTAGCCTCCAGCACCAATTGTACCAACGATCACTGGCCTCCACTCCACGAGTGTCCTGTGAGCCAGCTCCACGTGCGACGTCTCGAGGCTCCTTTGCGGTCGCTAGCCCGTTGGCTAGTAGCCCTTCACGAAGGCCAATCCTTTTCTTCTTGGGCTCCCTGGTTGCTCCAGGCTTGCCCTCACTTACCTTTGCTGGGTGAGTTCCTCAGACCTTGCTGGTCTGCATCATCGTCATTCTTCACTTTCATCGAGACTTGCCGTTGCCAAGGCTTGTTGGGTCCAATCCAGTCGCCGACGCATCAGCACTTGACAGACATTGTGTACCAGCCCGAATCCTGCTCCTGGTCGCTGACAACGCCTCCTGGACCTCGTGGCTGAAGAGTCAAGATGACAGTCAACCTACCTGAAGCACTCGACATTGGTGGGCATCCGCTCATCGCCTTCCTGGTCACTGGCTAGTGACCCAGACTCTCTCCCCTCTGCTTTCAGGTTCTTCAGATCTCCGATCCACTCTTGGATCCACCCGGACACTTTCCACGGTCGCCAGCAGCACTTTGCAGCAGATCGCCATTCAAATCGACGACGAAACCCGACCCCGAAAGGCACCTATGCACCCGGCTTCCCTGGGTGAGGTAACAAGAGTACTCCGGTGCTCCCGTGGGTAGAGACTCTAGAACGACCTAGTTCTCAAAGGGTTTGCTCCAAGTCCTCCTTTAAGTGTCCCTTTTCTTTAATTTCCTGATCGCGACTTTCTCCATAGAAGTTAACGGCGTTTCGCGGTTGTGTATTTACACTGCACGCGTCCCCCGTGGGTCCCCTGTGTCACTACCTTGGGTGGTTCCTTGTGGTCCAAGCACTTCTAGAGGCTCTAGGCCTAGTGTCTAGTTCAGTCGTGGTTCTTATACCACTTTATTGGTATATGGTTTGGTACGCCCCTAGGGCCCAAACGTGTATTTGTGCTATTACTGTGTTTAAATAACTTATAACTTGTGTTCTTCGAACTCTAGCCTCATAAAGCGACTAGAGGGGTGTGTTTAGCAATAAATACATATATTTTGAATATATACCTGGTGTGGTGCTCTTTCATTTGGTCACTCAAGAGATTATAGACTGGTAAAACAAGCTGCTTTACATTCCTTCAAGACTTAGCCTGAAGGCTGCTCTCCATAGCTACCACTAGGATAGCTTTCAATAAGGTTGTCTTTAACCTATCTCCAATAAGGGGTTGTTTGGACTGGTGCAAGGTGCCCACTATAATTAGTGGACAGCATATGCCAGGCCAACTTCTCACACAATTGCTTTCATTTCCAGACGTTTACTTGACGCCGAGATTCACTACAGTACGATAGAGAGGGAAGCACTTGCATGTGTGTGGGCTGTCGAGAAACTCAAGATGTACTTATGGGGTAAACCATTTGAGTTGATCACCGATCACAAACCTTTGACCTTCTTAATGGATGGTTGCGGCAGGGGGAATGGCAAGGCGTCTGCAAGGCTAGTCAGGTTGTTAGCAAAACTTCAAGAGTATAATTTTACTATAAAACACATTGCAGGCAAAGATAATGTAAAAGCAGATTTTCTGTCACGTCTCCCTATTAACAGTGCTGAACCTAAAACGGAAGAAGACACCGAATGTGTAGTGTCGTATGTAAGTAATTTCAACCAATCAGTACAACTCTGCAATGAGAGTGAATGGTTGAGTCTAATTGACAAAGACCCTGTACTTATCAAGGTAAAAGAGTACATATTGGGTAAGTGGCCGCCGATCAGAAATGTATATACAGAGTTAAAAACTTATGTGCAAGTTGCTGATGAGTTGTGCATTGAAAAAGGTTTTCTTTTAAGGGGGGATTTATTAATTCCACCAACAAAAGTAAGGAAGGATCTAATTGAATTGGCTCACAAATCTCATTTAGGGTCAACCATGACCAAGAAACTGTTAAAACAATATTATTGGTGGCCGGGATTGGATACAGATGTCAATATATTTGTTGATAATTGTCCTATTTGTTTGAAGTCTGACAAACATTGGAAGCCCAGAGTGCAAGAAATGCAATTGGTCAGTATTCCAAAAAACCCCTTGGAGCAAGATTGCAATTGATTTTGCCGGTCCGTTCAATGCTTTGGACAATAACTCAAGGTTTATAATTGTGTTGTGTGATTACTATAGTAAATGGATAATTTTCAAATTTGTGTCAACCATAGACTCTAAATGTGTAATAGAATTTTGGAGTCATGTTTTTCTTTAGAAGGCTTGCCGCACATTTTGGTGTCTGACAATGGAAAACAACTAACCTCAGAAATTATGACATCATTTTTGAGAAAGAATGGAATTTGTCAGGAGAAAACTCCCTGTTATTCCCCAAAATCTAACGGACAGGTAGAAAGAGTCAACCGTTTCATCAAAGATGGTATTCAAATGGCACTTTCTGCAGGTCTTCCAGTAAAAGAATTTACTCAAGAGAGGGTTGATATGTACAACAATACAGTCAATGGTGTGACCGGACATTCTCCGTTTTTTCTCATGAGAGGAAGGCAAGGGAACATGGCCATCACTCCAAAGTTTGCCATACATCAGGAAAGAGGTTCTGATGTTGTGAAAGTTGAAGATTCTCAGCTTAGAGTGAGAGAGAGAATTCAGGAGCAGCAATTAAAGTCAAAGGAGTACCACGACAAGATTCATAGAGCTACAGTTAAAGACATCCGCATAGGTGATTGGGTCATTGTCAGGAAGCCGTTTGTCAAGCAGAAAGGAGAATCCAAATACTATGAACCAAGCGAGGTTTTGGAGGTATCTAGTGGTTCTGTTCGTTTGCTCAAGTTTGGTTGGAGAAACAAAAGTGATGTCATCAAGCTCAAATATGGACAAAGAGATCTCATAATGAACGCATGTAATGAAGAGGCAGTTTCAAAACCAAATAGTGTTTGGTTCGACTTGGATTCCAATGATAATGGGTATTGTACAGTCTATGACAAATCTGTCAATGTTGAACCCAGTAGAGATATTGCAACTACAAGCATGAAGTCAGAGCTTCCATCATCGGTGGGGTTACAAAATGAAAGTGTTTGTAATAATAATAGCTCATGTCCTTCAACTGTCCAAGAGGCACATATACCAAATTTCATAGTTACAGAAGGCGCGCATAGGGCTAACAATGAGACAGTTATGACAAATGCGTTTGAGGGTGCTTGCACCAGTTCTGGAAGATTTTCCCGCTTGCCTAATGTGTTTAGAGATTATGTTATGTATTAATTTTGCTGTGTTAAAGAAGGGAGATGTAGTATACTGTATACCTTCTAGTTTATCTTGGGTTGGTTTGTCCCTAATGTTTTCTTATTGGTCGTTCCTCTCCACGTCACTTCGAATCCTGTAACAGTATATATCTCACGTCACCGTGGGCGTATCAGCTTTCCCCATCAGCTGTCATTCAGACCCGTTCCGTAATCAGCTGACCGCGGGCCTTTTACCACAATAAATACTTTATGAATTACCTACCTTGTCTGTCAAGTTATTCCACATACCTTGACACTTCAGTACCATACTAATTTCAGTAATTGTGGTGTGTTCTAAGGTGATTTTACCCTGTGAAAAACCTTCTTCTGGGATATCATGAATCATGTTTGAGAGAAAACTATTTTCACATGCTTGTCCCATACAGTTTTGGAAGGTGCTCCAGAAGCTAAAATGAGAGCATATTTTCTGTAAATTCACATTATTTTTCTCAGTCATGTGAGAATGAAGTCTGACATTCTCAGTAAAACATGTACATCCAACAAGGGCAGAGACTGTCAGTTGATTCCTTTGTGTTCTACTGCAGCTTCCCAGAGTGTTCTAAAGAACAACTAGAGCGCTAACAGTCTTACTTATGACAAAAGTATGGCACACCTGAAGCCATCTTGATTGGAATAAACTGGTAACACTTAAAACATTTAATTTAAAAAGGAACAAAATGATGGGGTTCATTTTGTCATAGAAATTATGGTTAGTGCTGTAGAAAGAAAAATTAGGACATGTTTCAAGTGAGATCTCAAATATCTTCCTGTTATATTTCAACAGGAGCAGCCTGTCAGTTGATGCCTTTGTGTTCTACTGCAGCTTCCCAGAGTGTTCTAAAGAACAACTAGAGCGCTAACAGTATTACTTATGACAAAAGTATGGCACACCTGAAGCCATCTTGATTGGAATAAACTGGTAACACTTAAAACATTTAATTTAAAAAGGAACAAAATGAGGGGGTTCATTTTGCCATAGAAATTATGGTTAGTGCTGCAGAAAGAAAATTTAGGGCATGTTTTAAGTGAGATCTCAAATCCTCTTCTATTTCATTAGAAAATTCTGACATGCAGACTGAAACAATCACTTTCAATACCAGCAGTAGACTTCCAGTTAACTCCCTGGTGAGCAGTAGCTTTACTACAGTGATCTAATGAACAACTAGAGTGCTAACATTCTGAATTTATGGCAAATGTGTGACACATCTGAATGCCTTCTTGATGGAATCAAAGTAAAAAACTGAAAGCATTTCCTACTGAGGAGACTGCAGTAAATGACGAAATTAGGAAACTTCATAACAAATAAGTCTCCCAAGATGGCCACCAGAGAAAAAAGAGCCCAAATGTAGCACAAATATCACCCAGATGTAGCCCACATATAGCGAAATGACAGAAGTGTGCAAAACACTTTTTATTTTTAGTTTTTCTGCGGTTTTATATAGTGCAAACTGGTCAGGTATTGGAGCGTTACATCTTACTTGGACCCCTTATTGCGTATTTTGCACGAAGTAAACGAGATTGATCTTGCGAAACATTGAACTTTACGATTCTGTTAACCTGAAGTTGCTCTGAACCGGGCATTGTAACACCCGTTTTTACCTACTGGTTTTAATTAATTCTCACTGTCTTGTATTAGGAAAGAGGATTTACTGGTTTTATGTACACTTTTATGATCTATGTTTCTAAATCAGATCAAATAAAGTTTAATGAATTCTATGGCAGGACGGAGGCGAGGATTATGCATATCTTTCCTCACTTTATTTGCATAGCAGTTCAAAGAAAACGTAACACAACAATAATTAAACAAAAGACTACACAACCCATGAACCATTAGGGGGGTAGTCTCCAAGGCAACTATAGTCCAATCATATCACAGTCCATCGTATATAATATCGTGACGTCCCTTCCGCTGTTTGTATAGCGGTTTCTTGTGCACGTTATTAGCATTATTGACTTGGTATTGTTTCATATTCCCTGCGCAGCAGGCTCTTGCCCGAGCGCGTTCTCCCCCCCGCAGTTTCTCCCGCTGTGTGCTCTGCGCGCGGTGAGATCCTGTCAGGCGCGTCTGGTCCGAGCGAGGCAGCTCCGTCGAGCGCTCCCGCTGGTCTTTACGCTTGTTTGGGAATCCGGTCACTCCTTTAGTGTCCGCTTGATTCCCGACCAACCCTCGCCTAATTTTGACACCGCTACGCGGTGATTTCCCCACACGGCCACGTTAGTGACCAGCGCCACCTGGTGGTGGTAATTGGTATTGAGCCTCAGTCTATTCTTATAACAGCTTCGGGGAAAGCACAGCTGTTGGAGCTGGAGCGAGGGGGCTGCCTTAAGTATTTTAAGGGCATTTGTTCTGTGCTCACACCCTCTGCTATCATGTCTTCTCCAGAAGACCATTTTTACTCCTCCTACCAGGAAGTGGAGGAGGAATGGCCCCCCAACTTCTCCCTCCAGCAGTGGACCAAGCCCTCTCTCTGACTATTTCTAGGGCGATGGCTCCTCTTAGGGATCAGGTTGATAAGCTGGCAAAAAGCATCCCTGGGGTGTTCAGTGACCCAGATCTGGTGGTGGCGGGTCCCAGTAGCTCCCAGATGGGGAATAAAAGGGCCGTTAAGCATAACGCGGGGCACTTGGAAGGATTTGATAAACTTACGGAGACCTTCCTCAAGAGTGCGCGAACGCTAAAACATGCACCCTGCCGGGAGGAGGAGGGGCCCAGAGAAAATTGCGACACTGTCACCACTATTGTAGACCCCGACGGCGGGTTTCCCTTAGAGGGAGAGGGTGTATCGGAGAACGATTTCTCCTCCGATGAGGTTAAGGACTCGGGGCATCCCTGGCATCCAGAGTCCCACTCCTCTCAGTCCCCGGTTGGGGACGGGGTCCACTCGGACATGTTCGAGCCTACCCAAATTTACCATCCTAGGTCGGCGGAGTGGACACCTGACGCCAAAGTGGCAGAGTATGTGGTGGGGAAAATCCATCAACCCCTTGAAAGGGAGGTCAGGAATAGGATGAGGGGAGAATGCCCCAGGCTCTCACTGAAGGGGAAGGTGGCACACACGCCTGAAATTGATGAGAAACTATGTACCTTTTTCTCCAAGTATATGAGGGATCCCAAGAAAGGAATTGATAGGTCTTGGACGTAGTAGGGCCCTTGACCCAAATTATTCAATTGACGGAGCATTCCAAAGAGTCAGGATCCCCTTTGTCCACGGATATTGTGGCTGGTTGGGCGCACTACCCTAAACCCTAAAAAACTACCCCCTCCACTACCCAAACACCACTGCACTACCCTAAACCCTAAAACACTACCCCCAGCACGACACCCTACACTACCCAAACATAACTGCACTACCCTAAACCCTAAAACACTACCCCCTGCACGACCCCCTTCACTACCTAAACACAACTGCACTACCCTAAACCCAAAAACACTACCCCCAGCACGACCCCTTACACTACCCAAACACCACTGCACGACCCTAAACCCTAAAACACGACCCCCTACACTACACAAACACCACTGCACTACCCTAAACCCTAAAACACTACCCCAGCACGACCCCCTACACTACCCAAACACCACTGCACTACCCTAAACCCTAAAACACTACCCCCAGCACGACTCCCTACACTACACAAACACCACTGGACTACCCTAAACCCTAAAACACTACCCCCAGCACGACTCCCTACACTACCCAAACACCACTGTACTACACTAAACCCTAAATCTACCCCCAGCATGACCTCCCACACTACACAAACACCACTGCACTACCCTAAAACACTACCCCCAGCACGACCCCCTACACTACCCAAACACCACTGCACTACCCTAAACCCTAAAACACTAACCCCAGCATGACCCCCTACACTACCCAAACACCACTGCACTACCCTATACCCTAAAACACGACCCCCTACACTACACAAACACGACTGCACTACCCTAAACCCTAAAACACTACCCACAGCATGACCCCCTACACAAACACCACTGCACTACCCTAAACCCTAAAACACTACTCCCTACACTACACAAACACCACTGCACTACCCTAAACCCTAAAACACTATCCCCAGCATGACCCACTACACAAACACCACTGCACTACCCTAAACCCCCCTACACTATACAAACACCACTGCATTACTCTAAACCCTAAAACACTACCCCCAGCACGACCCCCTCACAACACAAACACCACTGCACTACCCTAAACCCTAAATCTACCCCCAGCACGACCCCCTACACTACCCAAACACCACTGCCATACCCTAAACCCTAAAACACTACCCCCAGCATGAACCCCTACACTACCCAAACACCACTGCACTACCCTAAACCCTAAAACACTACCCCCAGCACTACCCCCTACACTACACAAATGCCACTGCACTAACCTAAACCCTAAAACAGTACCCCAGCACTACCCCCTACACTACCTAAACACCACTGCACTAACATAAACCCTAAAACACTACCCCCAGCACAACCCCCTACACTACACAAACACCACTGCACTACCCTAAACCCTGAAACACTACCCCCAGCATGACTCCCTACACTACCCAAACACCACTGCACTACCCTAAACCCTAAATCTACCCCCAGCACGACCCCCTACACTACCCAAACACCACTGCACTACCCTAAACCATAAAACACTACCCCCAACATGACCCCCTACACTACACAAACACCATTGCACTACCCTAAACCCTAAAACACTACCACCAGCATGACCCCCTACACTACTCAAACACCACTGCACTACCCTAAACCCTAAAACACTACCCCAGCACGACCCCCTACACTACCCATACACCACTGCACTACCCTAAACCCTAAAACACTACCCCAGCATGACCCCCTACATTACTGCACTACCCTAAACCCTAAAACACTACCCCCAGCACGACCCCCTGCACTACCCAAACACCACTGCACTACCCTAAACCCTAAAACATTACCCCCAGCACGACCCCCTACACCACCCAAACACCACTGCACTACCCTAAACCCTAGAAAAGAAACCCCCCCCATGCCCAATCCCGCTTATCTCTCTCTCCTCATGGTTCCTGCTTCACGTCGTCTCTGAGGGGCGGTGCACGTCGTTGTGAGGAAACGGAACAGCCTCTGTTTCCTTACAACGACATGGATCATCTACATGTTTTTTAGAACGCATGGTAATTTACCATACATACCTTCACAACAAAATTTGTTGTAAAGGCATGCGTGGTAAATGACCATGCATTCTATAAAAGTGCGTAGTAATGACTTTGTGATGTACAACGCATGCATGGTAATGCATGCGTTGTAATGGTATCGCAAAGTAAAAAGTCGTTGTAATGGCTGTTTACCGATCGAAGCTGGCCCCTCTTCTTCAGTGAGACGTTTATTTGATTAATTAGGAGGAAGGAATGTGGTTTTTTACCGAAAAGTGCATTCCCGGCTGTTATATTGTGAAAGTGTCCGCATGGCCTGGTTTCACTTCCGGTGAGAGAGTGGAAGAGTCTGTTTGGATCTAAAGGAGTTCTGTTGTTGGACGGGGCCGGCGCGACATGTCATCAGAAAACATAGCTAATGGAAAGCGTCCTCCCTGAAGTGTGGAGCAGTGCCATGAGAGGTCAACGAGTGTGCGTCCCACCGCAGAATGACCGTACCACGTGACCCATGTGCCGCCTCCAGGGTACGGGAGGCAGAAGCGGCATCGCAGGTCCTCTTGAAGACCGTTGTAGCACTAATTCTACATTTTGGTACTAGGGCATTTTAACTTCGTTGTTCCTGCCAGATACAAAGAGAAGATCCTGTGTTATTCAGTGCCCTCGTTACCTTTTTTGTGGGTTGTGATGCTTGTCACTTCGCTGCCCCGCCGGAGCACACGACTGGGCACCCCACCTCGTGTGCCATCTGCAGGGCCTCTGCCCTCGGATCACTGGTTTCGGTTTCTGGAGTGGCAAGATAAACAGTTGCTCCCAAAGGACTAGCCTGAACACTTAGGTGAATATCCCCTGCACCAGCATTCCACGGAAATTCTTTCCTAGCTCCCCCACGTCAACGAGGACGTCATAATAGCACGGCTCCGCTCGCGACACCGTATGACGTCATCGGAGCCATAAGAGGACCTCGTCGGCGTGCTGACGTCAGTTCCACCCATTTTTTCCGTGCCACCGAGGCAAACAGGGGACCGAGACATTTTCACATGTATACATAGTATAATAAATATATATATATTCACTGAAAAAACCATAGGTTTCAGGCACATTATAGTTAGAAATTAGCATTTAAAAACCTTAGAAATTCACTGAAAAAACCATAGGTTTCAGGCACGTTATAGTTAGAAATTAGCATTTAAAAACCTTAGAAATTCACTGAAAAAACCATAGGTTTCAGGGGCGTTATAGTTAGTTGGACATTTCACTCGTACAAAACCATAGAAATTCCCCGTTATAGTTAGTTCAGCTAACTATAACTCGTGCGCCCGCAATGCACTGCTGATGACGTCACATATGACATCACTCATGACATGGTCAGTGACATCACTCATGACATCACTGATGACATCTAAAATGACATCACTGATGACATCATCCAGTGAATGTGTGTTTTTCTGAAAATTAAATATGTTTTATATATGTATATCTCAAGGTCGATGGAAGAATAAATGGGTATATAAGTGTCTAAATGGATGATTTTGTTTTGTAAAATTGATTGTATAACTGACTAAGTGTATCTTAGTGAATACATGGGTTAGTGAGTAATGTTTAAATATGAAAATATCTGTATCAGTCTCTCACTTTGTGTATAAGTGGCTGCATGGGTTGGTGAGTAGCTACATGAGTATCTATATGGGTTATTAGTTGGTTTTTTGAGTATCAGTATGAGTGTCTGAGTGTCTGTATGGTTCGGAGGGGGTATTACTTAGTGCATAGATGCATGAATGAGTGACTCACTGTTTGTATGTGTTGAAGACAGCATGTGTGCAGGACTGTATAGGTGGATGAGTATGTGTATGGGTGTGTTAGTGAGAGAATGACTGTCTCAATAGTGTCTTTATGAGTAACTACATATGTTTTAAACTAGTATATGTGAGTATTGGTGTATATAAGTGAGTATATGTGAGAGTGAGAGATTGGAAGAGTTCCTGTACAAATAAGTAGGTGTTTCTATAAGTGATTGTTTAAGAGAGTAAGTATGTGTAAGTTTCTGTAGACGTAAGTGTGGTAGTGTGTGTATAACTGTATGTGAATGGATGTTTGATACTTTGTTTGCATGTGTGACTATGTGTGTGAGTAACTCTATGGATGAGTGGCGGTGTGTAACAGGATGTATAGGTGTATGAGTACATATGTTGAGTGAGTACATGTATGAGTGACTGTATAGGGACTGTTGGTGAATGAGTGGATGTGTGTGTAGATCTTGGAATGACTGAATAGGTGTGTTGTAACTGGTATTGGTATGTCCATTGTTTTGAAAATGTTAGTTTGTATTTTTGAGTGTGTGTATCAAAGGTTATATTAGGGTGAGAGGAGGTCTGCCACTCTATCACAAGGATGATGTCATCAGTGATGTCATCAGTGATGTCATTTGAGATGTCATCAGTGATGTCATGAGTGATGTCACTGACCATGTCATGAGTGATGTAATATGTGACGTCATCAGCAGTGCATTGCGGGCGCGCGAGTTATAGTTAGCTGAACTAACTATAATGGGGGAATTTCTATGGTTTTGTACGAGTGAAATGTCCAACTAACTATAACGCCCCTGAAACCTATGGTTTTTTCAGTGAATATATATATATATCCACAGTACTTCGCCACCACAGTCCACCGGAAAGACGAAGACAGACCCAGGTATCGGTGCACACAGATTTTATTAGAAGATGCCCTGCACCACCGCCATTACGCGTTTCAGCCTCGCAGAGGCCTTGATCACATGATACGCCGATGGACAATTTTTTCCAACAATTTAAAGTGCCAGTGCTCAAACACACGTGATAATTGAACCATGGGTCATCATAGACATAGACAACCAATTGCATCAATTGTTGTTGTTTTTCATAATTGCAGTGTAGTATGTGCAAATATGCATTACAGTACCATGATAAATATCAAAGGTGCAAATAATGCAAAGATAATAAATATGTATAAATAAATAAATATTTAAACAGCCTCTAATAACATTATTATAAAAATCCCATATAAATTCTAAAATCGAAACTACAATATCCTGTTATAATGACCAATAAATGTGACCAATGGATTAGTTGTGAAATTGCATATCTAAACTCTTATGTCAACATATAAACTGGTCACGTCATAAGGCTTCTTTTCACGTAACTAAGCTCAAGGAAAATTACCCTTTAATACTGGTTACTAGAAAAACATTTACTCTGAGTCAGAAATATTACACTGCAGAATTATATATACATATGTCCTGCCCAAGTGGGCCATGGATTGTACCCCTTGGATAGAAAAAGGAAAGTGCCAAGTGCTAATACATAAAGTGCCAGTGCTTGCACAATACCAACTCACAGCCGTGCTTGGATGTGCAAGATTAGAAAAAAGAAATGTTAAAATACACTAGTGTTTTTTTAAAAACATGATGGGAGGCGGCAGAGCTACAGGTTTATACAGTGTGTTGCAGGTAAACTTGAAGTGGTCAGAGGCAGGTGAAAAAATCCTCGCTTGAGTTCAGCCCCTGGGGTGTTTTACTATCCAACTCTAAGATGTATCTAGTTTCCATTTGTCTTAGTAGTTGCTCTCAATTTCCACCCCTTCTCAATGGCAGTACTGCATCAATGACAAAGTACTTAAAGTGTGATAAGTTGTTGTCATGTGTTTCCTTAAAATGTCTTGCCACTGGGTAAGCAGCGTCGCCATTGACGATAGCTCTGATGTGCTGGAGCACTCGCTTGTGCACCTGCAGTTTCGTCCTACCCACGTACTGCAGGCCACATGAGCACTCCAGCACATATACCGCATATTCAGTCTTACAGTTCAGCGCTTTTGTGATTGTCACTGGTCTAGGTTGAAATGGAGTGTGGTAAGAGGATGTATTCTTGCCGTGTCTGCAGGCTTTGCAAGTTGCACATTTCAAAAACCCCGTTCTACTATTGAGCCAGTTTTTGTTTTGTCTAACTTCCGGACTGCTTCTGACAAGGGAGTTACTCATGGAGCGGGCTTTTCTGAAGGTGATAGTGGGAGATTTCGGCAACTTAATTCTAAGGACAGGATCATTGCACACTAGGGGCCAGCTTTTATTGATGATTCTCCGTAATGTCTTATGCTGCTTGCTAAATGTCAGTATAAGGCAGTGGTCTTCAAACTTTTTGATGTCGAGACCCCCTTGTCAAACCTTTTTAGGCATAAGGACCCCTTCTGACAAAATTTTCTAGAAACTGGTTCTCCTCATCATCAACATCTATCGACAACCATAAATGCCCCTGTTAGATCTGGCATCTTTTGGTATGTTTCCCCTGTTTTTTTCCTTTCTGACCTCCTAGTTTTGACTCTGTTTTTGCTGGTTCAGTGTCTCTGCGCACTTTCTCACTTCTGTTCAGTGTTAAAGTGCAAGTGTTCCTATTGTAAATTGTATTATGGATTGGTGTTTCCATGATTGGCATGTTTGACTTACTAGTAAGTCCCGAGTAAAGTGCACTGAGGGTGCCAGGGCCTGTAAATCAAATGCTGCTGGTGGGCCTGCAGTACAGATTGTGCCACTCATCCATGCAGCCCTGAAAAGGGTTATCCGACCTGCCACTGCAGTGTCTGCGCGGTTTGTAACTGCCATGTCGCCCTGGCAAGTGCACCCACTTGCCAGGCCCTAATCTTCACTTTTCTTACATGTAAGTCACCCCTAAGGTAGGCACAAGGTACCCCTTTGGGCAGGGTGCCGTGTATATTAAAGGTAGGACATGTACTGGTGTGTATTTTCTTGCTTAGCCATCCTGTGTGCCTCTGCTGGGTTTGTGGATTGACTGTCTGGCTTTGGAGTTACAGGGGCTGGGGATGTGCATTTTCATCAGACAGCCACTGGGGGGGATCACGGTGTGTCCTGCCTTTCCTGGATGAGTCAGGGCTGGGCTGAATAGACCTGGGCTGTATTTATAGTAGTGGGAGGAGATTTTCTTGCACCTGAATGGGCCTGGTCTGGCTTGAACAATGCTGTCTCCACCTCCTGCCAGGAAGCTGGGCCAGAGAGGATGGAACTGGTTTGGGCTGGGCACAGGCACTCTCTGCCCAAAAGCACAAAGAGAAACTGAGTATAAATATTGGGGTCCAGACCCCAGAACTTTAGAACTCGCTGGAATCAAGGAACCTGCCAAGAAGAAGAGCTGGAAGAACTGCCAAGAGGAGTACTGCAACTTTGCTGTGTTGTTGCTTTGTTGGTTTGGCCTGCAGTTGCTTTCTGCCTTGGGCAGTGAAAGGACTGGACTGAATTTTCTTTACTTGTTGCTGAGTATCTCCAAGGGCTTGAAGTAGAACTTGCCTCCTGTTCTGAAGTCTCAGGGACCGCAAAGACTTCACTGACCTCTGGGTACCGCCTCTGGAACCGTGGTTTCAGTTGCCACAGAGGTGGGGGAAAGCAAGCGACTCCGTCACTGACTCCGCTGCTGGCTCCGTGTCCTGAAGGCACCGCAGAGGACACCGCTGTATCTCGCACTGCAACCCCGGTCTCACTGACGACGGCCACCGAGCTGCTGCTTGCACCGTGACCTGTGGGCACCGCACTCCGCACCGCCTCGTTTCACTTTGCCGCCCTGGTCTCACCGACGCCGTCGCTGACTTCGACAACCGTGACCGCACCGTGCTTGGGGGCACTGCTCGTAAGTCTTGCGACACACTGCCCCGTCCCACACCGCAGTCCGGACCGACCGATGCCAGCTCCCCGCAAAGTGCATATTTTTAAGTACTGTATGTTGGATTTTTATCGTTTTAGTCTTGTTTTGAATGTATAAAGTATTGGATATTTTTCTAAACTGGTGTGGTGTCCTTTTGTAGTGTTTTCACTGTATTACTGTTGGTTATGTGCAAATCCTTTACACACTACCTCTGAAATAAGCCTGACTGCTCATGCCAAGCTACCAAGGGGGTGAGCAGGGGTAATTTCAGTAGTGTATCCCTCTTACCCTGACTAGAAGGAAGGGCCCCTACTTGGACGAAGGTGCAAACCATTGCCAACTAGAGACCCCCATTTCTAACAGCCCCCAATTACCACAGCAAATAATTTTTACGGTGGGGAAATTATATTAAACAGTGTTTAGCAAACCAAAGGTCATTGAGCGTAGGGGTGTAGCCAAAGGTGTAGCTAAAAACAAAAGGCCTCATTTATGAGGAATTGGCATAGGGCAGCGCTGCAAGTCTTCTTGCAGCCCTGCCCTATGCCAATGTGAAAGGGCAGGAATGCACCGTATTTATGAAATACGGTGCATTCTAGTCCTTTTACCTTCACATATTGCTGCCTAGCACCAACGTAGGCAGGATTGTTTTTGTACGGGAAGAGGCACCTTCCTTCACCAAAACAATCCTGAGGGGCGTTTTCCTATTTCTATGTGAGCTGCAATATGTAGCACACATGGAAAGAGGAAAAAACGAGGAGAAATGAAAACATTTCTCCTCGTTACGCCTCCACTGGAGAGGCGGCAGATTTTGGAGCTGCCCCAGGTTTACGTGATTTTGTAAGTATGGGGCAGCATCAAAATCCATGGGCTTTGTGTGGGAAACCCGCGCAAAGCCCATGGAACACCTTGACGCAGAGTAAGGCAATGCAGTGACTTGCGCTGCTATGTCTTACTCCATATCTATGAGACTTTGCACTGCCTCATAGGTATGGTTGAGATGCTTGCGCCACTGGAACATCAAAAAAAAAAAGTGATGCTCTGGCGATGCAAGCCTCTCATAAATAAGCCCTTTCACCTTTAGGTATCTACATATAAAATAATGGGCAGCGTAAATGAAAAATAAATAAAAAAAAGTTATTACTCAGTGGGAAATGCACTGTAGTACATTATGAAACCTCTATTAGTTAATGCACTGCAGAGGTCTGTGTGTAACCAGAGAACCACAGAATTAAATCTTGATTGGTGCAGTGGAGAATAGTGGTGTATTTTTAGTGCTACGAAGTCACAGCCTGTGACGGAAAGCACTGTGAATATGTAAGTCAATTTTTTATACTTGCATTACACACAGGGTAAGATAGAATGCTGCAAAATGTGCGAATAGTTTTACAATAAAATGGTGCTTTCGAAATGTAGGTTTTAATAATACCAGAGCGTATGTAATGCAGTTTTCTTTTTTTACATAACTGTCCCTTCAACACCTCTTCAGGGGCACTAAGGGCTGTGTAAATGCAGTTAAAATTAAAAGCAAGAACTTCTCAGCCCAGTTAACTCTTTGCACTTTCACTCAAAAAAACACATCTTTGTCTTTACAAAGAGCCAGAACTGCTCCCAAGCATCCTTTACACTTGCAGATTAACAGATAAGGCACATTTGCCTTTCATTCAGGGAAGCAGCTGATAACGATCTTAATTAGCCATCCCAGGAGGGCTGTCTTTTTGCAGGGACAAGTGAAGCTGGGGAATCTGCGACCCCCTTCCTAGGACTCCACGACCCCCCTGGGGGTCGCGCCCCACAGTTTGAAGACCTCTGGTATAAGGCGAGTAGATTGCTCTTGCTGTAACTGACTGTCTGTTGTAGCTACTCTATTGGTGAGTGCAGCATGCCTCTGTATTTTGTTGGCTTTAGACATGGCTATGTCTAGTGTCTCCTCAGAATAACCCCTCTCCAGGAATCTCTCTCTGCATTCATACTGTGCCTGTCTGCATTCCTTATCAGAGCTACATATCCTGCGTATCCGCAGCATTTCCCCAAAGGGGATGCTTTTAATTAAATGTGGCGGATGGTGGCTATGGGCATGTAGGACCGTGTTGCCTGCCGTAGATTTTCTATGAAGTCTTGTTTCTAATCTGTTGTTATTTACAAAGACTTCCACATCGAGATAAAAGATGCTCTCCTTACTCATTTGGGCAGTGAACTTGAGATTATTTATTTATTTATTCACTTATAGAGCGCACAAATCACCCCATAAGGGTATCTCAGCGCTATGGGCACATAAGCGAACATGAGGAGACTAAGTTAGAAGAGTGAAGTTTTCAATAATTTCCTGAATGCCAGGTAGTCTGTACATTGTCGTAAGTGGATGGGGAGATTGTTCCAGAGGCATGGGGCCAGATGGTAGAAGGCCTTACCACCTTTTCGAGTCTTATTAAAGTGCGGGACTATAGTCAGGGCTTTGTCTCCTGAGCGGAGAGGTCTGGAAGGCACGTAATTAATGAATTTGTCATTGAGATAACTAGGGCCTAATCTGTATACGGCTTTGTAAGCCATACAACATATTTTGAAGTGGATCCTTTTCCGAATGGGTAGCCAATGAAGTTTCTACAGCAGAGGAAAGGAGGCTGTTCTTGGGGGGGCATTAGTTACCAAACGAGCCGCGGTGTTTTGGACAACCTGGAATCTATTAATGTCTCTCTCATTGGCAGAGATCAGCAGCGCGTTGCAGTAATCTAAGCGGCTTAGAATCAACGTCTGAATCAAGGTTTTTCTCGAGGATAGTGGTAGGAAAGGGGAGACTCTTCTGAGCATGCTCAGGTTATGGAAGCAGGCTCCAATAGTAGAGGAGACATGGTCTCTCAGGGTGAGTTTTTGGTCCAATCGGACTCCCAGGTTTTTCACCACTTGTTTAGGACAAGGGGTGGGACCCAGTTCCTCTGGCCACCAGCTAGGCGACCATTTCACAGAGGCCTCACCAAATAGCATAATCTCCGACTTGGTAGCGTTCAGCTGGAGAAAATTCGATTTCATCCATTCCGCTATGGATTTCATGCCTTCACCAAAGGTGGTTTGAATATTGGGGTTGGATTTGTCAAGCGAGAGGAGTAATTGGGTGTCATCAGCGTAGGCTATGGGAATGAAACCCAGATTTCTCAACAGTCTCGCCAAGGGAGCAACATAGACGTTGAACAAAGTAGGGCTCAAACATGAGCCCTGTGGTACTCCCGTGGTAACCTTGGTGGTCTTAGAGTGGTAAGGACCTAGGTTAATGGTCTGAGTTCTGTCTGATAGAAAGTTGGTTAACCATTTCAGAGCTATTCCTGTGATGCCTATGTCCCTCAGTCTACTGAGTAGAATTTGGTGGGATATGGTGTTGAATGCAGCGGATAGGTCAAGCAGCACCAGAAGTACCGCCTGACCTTTGTCCAATAGCATCCTAATGTTGTCCGTTACTGCCACCAGGGTTGACTCGGTGCTGTATCTGGGGCGAAACCCTGATTGTGAGGAATCTAGGCTATTAGTGGATTCAATGAAGTTGGAAAGGTGAGTGTTGATGTGTTTTTCTAAAATTTTGGTGTGCAGGGGAAGGAGTGAGATGGGTCGGTAGTTAGTTACGTCTTCAGGTGAGAGTTTGAGGTTTTTTTTTATCTGAAGTATTTGTGCAGCTTTCCAATCAGGAGGGAGGTCACCTTCCTTCAGGGAACTGTTAAGAATGTTACAAATAGGATCAGCAAGCTGTTTGGACAGAGTGGAAGTTAATTTGGCAGGTATCAGATCCAACGGAGAACCTGATTTTGCGCCTTTTAGGAGGGCTTCAGTACCTTCTATTGTGAGTAGTGGGAAGTTTCCTAATGAGCTGGTTACCGGTGGGAAATGTTGGGGTTCAGTTCCTGGTTTAGGTTGGGAGTTCATGGTAGGAGTGATTTTATTATATATCATGTCTATTTTCTGAGTGAAATGACTAGCAATGTCATCGCACAGTGCCTGGGAGGGTGCTGACGCCGTGTCGCAGGCCAAAGGGTTGGTGAAAGTTTTTAGGATCTGATAAATGCATTTCTGAGAGCTCCCAGCTTGTTCGAGAGCGGCTGCGATATGGGTCTTCCTTGCATTTTTTAGGTTGCGGTGGTAATGGGTAAGAGCCGCCTTGAATTTTTCTTTGTCTGAAATGTTTTGATAGCGGCGCCAATGGCGTTCGAGTTTTTTGCATGCGCCTTTTTCTAGTCGCAGGGAGGTCGAGTACCACGGGGCCTGGCGTCGTTTAATGCTAGTGGGGCATTTTTTCTGGGGTGCTAAGCTATCTAGCGTGGCAAGTAGTCTGGTGTTAAAAGAGGCTAGGCGTTTCGCCACCTTGTCTGTATTCGCATAATGAGGTGGACAGAATGCCCCTTCAAAGAGTTCTGGTGTAATTAGATTCCACTTTCTATAGCTTTTATTAAGATGGCATTTGGGAGCGGGGTGGGCCTTGTGGTTGTTGGTGCGAAATTCGACCATCGAATGGTCCGACCAGGTCAGAGGAGTCGTAGCAACATAAGATAATTCAGGGGAGTTAGTTAAGATGATGTCCAACGTATGTCCTGCCTGGTGAGTAGCATCTTTGTTAATTACAGTAAGATTGAGTGCAGCCAGTTCGGTCAGAAAAGATGAAGTCTCTGGGTTGTCTAGAATTTCACTATGTATGTTAAAATCTCCAAGAAGAAGGAAATTCCTGGAGGAAATGACATGTGGGGCAATGAGTTCAATGATCTGTGAGGTGGCGTTGGTTAGTGGTCCTGGTGGGCGATAGACTATAGCTCCTTTCCAGTTAACATTGTGGTGCAGCTTCATGCTGAAAACCAGAATTTCCAGCTGATCGTTACTTACTTGGTCTAGGATGGTAATGTTAGTCGAGTTTTTGTATACTATGGCAATCCCCCCCCTGTCCTATGAGGTCTATCTAGTTTTAATATGTGGTAGTCATCGGGTAGTGCTACAGCTAGGTCAGGGTTGGAGTGGGGTTTGGTCCATGTTTCCGTTAGAAACCCTACGTGGGGATTGTTGGAAGAGAGCAGGTCCCATATATTAGCCGCATGTTTGGGCAGTGATCTTACATTAGCCAGGAAACAGTTCCAGTCATTGTTGGTATCTGCACTTGCCCAGTGTCTGTTTTCTGTAGGATGGGGAACAGAGTTAATGATCTGCTTGGGCATAGTAATAGTTCTCATGGGGTGGGTAGGAGTGCTTTGGTATTTACAGTTTGTGCAAGAAAAAGGTCCCCACACTTCAGTAGGGGCGGGGCAGGCGCTGGTCAGAGTAACTTTGTTCATATACGCGTTCTTAATTGCCACCAGCTCATTGCTCGTATAAGTAAAAGAGCCCCTCGCTTTATCCACCTGAGCGTGAACAAAACCGTCAGGGATTCCTGCTCCTGGCGACGACCAGGCGCGGACGGGCGCAGACGGGCTTGCCTTAGGCACGCCCGCTGCGCGCGTCCGCTGCGCGTCTCACTAGGCATAGATTAAATAGATGTGGCACTAGACTGCTAACCTCCCGTCGGAGTTGGGAGGAAGCAGTCGATTCTCACTTCCGGTCTCAGGCACCTCTCTCCAGACAATCGAAACACTCCGTGCTGGACCGGGGAGGCTACCGAGTGAGCGACCAATCAGTGCAGGTGAGTCAGACCAAATGTGCAAAGATGCAATTTCTGTAAAAACAGTGACTTTTAAAACACATTTAAAACATCAGAGCCCATTACCAGGCGCTCTCTAAGTGCATCAGGTGAAAATTGTGCAAAATAGGCAAGCGTACTTTTAGCAAACAGCGCGTAATGCAGAGAGGAGCCCTTTACCAGGCGCTACCTTCCCGTTCTAGCGAAGATCACCAATGTCAGCTTAAGCGCGTTAAGATTGTTAATGTTAAGTTGTTCAATAAAAGTGGGTGCAGACTGCTCAGTGCCCTTCCATATTAAAAACAGGTCATCTATGTACCTATACCAACATAGGACATGCTTGATCAGGGTTACACCATGACTTGTGTAAAGTACCTGCTCCTCCCAAAAGCCCATATGTAGACAAGCATAGCTTGGAGAGAAGCAGGCCCCCATGGCTACACCCCTGACCTGTTGGAAAACTTGATTTTGGAAGAGACAGAAGTTATTTACCAAACATGTTGAGATCATTGTCAGAAGCATTTTGTTATGCAAATACCAGCCCATGGGGCAAGTGTTTAAGAAATATTCAACAGCCTTCAAGCCATCCTGGTGATGGATGCTCTTATATAACGCAGTTACATCTAAGGATATGAGCACACATCCAGGTTCCCATTTTACACTTTCAATTTTGCGTAAGAAATCCCCTGTATCCTGTATATATGAGGATAATCTTTTAACATGTTCTTGAAGGAAAAAGTCCACAAATTTGGACGTATTTTCCATGATGCTGCCCTGGGCAGAGATAATCGGTCTACCCGGAGGTTTGCATGCGTCCTTGTGTATTTTGGGAATAAAGTATATCACAGGAATAATGGGGTGTTTAATTTTTAAGAATTTAAATTCCTCCATGGTCAGCAAGCCTGCTGATTTCCATGCCATCAACTTCGAGTAAAAGTCATTCCAGGACATCTTTATTGCTTGCATGTCTCTTCGCCTGTAGCAATCTCTGTCATTTAAATGTGTGAGGGCTTCTTCCATGTAAAGCTTACGTGGCCATAATTTCTACGTTGCCCCCTTTGTCTGACTGACGAATGATGATATTGTCATCAGCCTGCAGTTTGTTCATTAGTTGATAGTACACATTATCCTGTTTTGTATATGATCTTGGGGCCTGTCTAGTAGAACAATAAAGTTTTTTTCAATTCAGATGTTATTTTGTCATGAAACAAATCCACATTGTCGCGTAGCATAATAGGACAAAAGGTTGATTTTGATTTAAATTTAGTCTGAGTCCTACCCCCTGACTGCAGGGGCTCTATGCCTGTTGCATTGGCAGCTTCATAGTTTTCATCATGTAGTTCCTGCATCACTCTTAAGAGATCCACATCCCCTGCCGTAAGTGTATCTTGTTTTGACTGCTCATTCAGCGCATTCATTGAGCTTGCTTGTTCCTGTGTGCCCTGAATTAAGTGAAGCTTGCGCAGTTTTAATTTGCGAACAAATTTATACATGTCAATCCTGGTTTGGGCGTACTTAAAATCGCTTGGTGGACTAAAGGAAAACCCCAAGGCCAGCACCTTTCTATCCTCCTCACTGAGGACACAATCCGTTAGATTGATCACTGACTGTGGGACTGACCCTTTACTGTTGGTTGTTACTTGCGATTCCATCTTTTGTTTGTTTGCTTTCTGTTGTTGTTTTTCCCGTTGGCACCGTTGTTTGCGTCTTGCACACCTTTTTTGGTTACGTCCTTGTTTGTGCTTACATTTTGGGCACGGGGTCGTAGTGATCTTATTCTGTCCTGTCTCACATAGTCCAGTTCCTGGGCGAGACTTGGCTTTGGAAACCCCAATCCCCGTGCTACTGCCAGTTGTTCACCATCCGATTCACTGTCTATTGCAGAGCTTATGTCAGAGACAGAAGTAGATGCTGATGCATTGCCACTGCAACTCAACTGTGTAGGTTTAGAAACCTCTGCAGTATTGGCTGCTTTCACTGCATCATATTTCTTTGCAAACGTGAATACACGACCCTGTTCATAATCCACCTTATCCCTTTGAAATTTAAAGGCTTTCCGTTTTTTAATTACTTCCTCATCCCTCTGTAAGCGCAACATCATATCATCTCTGTGCTTTTGGGTCACTGCTGTAGCCCCTAATTTGTCAATTTCCACATTCATTTCGTCTATTTTAATCTGTAGTGCAACCCGGTCACTTTCAGCATATTTCACAAGTAACACCACGAGCTTGCGAGAGGATTCCAGGTTACACTCTGCCCACTCGGCCAACATACAGGGGTCTGGGTTTTCATAACTCGGAGCCAGTAGTATGCGTAATCCCCTGGGAATGTTTCCCACCTCCAGATAGCGAGTTAGAGACTTACACTCCCACCATTTGGCTTGTTCCGTGCGCATTCGTTTTTCTAGTTTTCTGAATTGGTCTTTGACACTCTGATTCGCCAGATGCGCTGACCGATCCTGCGCATTTATCACTGTCTCCCCACTAGGAGAGTTGTCAAACAGTTCATCCGCTGCCGCCTCCCGATTCCTCAGCGCATCGGCGGACATGGTGTGCTTGTATGGGCTGAATATATTGCTTACTCGGGGCAGGCGCTGATGACTAATGCCCGCGCATATATATATATATGAATGAATGAAACGCATTTATTATAGCGCAAACGGCTACTCAGAAAGAGTGTCCCGGCGCTGGGGATATATATATTCACTGAAAAAACCATAGGTTTTAGGGACAGTTATAGTTAGTTGGACATTGCACTCGTACAAAACCCGTGAAATTTCCCCGTTATAGTTAGTTCAGCTAACTATAACTCGCGCCCCCGCAATGCACTGCTGATGACGTCACATATTACATCACTCATGACATGGTCAGTGACATCACTGATGACATCACTGATGACATCTCAAATGACATCACTGATGACATCATGCAGTGACTGTGTGTTTCTATAAAGTTTAAATATGTTTACTATATATGCCAAGGTGTATTAAATAATGAGTGGGTGTATAAGTGTCTGGATGGATGATTTAGTAGGTGCGTGACTGACTCTATAAGTGAGTGATTAAACGTATCTTACTAAATGCATGGGTTAGTGACTAAACTGTGTGAATGTCTTTATCCGTCTGTCTGTTGGTGTGTAAGTGGCTGCATGGGTTTGTAAATAGCTACATGAGTGTCTATATGAGTTATTGATTGGTTGTCTGAGTATCTGTATGGGTGCCTGAGTGTTTGTGTGGATGGGGTGTGTGTGACTGCACATAGATGTATCAGTGGGTGATTCACTGGGTGCATGGTTTCAAGAGTGCATCTGTGATGGACTGTATGGGTGGGTGAGTGTGTGTATGGGTGTGTTAGTGAGTGAATGTATATCTCAGTGGTACATGTGTGAGTAACTACATATGTGAAAGGCAGTATATATGTGTGTTGGAGTATATAAATGGGTATAAGTGAGAGTGTGTGATTGTGAGAGTGTCTGTATGGATGAGTGTGTACTTGTATTAGTGATTGTATAAGAGCGTAAGAATGTGCTAGTATTTGTATGAGGAAGTGAGCTGGTGTGTGTATAACTGTATAGGTGAGTAAATGGCAGTGTGGTTAATTATTTGCATGACTGACTAGGTGTGTGAGTACCTCTATGGATGAGTGGCGGTGTGTGAGTGTCTATGTAGGTGTATGAGTGCATATGATAGTCCTGTACTGAGTGACCGTAAGTATGAGTGACTGTACAGGTGAGTGAGTGGATGTGTGTGTAGACCTAAGAATCAGTTAGTGGGTATGTAGTTATTGGTGTTGGAGTGTCTATGGTTTTGAGAATGGCAGTCTGTAATTTAGAGTGGGTGTATCAAAAGTTATATTAGGTTGTGAGAAGATGCATGAAATTATCACATGGATGATGTCATGGATGATGTCATCAGTGATGTCATTTGAGATGTCATCAGTGATGTCATGAGTGATGTCACTGACCATGTCATGAGTGATGTAATATGTGACGTCATCAGCAGTGCATTGCGGGAGCGCGAGTTATAGTTAGCTGAACTAACTATAACGGGGGAATTTCACGGGTTTTGTACGAGTGCAATGTCCAACTAACTATAACTGTCCCTAAAACCTATGGTTTTTTCAGTGAATATATATATATACATATATATCCAAACCAAAATGCTCCATCTGGAGCATACAGGAGCACTCACAGGTATCTTCAAAAGTAACTTTATTAAAAGGCAGACGCGTTTCGGCGAGAGACACCTTTTTCAATGCCAATTTGCATGCAGAGTGTTTCAAGGTCTTTTCAACCTCACAAGACTCGCTCTGATTGGGAAATGATATATCGCCAGCAAAAGAGGACTTGTCCTTGTTCATTGATGATTTCGCTTACAGGCCGCCATATTTGAACGATGTTTAGTCAATTTCCACTGATCTCATTCATGGTGCAAACTTCTTCTATTACACAATTTAGCCAAATAGTTGTATAATTTTTATGGCACATCTTACAGGAGGCATGTCAAAATTCGTTAAAAACTTTCTTACCCCAAGCAGGCGAGTCATACATGTTTAAAGTGCACTTCTTTACCCTTCGTCCGGCTGCACAATGCCATATTATTGTTTTTCGTATTCGCATGCAGAGGTTTGGCATCCATATGCAAACCATTATTATCTACTGGCGGTCGCCAGTAGATAGTTATAGTTAGGACCCATTTTCCATAGGAAATCCACAACATTCTATTTGAAATAACTTTAGCGCCGGTTGACGAATCTTCACGAAATTTTCAAAACTCGTGGGGCGCTCCGGTCCGCTCCTATCCTGAAAGTCTTGGGGTGATTCGTCAAGTGGGGGCCGAGAAAAAAGGGGGGTCCCAAAACGTTTTTTCCCCATGCAATTTTCTATAGGAACCTTCAGTCCCAGCTACAGCCCGAACTGCTGAACGGAATTACACCAAATTTGCCAAAAAGGTAGCCCTTGGTTCAGAGTCGTGCCTTTTCCTTAAATGGTGTAAATCCGTTCAGTAGTTCCTGAGAAAATCAAAAATAAAATCACATATATATCAATGGCCGCGTAGGGTCCGCGCACCCTCCCGATCATGAGCTGCATGCTAATTGGCTGTCAACACTCCAAATCAGGAAGTGTTGGCAGCCATTTTGTGCCTCCTTAGAACCGAGGCACAGAAACAAGTCGCAAAACGCAAAAAGGGGGCAGGGTAGAAACACCCTGACCCCTTAGGTCTGCTCAGGGGGTCCCACAAGGACTCCCTGGGCAGAAAAAAGCATTTTTTTAAAACAAAAATTGGCAGGATGCGCTTAGGGTGCGCGGATCCCACCGTGATTAAAAAAAACGAAGCGTGGTCTCCCGCGCTTCGAGGCTATTTTGCCCCCGGGTGGGCCAAGTTCCGGGGGCATGCGGGGTGGGTTTATATGTTAGGGGGGGCCTCAAAGGCCCCCCAAGCCCCGGGGACCGCCACCCCAAGGGGCTTTAAAAAAAAAATGGTGCGGGAGGGCTCTCCGCCCTCCCACAGCCCCGTGGACCGCCACCCCCGGGGCTTCTTTTTTTAAATTATAATGACCTGTGTGGGGGGCTCCAGCCCCCCCACATGCCCCGGGGACCGTCACCTCCCCGGGGCACTAACAAAAGAAATGTGGGAGTCTGTTTCGGACCCCCGAAGCCCCGGGGACCACCACCTCCCCGGGGCTTTACTAATGAAGGGAGGGGGCCACGCGGCCCCCCTCCTGGAGCCCTCCATGGCCCTGGGGACTGCCACCCCCCAGGGCCGGCTCCTGCAGTGTCCCGGGGTGCCTACCCCCGGGACACTGCTGTTTGCAATCACAGGACGGGAGCCACGCGGCTCCCGCCCTGTCATTGCAAACTTAGCTTAGCTTCATTGAAGCGAGAGCAGGAAACCTGCTCTCGCTTCAATGAAGCAAAGCAGACTGCTTTCCATAAGGGAGCTGCATGTCAGCAGCTCCCCTTATGGAAAAGCAATGCCGGCTCCCGCAGGACGCGGGAGCCGGCGGGACCGTGTGGGGTTTGGGGACCCCCCCACGGTCCCCAACGTGTGGCCAGGCCCCGGGGGATGGGGTCCCCGGGGCTAGTAGTGGCCTGGGGGGGGCCACGCAGCCCCCCTCCCCAAATTTTTTTTTTTTTTTTAAAATACAAAAAAGTAAAGGCCGGCCCCTGGGGATGGGGTCCCCGGGGCCTTAAATGGCCTGAGGAGGGGGGCCACGCAGCCCCCCACCAAATATAAAAAAAAAAAAAGAGGGAATGCCCCGGGGGATGGGGTCCCCGGGGCCAATAGAGTCCCAGGGAAGGGGGGCCACCGCCCCTTTCCTGATTAAAAAAAAAAAATCCTCAGGCCCCGGGGGATGGGGTCCCCGGGGCCAAAAGTGGCCGAGGGAAGGGGGGCCATGCAGCCCCCCTCCCATACAAAAAAAAAAGAAGGAAAAAAAAAAAAGACCGGCATCGTGCCGGAGGCCCCGCCCCTTCCTGCAGCAGTCTTCTTGTAAGAAGGGGAAGTAATTCCCCTTGAATACTGGGGGTCCCTGGGGGCCAAGTAGCCCACCAGGAACCTCCAGTATGCGCCAGGGAGCTGCGTTGCCGAGAGGTGTACAGAGGCCACGCCCCTTTTTACACCTCTCTGCAAAGCAGCTCTGTGGCACTTTTGGAGGTACATGGTGGGCTAGTTGGACTCCAGGGACCCTCAGGATTCAAGGGGACTTAATCCCCCAATTTAAAACGCGCCACGGGGCGCATTTGCACAGTGGTGAAGGGAGGGGGCGGGGCTTCAGGTGACATGTGTGCAAACAGGCCCCGTGGCGCGTTTTAAGATGGGGAACTAAATCCCCTTGAATACTGGGGGTCCCTGGGGACAACTAGCCCACCAGGAACCTTCCAGTATGCGCCACGGAGCTGCATTGCAGAGAGGTGTACAGAGGCCACGCCTCTTTACACCTCTTTGCAACGCAGCTCTGTGGCGCTTTTTGGAGGTACAGGGTGGGATAGTTGGACCCCAGGGACCCTCATGATTCAAGGGGACTTAATCCCCCAACTTAAAACGTGCCACGGGCGCGTTTGCATGGTGGTGAAGGGAGGGGGCGGGGCTTGAGGTGACATGTGTGCAAACAGGCCCCGTGGCGTGTTTTAAGTTGGGAGATTAAGTCCCCTTCAATCCTGAGGGGCCCTGGAGTCCAACTAGCCCACCAGGTACCTTCAGTAAGCACAGCAGAGTTGCGTTGCAGAGAGGTGAAAAAAGGTGCGTGGCCTCGGAACGCCTCTCTGCAACTCAGCTCTGTGGTCCTAACTGTAGGTACCTTGGGGGCTAGTTGGGCCCCAGGGACACTCAATATTCAAGGGGACCTAATCCCGCAATTTAAAACGGCCAGAGGGCGTGATTGCACACATGTAACCTCAGGCCCCCCCTCCCTACACCAGTGTGCAAACGCGCCCCATGGCGCGTTATAAGAGGTAGTTTTAATCCCCCTGCCCTATTATGTACTAGGGAGTTACAGAGGAGGTAATGCTAATCACAGGGGTACCCCAACGCATAGTGTTCCCTAGTGTATGTAGGTGTTTTAACTGTATTCTAAGTGTCTTTTACCATAGCACTGGCTCTAGGCCTGGTTAGTCAGAGTCAGTTACCACCAGTACCCGTCTGGAAAAGGTGTGGGCACAGGATGATTTTGCAACAAGGCCTCTTTCTGCTCCTCTATTGGTTCTTTCTACACATGTCTTGCTTCTTCCTGCATTTTTCCTCGTTTTTGTGGACTTCTGTTTCTTTCTACATTTCTTTTGCTTCTTTCTGTGCGTTTTTGCTTCTTTCTTCACATGTCCTACTTCTGTAGGCATAGTTACAAACTAGCATTTGAAAAACCTTTGAAATTCACTGCAAAAACCATAGGTTTCAGGCACGTTATAGTTAGAAATTAGCATTTAAAAACCTTTGAAATTCACTGAAAAACCATAGGTTTCAGGCACGTTATAGTTAGAAATTAGCATTTAAAAACCTTTGAAATTCACTGAAAAAACCATAGGTTTTAGGGAAGTTATAGTTAGTTGGACATTTGCACTCGCACAAAACCCGTGAAATTTCCCCGTTATAGTTAGTTCAGCTAACTATAACTCGCGCCCACAATGCACTGCTGATGACGACACATATTACATCACTCATGACATGGTCAGTGACATCACTGATGACATCACTGATGACATCTCAAATGACATCACTGATGACATCACTGATGACATCATCCATGTGATAATTTCATGCATCTTCTCACACCCTAATATAACCTTTGATACACCCACTCTAAATTACAGACTGCCATTGTCAAAAACATAGACACTCCAACACCAATAACTACATACACACTCACTGATTCTTAGGTCTACACACATCCACTCACTCACCTGCACAGTAACTCATACTTACAGTCACTCAGTACAGACTATCATATGCACTCATACACCTACATAGACATTCACACATCGCCACTCATCCATAGAGGTACTCATCACACACCTAGTCAGTCATGCAAATAATTAATCACACTGCCATTTACTCACCTATACAGTCATACATACACCAGCTCACTTACTCATGCAAATACTAGCACATTTTACGCTCTTATACAATCACTGATACAAGCACACACTCATCCATACAGCCACTCTCACAATCACACACTCTCACTTATAGCCATTTATATACTTCAACACACATATATACTGCCTTTCACATATGTAGTTACTCACACATGTACCACTGAGATATACATTCACTCACTAACACACCCATACACACACTCACCCACCATACAGTCCATCACAGATACACTCTTGAAACCATGCACCCAGTGAATCACCCACTCACACATCTATGCATCAGAGTCACACACACTCCACCCACACAAACTCTCAGGTACCCATACAGATACTCAGACAACCAATCAATAACCCATGTAGACACTCATGTAGCTATTCACGAACCCATGCAGCCACTTATCACAGCAACAGACAGACGGATACAGACATTCACACAGTTTAGTCACTAACCTATGCATTCAGTAAGATACGTTTAATCACTCACTTATAGAGTCAGGCACGCACCTACTAAATCATCCATTCAGACAATTATACACCACTCATTCTTCAATACGCTTTCCCATATATATTAAACATATTTAAACTTTACAGAAAAACAGTCACTGGATGATGTCATCAGTGATGTCATCAGTGATGTCATCAGTGATGTCATTTGAGATGTCATCAGTGATGTCACTGACCATGTCATGAGTGATGTAATATGTGACGTCATCAGCAGTGCATTGCTGAGGCGGAGCTATGAGTTAGCTGAACTAACTATAACGGGGAATTTCACGGGTTTTGTACGTAGTGCAATGTCCAACTAACTATAACTTTCCCTAAAACCTATGGGTTTCAGTGAATTTCTAAGGTTTTAAATGCTAATTTAACTATAACGTGCCTGAAACCTATGATTTCCAGTGAATATATATATATTCACTGAAAAACCATAGGTTTCAGACACGTTATAGTTAGAAATTAGCATTTAAAAACCTTTGAAATTCACTGAAAAACCATAGGTTTTAGGAAAGTTATAGTTAGTTGGACATTTCACTCGTACAAAACCATAGAAATTCCCCTTATAGTTAGTTCAGCTAACTATAACTCGCGCCCCGCAATGCACTGCTGATGACGTCACATATTACATCACTCATGACATGGTCAGTGACATCACTGATGACATCACTGATGACATCTCAAATGACATCACTGATGACATCACTGATGACATCATCCAGTGACTGTGTGTTTCTGTAAAGTTTAAATATGTTTAATATATATAGGGAAAGGCGTATTGAAGAATGAGTGGGTGTATAAGTGTCTGAATGGATGATTTAGTACGTGAGTGACTGACTCTACAAGTGAGTGATTAAATGTATCTTACTGAATGCATGGGTTAGTGACTAAACTGTGTGAATGTCTGTATCCGTCTGTCTGTTGGTTTGTAAGCGGCTGCATGGCTTTCTGAATAGCTACATGAGTGTCTACATGGGTTATTGATTGATTGTCTGAGTATCTGTATGGGTGCCTGAGTGTTTGTGTGGGTGGGGTGTGTGACTCTGTGCATAGATGTGTGAGTTGGTGATTCACTGGGTGCATGGTTTCAAGAGTGCATCTGTGATGGACTGTATGGGTGGGTGAGTGTGTGTATGGGTGTGTTAGTGATTGAATGTATATCTCAGTGGTACATGTGTGAGTAACTACATATGTGAAAGGCAGTATATATGTGTGTTGGAGTATATAAATGGCTATAAGTGAGAGTGTGTGATTGTGAGAGTGGCTGTATGGATGAGTGTGTACTTGTATCAGTGATTGTATAAGAGCGTAAGAATGTGCTAGTATTTGTATGAGTAAGTGAGCTGGTGTGTGTATAACTGTATAGGTGAGTAAATGGGTGTGTGATTAAGTTTTTGCATGACTGACTAGGTGTGTGAGTACCTCTATGGATGAGTGGCGGTGTGTGAGTGTTTATATAGGTGTATGAGTGCATATGATAGTCCTGTACTGAGTGACTAAGTATGAGTGACTGTACGGGTGAGTGAGTGGATGTGTGTGTAGACCTAAGAATCAGTGAGTGGGTATGTAGTTTTTGGTGTTGGAGTGTCTATGGTTTTGAGAATGGCAGTCTGTAATTTGGAGTGGGTGTATCAAAAGTTATATTAGGGTGTGAGAAGATGCATGAAATTATCACATGGATGATGTCATCAGTGATGTCATTTGAGATGTCATCAGTGATGTCATCAGTGATGCCACTGACCATGTCATGAGTGATGTAATATGTGACGTCATCAGCAGTGCATTGCGGAAGCGAAGTTATAGTTAGCTGAACTAACTATAACGGGGAATTTCTATGGTTTTGTACGAGTGAAATGTCCAACTAACTATAACTGTCCCTAAAACCTATGGTTTTTTCAGTGAATTTCAAAGGTTTTTAAATGCTAATTTCTAACTATAACGTGTCTGAAACCTATGGTTTTTTCAGTGAATTTCAAAGGTTTTTTAAATGCTAATTTCTAACTATAACGTGCCTGAAACCTATGATTCTTTAAGTGAATTTCAAAGGTTTTTTTAAATGCTAGTGTCTAACTACGCCTACAGAGGTAGGACATGTGAAGAAAGAAGAAAAAACGCACAGAAAGAAGCAAAAGATGTGCATAAAGAACCACCAGAGGAGCAGAAAGAGGCCTTGTTGCAAAATCATCCTGTGCCCACAACTTTTTCAGACGGGTACTGGTGGTAACTGACTCTGACTAACCAGAGCCAGTGCTATGCTAAAAGACACTTAGAATACAGTGAAAACACCTACATACACTAGGGAACACTATGCGTTGGGGTACCCCTGTGATTAGCATGACCTCCTCTGCAAGTCCCTAGTACATAATAGGGCAGGGGGATTAAAACTACCTCTTAAAACGCGCTACAGGGCGCGTTTGCACAGTGGTGAAGGAGGGGGGCCTGAGGTGACATGTGTGCAAACGCACCCCGTGGTGCATTTTAAGTTGCGGGATTAAGTCCCCTTGAATTCTGAGGGTCCCTGGGGCCCAACTAGCCCCCAGGTACCTACAGTTAGGACCACAGAGCTGAGTTGCAGAGAGGCGTTCCGAGGCCACGCACCTTTTTCACCTCTCTGCAACGCAACTCTGTTGTGCTTAATGAAGGTACCTGGTGGGCTAGTTGGCCCTCAGGGTCCCTCAGGATTCAAAGGGAATTAATTCCCTAACTTAAAACGCACCACAGGGCGTGTTTGCGCACATGTCACCTGAGGCCCCGCCTCCCTTCACCACTGCGCAAACGCGCCCCGTGGTGCGTTTTAAGTTGGGGGATTAGGTCACCTTGAATCCTGAGGGTCCCTGGGGCCCAACTAGCCCACTAGGTACTTCCAGTAAGCACCACAGGCCTGCGTTGCAACGCCTGTAACAAATTGTGCAGTTGTGTTTAGGCAGTGAAGAGGGTCGTGCTGGGGGTAGTGTTTTAGGGTTTAGGGTAGTGCAGTGGTGTTTGTGTAGTGTAGGGGGTCATGCTGGGGGTAGATTTAGGGTTTAGGGTAGTGCAGTGGTGTTTGGGTAGTGTAGGGGTCGTGCTGGGGTAGTGTTTTAGGGTTTAGGGTAGTGCAGTGGTGTTTGGGTAGTGTAGGGGATCGTGCTGGGGTAGTGATTTAGGGTAGTGCAGTGGTGTTTGGGTAGTGTAGGGGGTACTGCTGGGGGTAGTGTTTTAGGGTTTAGGGTAGTGCAGTGGTGTTTGGGTAGTGTAGGGGTACTGCTGGGGGTAGTTTTTAGAGTTTAGGGTAGTGCAGTGGTGTTTGGGTAGTGTAGTGGTTCGTGCTGGGGGTAGTTTTTAGGGTTTAGGGTAGTGCAGTGGTGTTTGTGTAGTGTAGGGGTAGTGTTTTAGGGTTTAGGGTAGTGCAGTGGTGTCTGTGTAGTGTAGGAGGTCGTGTTTTAGGGTTTAGGGTAGTGCAGTGGTCTTTGGGTAGTGTAGGGAGTCGTGCGGGGGTAGTGTTTTAGGGTTTAGGGTAGTGTAGGGGGTCATGCGGGGGTAGTGTTTTAGGGATTAGGGAAGTGCATTGGTGTTTGGGTAGTGTAGGGGGTCATGCGGGGGTAGTGTTTTAGGGTTTAGGGCAGTGCAGTGGTGTTTGGGTAGTGTAGGGGGTCATGCTGCGGGGCATGTTTTAGGGTTTAGGGCAGTGCAGTGGTGTTCGGGTAGTGTAGGGGGTCGTGCTGGGGGAGTGTTTTAGGGTTTAGGGCAGTGCAGTGGTGTTCGGGTAGTGTAGGGGGTCGTGCTGGGGGTAGTATTTTAGGGTTTAGGGTAGTGCATCGGTGTTCGGGTAGTGTAGGGGGTCGTGCTGGGGGTAGTGTTCTAGGGTTTAGGGCAGTGCAGTGGTGTTTGGACAGTGTAGGGGGTAATGCTGGGGTGGTGTTTTAGGGTTTAGGGCAGTGGAGTGGTGTTGGGGCAGTGTAGGGGGTCGTGCTGGGGGTGGTGTTTCAGGGTTTAGGGCAGTGCAGTGGTGTTCGGGCAGTGTAGGGGTGGTGTTTCAGGGTTTAGGGCAGTGCAGTGGTGTTCGGGCAGTGTAGTGGGTCGTGCAGGGGTGGTGTTTCAGGGTTTAGGGCAGTGGTGTTCGGGCAGTGTAGGGGGTCATGCTGGGGGTGGTGTTTCAGGGTTTGGGGAAGTGCAGTGGTGTTCGAGCAGTAAAGGGGTCGTGCTGGGGTGGTGTTTCAGGGTTTAGGGCAGTGCAGTGGTGTTCGGGCAGTGTAGGGGTGGTGCATGGGGTGATGTTTCAGGGTTTAGGGCAGTGCAGTGGTGTTCGGGCAGTGTAGGGGGTGCTGCAGGGGGTGGTGTTTCAGGGTTTAGGGCAGTGCAGTGGTGTTCGGGCAGTGTAGGGGGTCTTGCTGGGGCTGGTGTTTCAGGGTTTAGGGCAGTGCAGTGGTGTTCGGGCAGTGTAGGGGGTCGTGCTGGGACTGGTGTTTCAGAGTTTAGGGCAGTGCAGTGGTGTTCGGGCAGTGTAGGGGGTTGTGCTGGGGCTGGTGTTTCAGGGTTTAGGGCAGTGCTGTGGTGTTCGGGCAGTGTAGGTGGTCGTGCTGGGGCTGGTGTTTCAGGGTTTAGGGCAGTGCAGTGGTGTTCGGGCAGTGTAGGGGTCATGCTGGGGCTGGTGTTTCAGGGTTTAGGGCAGTGCAGTGGTGTTCGGGCAGTGTAGGGGGTCTTGCTGGGGCTGGTGTTTCAGAGTCTAGGGCAGTGCAGTGGTGTTCGGGCAGTGTAGGGGTCTTGCTGGGGCTGGTGTTTCAGGGTTTAGGGCAGTGCAGTGGTGTTCGGGCAGTGTAGGGGGTCATGCTGGGGTGGTGTTTCAGGGTTTAGGGCAGTGCAGTGGTGTTTGGGCAGTGAAGGGGTCGTGCTGGGGCTAGTGTTTCAGGATTTAGGGCAGAGCAATGGTGTTCAGGCAGTGTAGGGGTTTTGCTGGAGGTGGTGTTTCAGGGTTTAGGGCAGTGCAGTGGTGTTCGTGCAGTGTAGGGGTGGTGTTTCAGGGTTTAGGGCAGTGGTGTTCAGGCAGTGTAGGGGGTCTTGCTGGGGTTGATGTTTCAGGGTTTAGGGCAGTGCAGTGGTGTTCGGGCAGTGTAGGGGGTCGTGCTGGGGGTGGTGTTTCAGGGTTTAGGGCAGTGCAGTGGTGTTCCGGCAGTGTAGGAGGTCGTGCAGGGGGTGGTGTTTCAGGGTTTAGGGCAGTGCAGTGGTGTTCGGGCAGTGTAGGGGGTCGTGCTGGGGGTGGTGTTTCAGGGTTTAGGGCAGTGCAGTGGTGTTCGGGCAGTGTAGGGTGTCGTGCTGAGGGGTGGTGTTTCAGGGTTTAGGGCAGTGCAGTGGTGTTCGGGCAGTGTAGGGGGTCGTGCAGGGGGTGGTGTTTCAGGGTTTAGGGCAGTGCAGTGGTGTTTGGGCAGTGTAGGGGGTCGTGCAGGGGGTGGTGTTTCAGGGTTTAGGGCAGTGCAGTGATGTTCGGCCAGTGTAGGTGGTCTTGCTGGGGGTGATGTTTCAGGCTTTAGTGCAGTGGTGTTCGGGCAGTGTAGGGGGTCTTGCTGGGGCTGGTGTTTCAGGGTTTAGGGCAGTGCAGTGGTGTTCGGGCAGTGTAGGGGTCGTGCTGGGGCTGGTGTTTGAGGGTTTAGGGTAGTGCAGTGGTGTTCGGGCAGTGTAGGGGTCGTGCTGGGGCTGGTGTTTCAGGGTTTAGGGCAGTGCAGTCGTGTTCGGGCAGTGTAGGCGGTCGTGCTGGGGCTGGTGTTTCAGGGTTTAGGGCAGTGCAGTGGTGTTCGGGCAGTGTACGGGGTTGTGCTGGGGCTGGTGTTTCAGGGTTTAGGGCAGTGCAGTGGTGTTCGGGCAAGTGTAGGGGTCATGCTGGGGTGGTGTTTCAGGGTTTAGGGCAGTGCAGTGGTGTTCGGGCAGTGTAGGGGGTCGGGCTGGGGCTGGTGTTTCATGCTTTAGGGCAGTGCAGTGGTGTTCGGGCAGTGTAGGGGTCGTGCTGGGGTAGTGTTTTAGGGTTTAGGGTAGTGCAGTGGTGCTTGTGTAGTGTAGGGGGTCGTGCTGGGGGTAGTGTTTTAGGGTTTAGGGTAGTGCAGTGGTGTTTGTGTAGTGTAGGGGGTCATGTTTTAGGGTAGTGCAGTAGTGTTCGGGCAGTGTAGGGGGTCGTGCTGGGGGTGGTGTTTCAGGGTTTAGGGCAGTGCAGTGGTGTTCGGGCAGTGTAGGGGGTCGTGCTGGGGGTGGTGTTTCAGGGTTTAGGGCAGTGCAGTGGTGTTCGGGCAGTGTAGGGGTCTTGCTGGGGGGTGTTTCAGTGTTTAGGGCAGTGGTGTTCGGGCAGTGTAGGGGGTCTTGCTGGGGGTAGTGTTTCAGGGTTTAGGGCAGTGCAGTGGTGTTCTTGCAGTGTAGGGGGTCGTGCTGGGGATGGTGTTTCAGGGTTTAGGGCAGTGCAGTAGTGTTCGGGCAGTGTAGGGGGTCGTGCAGGGGGTGGTGTTTCAGGGTTTAGGACAGTGCAGTGGTGTTCGGGCAGTGTAGGTGGTCGTGCTGGGGGTGGTGTTTCAGGGTTTAGGGCAGTGCAGTGGTGTTCGGGCAGTGTAGGGGGTCGTGCTGGGGGTGGTGTTTCAGGGTTTAGGGCAGTGGTGTTCGGGCAGTGTAGGGGGTCTTGCTGGGGGTGATGTTTTAGGGTTTAGGGCAGTGCAGTGGTGTTCGGGCAGTGTAGGAGGTCTTGCTGGGGTAGTGTTTCAGGGTTTAGGGCAGTGCAGTGGTGTTCAGGCAGTGTAGGGGTCATGCTGGGGGTGGTGTTTCAGGGTTTAGGGCAGTGCAGTGGTGTTCGGGCAGTGTAGGGGGTCGTGAAGGGGGTGGTGTTTCAGGGTTTAGGGCAGTGCAGTAGTGTTCGGGCAGTGTAGGGGGTCGTGCTAGGGTATGTCTTTCAGGGTTTAGGGCAGTGCAGTGGTGTTCGGGCAGTGTAGGGGGTCGTGCAGGGGCTGGTGTTTCAGGGTTTAGGGCAGTGCAGTGGTGTTCGGGCAGTGTAGGGGTCGTGCTGGGGGTAGTGTTTTAGGGTTTAGGGTAGTGCAGTGGTGCTTGTGTAGTGTAGGGGTCGTGCTGGGGGTAGTGTTTTAGGGTTTAGGGTAGTGCAGTGGTGTTTGTGTAGTGTAGGGGTCATGTTTTAGGGTAGTGCAGTAGTGTTTGGGTAGTGTAGGGGTCGTGCTGGGGGTAGTGTTTTAGGATTTTGGTTAGTGCAGTGGTGTTTGGGTAGTGTAGGGGGTCGTGCTGGGGGTAGTGTTTTAGGGTTTAAGGTAGTGCAGTGGTGTTTGTGTAGTGTAGGGGGTCATGTTTTAGGGTAGTGCAGTGGTGTTTGGGTAGTGTAGGGGTTGTGCTGGGGGTAGTGTTTTAGGGTTTAGGGTAGTGCAGTGGTGTTTGGGTAGTGTAGGGGGTCGTGCTGGGGGTAGTGTTTTAGGGTTTAAGGTAGTGCAGTGGTGTTTGCGTAGTGTAGGGGTCATGTTTTAGGGTAGTGCAGTGGTGTTTGGGTAGTGTAGGGGGTCGTGCTGGGGGTAGTGTTTTAGGATTTAGGTTAGTGCAGTGGTGTTGGGGTAGTGTTTTAGGGTTTAGGGTAGTGCAGTGGTGTTTGTGTAGTGTAGGGGGTCATGCTGGGGTTGTGTTTTAGGGTTTAGGATAGTGCAGTGGTGCTTGTGTAGTGTAGGGGGTCGTGCTGGGGTAGTGTTTTAGGGTTTAGGGTAGTGCAGTGGTGTTTTTGTAGTGTAGGGGGTCATGTTTTAAGATGCAACGCTCCAATACCTGACCAGTCTGCACTACATAAAACTGCAAAAAAACTAAAAATAAAAAGTGTTTTGCACACTTTTGTCATTGGGCTATATGTGGGCTACATCTGGGTAATATTTGTGCTACATTTGGGCTCTTTTTTCACTGGTGGCCATCTTGGAAGACTTCTTTGTTATGAAGTCTCCTAATTTCCTCATTTACTGCAGTCTCCTCAGTAGGAAATGCTTTCAGTTTTTACTTTGATTCCATCCAGAAGGCATTCAGATGTGTCACACATTTGCCATAAATTCAGAATGTTATTACTCTAGTTGTTCATTAGATCACTGTAGTAAAGCTACTGCTCACCAAGGAGTTAACTGGAAGTCTACTGCTGGTATTGAAAGTGATTGTTTCAGTCTGCATGTCAGAATTTTCTAATGAAATAGAAGAGGATTTGAGATCTCACTTAAAACATGCACTAAATTTTCTTTTTGCAGCACTAACCATAATTTCTATGGCAAAATGAACCCCTCATTGTGTTCCTTTTAAATTAAATGTTTTAAGTGTTACCAGTTTATTCCAATCAAGATGGCTTCAGGTGTGCCATACTTTTGTCATAAGTAAGGCTGTTAGCACTCTAGTTGTTCTTTAGAACACTCTGGGAAGCTGCAGTAGAACACAAAGGCATCAACTGACAGGCTGCTCCTGTTGAAATATAACAGGAAGATATTTGAGATCTCACTTAAAACATGTCCTAATTTTTCTTTCTACAGCACTAACCATAATTTCTATGGCAAAATGAACCCCCTCATTTTGTTCCTTTTTAAATTAAATGTTTTAAGTGTTACCAGTTTATTCCAATCAAGATGGCTTCAGGTGTGCCATACTTTTGTCATAAGTAAGACTGTTAGCGCTCTAGTTGTTCTTTAGAACACTCTGGGAAGCTGCAGTAGAACACAAAGGCATCAACTGACAGGCTGCTCCTGTTGAAATATAACAGGAAGATATTTGAGATCACACTTGAAACATGTCCTAATTTTTCTTTCTACAGCACTAACCATAATTTCTATGACAAAATGATCCCCATCATTTTGTTCCTTTTTAAATTAAATGTTTTAAGTGTTACCAGTTTATTCCAATCAAGATGGCTTCAGGTGTGCCATACTTTTGTCATAAGTAAGACTGTTAGCGCTCTAGTTGTTCTTTAGAACACTCTGGGAAGCTGCAGTAGAACACAAAGGCATCAACTGACAGGCTGCTCCTGTTGAAATATAACAGGAAGATATTTGAGATCACACTTGAAACATGTCCTAATTTTTCTTTCCAGAGCACTAACCATAATTTCTATGACAAGATGAACCCCATCATTTTGTTCCTTTTTAAATTAAATGTTTTAAGTGTTACCAGTTTATTCCAATCAAGATGGCTTTAGGTGTGCCATACTTTTGTCATAAGTAAGGCTGTTAGCACTCTAGTTGTTCTTTAGAACACTCTGGGAAGCTGCAGTAGAACACAAAGGAATCAACTGACAGTCTCTGCCCTTGTTGGATGTACATGTTTTACTGAGAATCTCAGACTTCATTCTCACATGACTGAGAAAGATAATGTGAATTTACAGAAAATATGCTCTCATTTTAGCTTCTGGAGCACCTTCCAAAACTGTATGGGACAAGCATGTGAAAATAGTTTTCTCTCAAACATGATTCATGATATCCCAGCAGAAGGTTTTTCACAGGGTAAAATCACCTTAGAACACACCACAATTCCTGAAATTAGTATGGTACCATCAACAAATGAATTCTAATGTAACTAAAGTCTGTTATCACCCTTTATAGTTCTCCTTTTGGTAACCCTCAAAATCTTTGATTCACTACAATGCATTTCAATGGGGTACTATCATTTATATTGGTCCCAAGATGGCTGCCAGCAATTCCAGGATGAAGTGCTGACAGCCAATCAGATCTCACGATGACATGTGTGGTTAGGCTCCGCCCAGATATATATGTGTTTTTACTTTTGATTTTCTCAGCAACTACTGAACGGATTTACACCATTTAACAAAAAGGGTTCTTTTTGAACCAAGAACTACCTCTTTGACGAAATTTGGTGTAATTCCGTTCAGCAGTTCGGGCTGTACCCTTGCATAAAGTTTCCTATGGGAAATTTATTTTTTGACTCTTATTTTTTAATTTCTCCGCAACTACTGAACGGATTTACACCATTTAACAAAAAGGGTTCTTTCTGAACCAAGAACTACCTCTTTGCCACATTTGGTGTAATTCCGTTCAGCAGTTCGGGCTGTAGCCGTGTCTAAAGTTTCCTATGGGAAAATGAATGGGGAAAACACGTTTTGGGACCCCCTTTTTCCTCGGCCCCCGCTTGACGAATCACCCTGAGACTTTCAGGGTAGGAGCGGACCGGAGCGGGCCATAAAGTTTGAAAATTTTGCGAAGATTCGTCAACCGACGCAAGAGTTATTTCAAATAGAATGTCGCTGATTTCCTATGGAAAATAGGTCCTAACTATAACTATCTACTGGCGACCGCCAGTAGATAATATATACATATATATATTCAAAACAATCGCCCCAAAGCCAAGTTTTCATTGGAGAGAAATTTGTGGCCATTCACAAAGACTGCAACTCCAAGCATTCCTCAGGATTGTAGTACTAAATCCTGAATGTACTAAATTCGATCTCAGATGAGAGAGGGCTGTTCCAACCAATCCTTGTGGGTTAATATTAATTGTTTATGTTGGTTTTGCTGGAAGTCAATTTATTTTAAAATATGTCGGGCTTCTTCCACCCCTTCGTCCAAGCCGCACACATGCCAGCAGATCACACCTGGAGGCGCAGCTTCAGTAACCCACGCCTCACCTTGAAGTCATGGCCTGAATTACAGCAGGTTACCAATCCTCTCTGGCTTGCGGCGGTCCCAAGGTTTTGAGTACCTCCAAACTCCAATATATATATATATATATATATTCACTGAAAAAACCATAGGTTTTAGGGACAGTTATAGTTAGTTGGACATTGCACTCGTACAAAACCCGTGAAATTCCCCGTTATAGTTAGTCCAGCTAACTATAACTCGCGCCCCGCAATGCACTGCTGATGACGTCACTTATTACATCACTCATGACATGGTCAGTGACATCACTGATGACATCACTGATGACATCTCAAATGACATCACTGATGACATCATCCAGTGACTGTGTGTTTCTGTAAAGTTTAAATATTTTTAATATATATAGGAAAAGACGTATTGAAGAATGAGTGGGTGTGTAAGTGTCTGTATGGATGATTTAGTAGGTGCGTGACTGACTGTATAAGTGAGTGATTTAACGTATCTTACTGAATGCATGGGTTAGTGACTAAACTGGGTGAATGTCTGTATCCGTCTGTCTGTTGCTGTGTAAGTGGCTGCATGTGTTTGTGAATAGCTACATGAGTGTCTATATGAGTTATTGAATGCTTGTCTGAGTATCTGTATGGGTGCCTGAGTGTTTGTGTGGGAGGGGTGTGTGCAACTCTGTGCATAGATGTGTGAGTGGGTGATTCACTGGGTAGATGGTTTCAAGAGTGCATCTGTGATAGACTGTATGGGTGGGTAAGTGTGTGTAAGAGTGTGTTAGTGAGTGAATGTATGTCCCAGTGGTACATGTGTGAGTAACTACATATGTGAAAGGCAGTATATATGTGTGTTGGAGTATATAAATAGCTATAAGCGAGAGTGAGTGATTGTGATAGTGGCTGTATGGATGAGTGTGTGCTTGTATCAGTGATTGTATAAGAGCGTAACAATGTGCTAGTCTTTGTATGATTAAGTGAGCTGGTGTGTGTATAACTGTATAGGTGAGTAAATGGCAGTGTGTTTAATTATTTGCATGACTGACTAGGTGTGTGAGTACCTCTATGGATGAGTGGCGGTGTTTGAGTGTCTATATAGGAGTAAGAGTGCATATGATAGTCCTGTACTGAGTGACCGTAAGTATGAGTGACTGTACGGGTGAGTGAGTGTATGTGTGTGTGTAGACCTAAGAATCAGTGAGTGGGTATGTAGTTATTGGTGTTGGAGTGTCTATGGTTTTGCGAATGGCAGTCTGTAATTTAGAGTGGGTGTATCAAAGGTTATATTAGGGTGTGAGGAGGTGCATCAGATTATCATGTGGATGATGTCATCAGTGATGTCATTTGAGATGTCATCAGTGATGTCATCAGTGATGTCACTGACCATGTCATGAGTGATGTAATAAGTGACGTCATCAGCAGTGCATTGCGGGGCGCGAGTTATAGTTAGCTGGACTAACTATAACGGGGAATTTCACGGGTTTTGTACGAGTGCAATGTCCAACTAACTATAACTGTCCCTAAAACCTATGGTTTTTTCAGTGAATTTGTAAGGTTTTTTAAATGCTAATTTCTAACTATAACGTGCCTGAAACCTATGGTTTTTTCAGTGAATTTCAAAGGTTTTTTAAATGCTAATTTGTAACTATAACATGTCTGAAACCTACGGTTTTTTTAGTGAATTTCAAAGGTTTTGTAAATGACAATTTTTAAAAATATTAATTGTTATATACATTTTTTTAATACTGATTTACTACATTTTTAGAAACAATTTTTTTTTACATATTTTATTTTTTAAATTACATTGTAATTACATTATACATTACATTACAAAAAATACTTTCTCAGAATGAATTACTTTAGTTTAAATACTTTGCACATAGGCAATAGACTTTTAAGTACAGTAGTTACAGTTGTTGCAATGGGCAACACATTTTCAAACACAATGCAACATTCAGCTCAATGTGAATTTCTAGTTAAATGCAATTAGTTACTTTATGGATTACTTGTCTAACCACAGGACTGGATCCTAGATTCAGTCCTGGCACATCTCCTGTAAACAGTTGAGTAAAAGCGTTTTGGTTACAGTCGTGATTTTTAAGGAATATTATTGTACTTTAAAAGTTGACACTTAGAAACTTTTTCTCATAGAATCACCAATGTTATCCTATGGAAGGAAATTCACTTAGAAGGTAAAAACTGTTATCGTTACTTTTTCTTACTCAGTGTTGGATCCTGGATCCAGCACTGGTGCATCTCCTGTAAACAGTTGAAAGAATGCGTTTAAGTCATACAGGCGATTTTTTAGGAATATTTGTAGTTTGTGAAAATCGACACTTTGAAACTTTTCTGCTGAAAAGTAGACAATGGATTCCTATGGAAGAAAATATAAGTTACTGGTAAGTACAGTTAAAATTACTTTTCAGGGTCAGTGCTGGGCTAAAAGATGCAGCACTGGGTTCTCTCCTGATAACAGGTGAGTAAATTGGAATTCGTACTTTGGTTGATTTTAGAGGAATATTATAAAGTTCCAAAACTCCACACTTAGAAGAATTTCCAAGTGAAACCAGTCAATGTTAGCCTATGAAGGAAATTCAAGTTACCGGTAAGTACGGTTAAAATTACTTTTCAGGACCAGTACTGGGCTGAAAGATGCAGCACTGTGCTCTCTCCTGATAACAGGTGAGTAAATCGGAATTCGTATTTCGGCTGTTTTTAGAGGAATATTTGTATGTTCCAAAAATCAACACTTAGAAACTTTTTCAACAAAAAGCAGGCAATAATATCCTATGGAAGGAAATTCAAGTTACTGGTAAGTACGGTTAAAATTACTTTTCAGGATTAGTACTGGGCTGAAAGATGCAGCACTGAGGTCTCTCCTGATAACAGGTGAGTAAATCGGAATTCGTATTTCGGCTGATTTTAGAGGAATATTTTAAAGTTCCAAAACTCCACACTTAGAAGAATTTCCAAGTGAAACCAGTCAATGTTAGCCTATGGAAGGAAATTCAAGTTACTGGTAAGTACGGTTAAAATTACTTTTCAGGACCAGTACTGGGCTGAAAGATACAGCACTGAGGTCTCTCCTTATAACAGGTGAGTAAATCGGAATTCGTATTTCGGCTGATTTTAGAGGAATATTTGTATGTTTCAAAAATCAACACAGAAACTTTTTCAACAAAAAGCAGGCAATGATATCCTATGGAAGAAAATTCAAGTTACTGGTAAGTACGGTTAAAATTACTTTTCAGGATTAGTACTGGGCTGAAAGATGCAGCACTGAGGTCTCTCCTGATAACAGGTGAGTAAATTGGAATTCGTATTTCGGATGATTTTAGAGGAATATTTTAAAGTTCCAAAACTTCACACTTAGAAGAATTTCCAAGTGAAACCAGTCAATGTTAGCCTATGGAAGGAAATTCAAGTTACTGGTAAGTACGGTTAAAATTACTTTTCAGGACCAGTACTGGGCTGAAACATACAGCACTGAGGTCTCTCCTTATAACAGGTGAGTAAATCGGAATTCGTATTTCGGCTGATTTTAGAGGAATATTTGTATGTTTCAAAATCAACACTTAGAAACTTTTTCAGCAAAAAGCAGGCAATGATATCCTATGGAAGGAAATTCAAGTTACTGGTAAGTACGGTTAAAATTACTTTTCAGGACCAGTACTGGGCTGAAAGATACAGCACTGAGGTCTCTCCTTATAACAGGTGAGTAAATCGGAATTCGTATTTCGGCTGTTTTTAGAGGAATATTTGTATGTTCCAAAAATCAACACTTAGAAACTTTTTCAACAAAAAGCAGGCAATAATATCCTATGGAAGGAAATTCAAGTTACTGGTAAGTACGGTTAAAATTACTTTTCAGGATTAGTACTGGGCTGAAAGATGCAGCACTGAGGTCTCTCCTGATAACAGGTGAGTAAATCGGAATTCGTATTTCGGCTGATTTTAGAGGAATATTTTAAAGTTCCAAAACTCCACACTTAGAAGAATTTCCAAGTGAAACCAGTCAATGTTAGCCTATGAAGGAAATTCAAGTTACCGGTAAGTACGGTTTAAATTACTTTTCAGGACCAGTACTGGGCTGAAAGATGCAGCACTGAGGTCTCTCCTGATAACAGGTGAGTAAATCGGAATTCGTATTTCGGCTGATTTTAGAGGAATATTTTAAAGTTCCAAAACTCCACACTTAGAAGAATTTCCAAGTGAAACCAGTCAATGTTAGCCTATGGAAGGAAATTCAAGTTACTGGTAAGTACGGTTAAAATTACTTTTCAGGACCAGTACTGGGCTGAAAGATACAGCACTGAGGTCTCTCCTGATAACAGGTGAGTAAATTGGAATTCGTATTTCGGATGATTTTAGAAGAATATTTGCACAATGGTGAAGGGAGGGGCGGGGCCTGAGGTGACATCTGTGCAAACGCGCCCCGTGGCGCGTTTTAAGTTGGGGGATTAAGTCCCCTTGAATCCTGAGGGTCCCTAGGGGCCAACTAGCCCACCAGGAACCTCCAATATGTGCCAGGGGCTGCGTTGCAGAGACGTGTAGAGAGGCCACACCCCTTTTACACCTCTCTGCAACGCAGCTCTGTGGCGCTTTCTGGATGTACCTGTTGGGCTAGTTGGCCCCAGAGACCCTCTGCATTGAAGGGGATTTAATTCCCCATCTTAAAATGCGCCACGGGGCCTGTTTGCACACATGTCACCTGAAGCCCCGCCCTCCCTTCACCACTGTGCAAACGCGCCCCGTGGCGCGTTTTAAGTTGGGGGATTAAGTCCCCTTGAATCCTGAGGGTCCCCGGAGTCCAACTAGCCCACCATATACCTCCAAAAAGCGCCACAGAGCTGCGTTGCAGAGAGGTGTAAAAAGGGGTGTGGCCTCTCTACACCTCTCTGCAACGCAGCCCCTGGCGCATACTGGAGGTTCCTGGTGGGCTAGTTGGCCCCCAGGGACCCCCAGTATTCAAGGGGAATTCGTTCCCCCTCTGCAAACGCGCTAGGGGGCGCGTTTGCAGAGTGGTGAAGGAAGGGGGCGGGGCCTGCGGGCCCGATCGTTTTTAAAAAAAAATAAAAATGTTGTCCCCTGAAGGGCCCTTCCTTTTTCCTGTTTTTATGCCCTGGGGACCCCATCCCCCAGGGCCTTACCCCTTTTTTTTAATTTTTAATTTAAAAAAAAAAACGGGAAGGGGGCCGCGTGGCCCCCCTTCCCTGGGCCTGTATTGGCCCCGGGGACCCCATCCCCCGGGGCATGGCCTCGTTTTTATTTATATTCTTTGGAGGGGGGCTGCGTGGCCCCCTCCTCTGGCCATTTAAGGCCCCGGGGACCCCATCCCCCGGGGCCGGCCATTTCGTTTTGTTTTTTTTTGTTTTTTGGTGAGGGGGGCCGTGTGGCCCCCCTCCCGGGCCACTACTTGCCCCGGGGACCCCATCCCCCGGGGCTGGCCCTCTCCGTTGGGGACTGTGGGGGTCCCCAATCCCCCACAGTCCCGCCGGCTCCCCACGTCCCTTGGGAGCCGGCATTGCTGTTCCACATGGGGAGCAGCTGACATGCTGCTCCCCATGTGGAAAAGCAATCGCTTTGGATATTGGAAGAGAGCAGGTTTCCCTGCTCTCTCTTCCAATATCCAAAGCAGTTGCTATGGCAGGACGGGAGCCGCGAGGCTCCCGTCCTGCCATAGCAAACTACAGTGTCCCGGGGGTAGGCACCCGGGACACTGCAGGAGCCGGCCCTGCGGGGTGGTGGTCCCCAGGGCCATCAAGGGCTCCAGGAGGGGGCCGCGCAGCCCCCTCCCATTCAGTTCAAAGCCCCGGGAGGTGGTGGTCCCCGGGGCTCTGGGGTCCGTTACGGACCCCCATATTTAAATGTTTAGTGCCCCGGGGAGGTGGCGGTCCCGGGGCGTGTGGGGGGGCTGGAGCCCCCCCACACAGGTGTTGTAATTAATTTTAAAAAAGCCCCAAGGAGGTGGTGGTCCCCGGGACTGCGGGAGGGCTCAGAGCCCCCCCGCACCATTTTTTAAAAGAAGCCCCGGGGGTGGCGGTCCCCGGGGCTTGGGGGCCCTTTGAGGCCCCCACACTTTAAATTATCCCCCCCCACCATGACCCCGGGACTTGGGCCACCCGGGGCCAATTAACATCGAGCGCGGGAGACCGCGCTTCGATTTGTTCGGCAGGATTCGCGCACCCTGAGCGCATCCTGCCGATTTAAAAACATTTTTTTTTTTTTTGCCCAGGGGGTCCTTGTGGGACCCCCTGAGCAAACCTAGGGGTCAGGGTGTTTCTACCCTGCCCCTTTGTGCGCTTTGCGCACTTGTTTCTGTCCCTCGGTTCTACCGAGGGACAAAATGGCTGCCAACATTTCCTGAATCGGAATGTTGACAGCCAATTAACATGCAGCTCGTGATCGGGACGGTGCGCGCAGGGTGCGCTGAGGGTACGCGGACCCTACTCGGCCATAGATATCACTAACTTTTTACTTTTCATTTTCTCAGCAACTACTGAACGGATTTACACCATTTAACAAAAGGGTTCTTTCTGAACCAAGAACTACCTCTTTGCCAAATTTGGTGTAATTCCGTTCAGCAGTTCGGGCTGTAGCCGTGTCTAAAGTTTCCTATGGAAAAATGCATGGGGAAAACGCGTTTTGGGACCCCCTTTTTCTCGGCCCCCGCTTGACGAATCCCCCGAGACTTTCAGGGTAGGAGCGGACCGGAGCGGGCCACAAAGTTTGAAAATTTCGCGAAGATACGTCAACCGACAAGAGAGTTATCTCAAATAGAATGTCGCGGATTTCCTATGGATAATAGGTTGTAACTATAACTATCTACTGGCGACCGCCAGTAGATAATATATGCCTAAAATTATAAAAATGTGTAATAAAACACTTCAATAATTCAGCTAAATGAAAGTCAAATTACTTTAAAAATGACTATTAAAAAAGACATAATTAATAAATGCATAAAAGCAATAAAAAAAATTAAGATGCTGAATACACTCTACGTAAGCATACACTCTTTGTAGGAATCACTGCACTCCTCCTGAAGAGATGACAGACAATATAGAACTCAGTGACTAGACTCATCATTGACCTCCCCAGACAAACACACATCACACCCTGCCTCAAGAAGCTACACTGGCTCCCGATCCAGAAGAGATGCCTGTTCAAGATGTTGACCCATGCATACAAAGTCCTGCACAACGAAGGACCAGCATACGTCAACAAACGCATGACTTTCCACCAACCGACCAGAAACCTACGATTCGCGATGTGTCGTGTCTGTTAGTGCTGAAACCCTTCATGTTGTCTAAAAAGCGTGCATGACAGCCATTAGTACCTAATGGCCACACTAGCCACCTATCTGAACTGGAATGTGAAGAACTCTATGTACTATTCTGTATTATGTTATTGAGTTGTTCCTCAGTGTAATTTGTAAAATGTTGTGAGACATGCTCAAAACAAAGCCTCATTGCCCTGGACTTGCCAATCATTCATCCCCAAACAGATTTCAAATAAATATTGTCTTTCCAAGAGTCATAACCCTGTACGGACAACTGGGAAATAAAGGAAGCCAAATAAATCAATTTAGTTTTGGTCAGCATATTTTTCTTTACAGAGGAAGGGGAAAGTTTAAAATAATAAGACACTTGGCCTACGGGGCTGTTGCCAGAAAAATATGCAAACTTTTGCAGGTATGTTTTTGAGCTACCCACTGGTGGTGTTAGGCAATGTTCTCATTGTGTATAATTAAAAACTGCACATGGAGTACATGCTCTGTGTACATAACGGTGAGCATAATAATGATAACAGAACATTTTACCATAATTAGTTGTTCCACTATACACATCTTCACTTTCAAATACAGTATGATATTCTAGCTCAGAAAGGGTAGAAATTATAGTATTTACATCCCAATCATCAGATAAGGTGTCAGGAGTTATTACATTCCTCATTGAAATATCAAAAACATAAGGGATCTGTAAAGTATCTGTTAGGACCAAAAATATCAAATGGGACCTTATCCCAAACATTGTCATCCGGGACTGGAAATGCAGAAATGCTCACAAAGGACAGGTCTCTTTGCCCTTCATGTGATCAAGAATGAGGCTACAATACCTTGGTTAGCAGTTTGACAACAGAGCATTCAGGGAGATAATGTCCATTTAGGAGCAAAAAGAAAACTGTCACAAATCCAATCCAAACGAAAAGGAAAAGTAATGAAATGGAAAGCCAAATATAAATCTGAAGTGAAGGTTTTAGTCAAAAAATATATGCACGAATTCCATGCAATCGTAGGTCAGACGAATCTGAGAAAAAGTCATCAATGTCGTCAAAATAGCGAGAGGCACTCTGTGCAAAAATAGGGACCTCATGGGGCAGTGTAGAACTGGTAGATACCTCATAATAAACAACTTTGTTGTTAGGAGTAGTAGTCGAAGACTGTGAATTCACATACAGTGTGTGTATGGTGTTAGTAGTTGTAACTGGAAGTAGCAAAACTTCAGTGTCTGATATCCCTCGCCGGTGAAATGACATTTCTGTAGTATTTAATGCTTGTAGGGGGATTTCCTGTATGGTAGTGAGAGAAGACAGGTAACCACCCCAAGCCCTTGTAGTCTACTGTGTAGGACTGGCCAGATGATGTGGTTTGATGAGATCTATTGAAACAAATATTTTGTGCTCACGGGTAGCAAGGGGTGTAAAAAGTACCTTTTTGGTAACTTCAACTACCCGCACTTGCACTGGTGCTCTGTAGGATGGGCCGAATTCTTCCTGTTGACAATCTTCTCTCTAACTGGATCCCCAATCTTCGGAATCCAGGGAGGAGTTGCTGGTAGCACCTTCACTTCTTCAGTGGCAGAACATTCTATGTGTTTATTTGACCAGTCATCTCAAAGTTTTTAAGGTACTCTAAGACTGCCAAACGTTCATTAATGTTAAAAGGCCTATCTGCCACCACTGTACCAGGATTATCAAGTTCTGGAACCCACATCTGGATACTGAACAGGATCTCATAGGGAGTCCAGCCACCCAAGGATCTTCTTGGCAGATTAATTAAAGCTCTCTGGCTTCCATACAGATGATGGTTCCAACTACGACCTGAACCTCATACTCTAGCTGTTAAAGACTGCTCTAAGTCATAGTTTTTCCTCTCCACTATTGAATTTCCCTCAGGATGATATGGGGAAAAATAATACACAGCCTCACCCAGGGTGTCCATGGTATCCAGGTAAGCCCTAGTGGCAAGCGCTGGTCCCTGGTCCAAGTGGAATGCAGCTACTGCATATGTCCTGATGAAGGCTTGCAGATCCTTAATAACAGTTTGAGAATCAGCCGATCACTGTGGCCATACTGGTAGGAATCTAGAACACAAATGCACTGCTAAGAGGATATATTTAAAGGAGCTCCCAGAGTTTATTGGCCTGCAGTGGTCAAAATACACACAAGCCAAGGGCTTGTTTGAAATTATGTGAAGTGTCTGCGGTGGGCGTGCTGTAGTGGAAGCTTTTATTTATTGACAGAACATCACAGCTAAGAACATATTGCTTGGTCTGCTTGTAGTGACCTGACCACCAATAGAGTTGCTGTAGTAGTGAAATTGTAGATGCCACACCTGCATGGGCAGCTGCTAACCCCTCATGAGTAGCTATGATCAATTCTAGTCTGCGGTCTGAATTTGGAATCACTAGATCCCCCACTCTGGGAATAAGAGCAAATGAACGTTTTGCAAACTCAGTAGGTAAGGGTATTTTGCAGGATATGTTTTAGGTAATGGAGTGCCACAGCGTGAAGCTGTAAAGAATACCATGATGTCTCCATCCACTCTCGCATGGGAACAATGTAACTGCAGCTATGAAAACAGTATGAATTGCTGCTTTTGCAGCTTCATCAGCCAGTGAATTCCCAGCAACATGTATTCAAACAAGTTGGTGACTCAATGTATGAATTACATGAGCCTGTGGCAAACATTCTTTAAGATGTGCTACCTTTCCCTAAAGCAACTTGTGCTTGATAGTATTCCCTTTAGAGGCTCTTAATCCATTCTGGCACCAATAGTGTAAATGCTCATTGAAAGACTGGACACGGTAATATGAATCACACACTGTCCGTGGGGGGAATTCAGGATATTATCTAGTGCCATCACTAGAGCTTTAAGTTCAGCCAGCTGTGCAGTACAATCACCTAGTGATTGTGTAAAGATTTTATGAGGCTGGAAAGCTCCATCCATCATTTTTACCCTTACCGCTGCATAAGTGGCAGAGTATCGCTGTTCCAACTGCAGACTGGGCAGAACCATCAGTATAGACAATGAATTCATATTGGTCAAGAGGTAAAACGTAATTGTGCACAGGGTATTCTTGCTCATATTGTAGGAATTCTTCTGCTTGTAATGTAGGGTCAAAGTCATAGTCAACGTCAGTAACTGTTAAGGAGGTGGCCCACTGTATCCATCTAGGATGTAAGGCTTTCACATGTGGAATGATGGCCTTTCTGGCAGCCTCAAAGCCTGGGGTGGAAGTCATGACAATTACGTGTTTCCCCTGAGCCAATGATCTTTTCTTTATAACAGCCTTCTGAGCTGCAGTCAGAATTTTTTCTGTTGGTGCAAAACGCATTTCTGCATTGGAATATAAATGCAATTTATATGCAATTGGTAAAGTATCATCTTCATTGAAAGTGACATTTGTGTAGCCTGTGGCCTTCGCAAATACAAGGACTACCAAATTTGTTATGTTAACACATGTGTGTAAGTGTTTAGAAGCAAGCATGTCAGTTTGCACTGATCTCAGAATCTGTGTATGTTCTGGTGTTCAGTGTGTGCTTGAGAAGTCTGGACGTATTAATTCATAAAACGGTTTTACCTGTTGTGCATAATCTAGAATATATGTTGTACCACAGTTGAGAAAGACTAAAAGTTATTGTAGCTTTTTTATTGAATCTGGTGGTTGTAGAAGTGCACATTTCTCTAAGAAATGTGGCACTAAGCTTTTGCCTTCGTTTGATGTCTAATCCCAAGAACAGGACACTAAGATAGGCAATATTTGTTTTTTGGAAGTTGAATTCATGGCCATATTCAGCAAATCCCACAACAATGTGATCTACTCCGGCTAGATGTGCATTTAAGTCATCATCCATAAGATATATGTCATCGACATAGGACAATGCTTCTGGATCAATTTTTTGTAGAATTGATGTTACATGGGCAGAGAACAAGCCTGGGCTGGTCATACACCCATGAGGGAGTTGGCAAAATCTTTTTTGTGACACGAGCAGGGTGAACACAGTTAGATCCCTGCTTGCAGGCACTACATTTTGACAGAAGAAGCCATTAGAAATGTCTAATATTGTTTTATATTTTTTGCACACTATGTTATTCATTAATGTTGCACTATGTGAATTTTGTACTGCAAATGTGCTTGTGTGACTGTTTAAATGTCTGTAGTCTATGACTAAGCGATATGAATGAACTGGTTTTGCTACTGGAAACAAAGGATTGTTCATTGGTGAGATACAAGGCTCAATTATGCCTGGATATTCAAGTTGTGTTAGAATTTCTCTGACTGGGTGTTCAGCTTCATGCTTACTGGGATATTGTGGATGCACTTCTGGGCTGGACCATATAGGTATGATATGATATGGTGAATCTTGCTCCCAGTCTACATTGTTGCAGAATAATGCTGGGACTTTTGCAAGGGCCTACTCCATGGCATATGCATGTTTAACTCCTTCAGAAATGAGGACGGAGAAGGATGGTATTAGTATTTCTTCCCCTTGTGGGACTTTTCTAACAACTCAGGTGACCAATCCCTCCCAGCCAAGACAATGTCATATGTAAGGGTTAAACGTTCCCAAAAAAAGACTTTAATGGTGTGGAGTACATCACCCTCAATTTGGATGTCCAAATCATATAATCTTCCTGTAGAGCTTACTCTCTGATCTGGTGCTTCCACCTGAACAAAATCATTAGTTGCTCTCACCACCAGAATCTCCGGTTGGGGAGATCCACCCTATGACTTTACTTTTTCTTTATTTTTATGTTTACCCCAGTCTTTTTTAGAAGACTGTGGTACTTGTCTCGAGTTATCTTTTTCAGAATTACCCTTTTGTTGAGGTTTAATTGGTCTGGCTCCCAAATTATCTCGACCTATATATGTATAGGTTTCAGTAATAATTTTTGGTAGTTCATGCTCCTGATCCGCTAGAGGAACCTGCGCGAGGCATTTGCATACTGCCAAGGCTGCTGCTTCTCCTTTAATGTTACTTACAATTATTGAGGCTACTGTGGCATAGTTGCCAATACGTTTCATCCTCACATCCAAGGCATGGGCAGCTCCATATTCATTTTGACTCTGCTTTAGCACTTCAGGCAAAACAGCTATGGATGATGTACCATGCTTGATGGTATATATTGCAGCACAAACTGTGCCCCAAGTGGCACATTCATCTACCAGGGGAACCATCCCTAATGTTAGACACATTGTGACAATTCTATGTATAACTCGGGGTCCCATATGAGCAAATACTGCTTCAAGCTGGTTTGTTTTTTGTGTAATCAAGAAATGAATCTCCTCTCATCTGTTTGGTAACTTTACCCATGATCACATTGACTGTAACTAGGCTAATTGCAGGCACTGCTAAAAGTGGCTGCACAGCTTGACTAGCCCTCGCTGAGTTTGTTGTTATTGTGAGCATTACAAACTGTGCTAAACATCTATATAGTCTAGCTAGACCAGTGTAAATAGTACAAAGTTCTACTACTGTAAGTGCTCCTAATGCTGGATATGGTGTGTAGCCGGCTAAGACTGGCCATGTTGCCCCGTCATTGCTGAGGGGACACACTCCCACTTTAGCTAGTGAATATGGCAGAGCGTCTTGGAACCAATTCATGTGTTCCTGAAATGTTAATGATATTTCTAACTGTTCATAGTCTCTGTATTGGCCTTGTATGACTGCTTCTGTGTAGGTATGAAATACTCCAGGACTGGCATCTGCTGCAGGACAAGTGACCCATGAATAGAATACCTCTGTTTTTATGCTTCATGAGTCTCTACCGCAAAGGTAGCATCTCCTCCAGTAAGAGAAAGCCCTTGGTGTTGTAACGTCTGTGTTACTGCATGTCTGCAGTTTAGTGGAATAACCACTGGTGCTGCATTCAACATTTTAACAAACAGAATTCAGAGAAAGGAAAAACTATAATGGGGAGATCTTTTTAAAGGTTCAAGTTTGAATAACCCACAGACAAAAATAGGGGTTCCCTATTTAGCTAAGGAGGATTATTCCCTAACACCAAGGTGACTAGGGGCTCTTTGGGCACACGTAAGAACTACTTAGGAGACCAATCAAATAAGTACCTGACTCTTAATGTTGGCGGTGCCATGGCATAGGGTTTCTACTAATTAGGAAAGATTGTGCTTTTGGACAACATATGCATCAAAATATGGGGACTTAGTCCACTCATAAAATCAGAATATGTTGGCCCAATTTCTGACTAGCTCACAGTGTGCCATCTGGACTCCTAAACCGGACAGGGTATTGGATGGTGTCTGCAACCTCAGAACATAACCACTCAAATTCCCCCAAAGAAATCATAGAAACAGATCTACCCTTTCATTGTTACCTTAGGTATGCCTGAAGGGGGACACAAGAAATACACAAATTGGCATTTCAAACATTTATTGAAGTAATTGGATTCCTGCTTAAAATACATCAGCTGCAATTATTAGTAGAAGGAAACAAAGCATTGTTACCACATTACAAGAATAGGGAAAAAGATTAATAATTCAACCATTATAATTTTTGTAGTGATTATATGAATATCTGAACATAAATCATTATGATACTGCTACCTAACACTACCTATGATATAGAGAGAACGTGCTCTTCTGAGGAATTTGAATCAGAGGCAGTTTATATAATAAAAGCCTGGTTCCATTGACACTGTGTCAGAGGTGCAATGCTGATGTATGTATTTGCCTTTCCGATTCAGAGTTGTCTCCAAATGGACAACCAAAGGCAAGGGCAGCGTGCTCAGTGATCTTGTAGCCTTTAACTGAGTGTACAAGAGTCATGATAAAATACTTGTGGAGAAATGTACTTGTCGTGGTAATATGCTTAAGAAGAAATGTGCTAACAAGCATAACACTTTCTGAGTATGTTATCATGTGTGTGACCAGCATGTAGAAAGTCACTGTTTAAAAATATGTCAAGTTTAAACGTGAACTTGTAAAATGGAAGCCTTCGTGCACAGGCCCTGGAGAACCCCACAACACCTTATATGTGCAACTGGGCAAAAATACTTTCCTAGCTATAACAAGGTTAGGTATCCTTCTCTGCAAGTTGAGTATCCCTGTTCTCCAGGAAAATTCAGCTACCAGTCTTGGGAGACAGGCTCTGGGATGTGGGTTGCAAAGTTCTAAAGTAGTTTGGGAATGAACCTAACAAATTTAACCAGTGCAGCATGGGGATCCCAACACACAGTTCAAAAGTCCTTCTCAGGCCCACAAGATCCAGGCAACTGGAACTCTTTCTTGCAGAATACAGATCCTATATTGTTCAATCACGAGGCACATAAATTACAATTCAAAGACAGGATTGCAGGGACCGTTGCAAACCAGACACAATAATAGACCTGGAAAACAATGAGAAGTCTAGCTTTCACTCCCTTGAATTCAGTGAGGACAGAAGCACAAGTCAAAGCACGTACTGGTTTTATTTAGAAGAACAATGCAGAATAATACTCTAGCAGTACGGCTTTTAGAAGTTCCAATAGTTCCAGCGTGGTATTTTAAAGGGTGAGCATGATGTACAATCAGACCGTGAAAGCTGACTGCTGGTAAGGAAGCACTTGGCATACATGCCTTTCTTGAAGAGTTTAATATATTAGTGATCCAGTCTGTACTACCCCAAACTTCAAAGGTAGAACAGCAGACAGATATTAATTATTACAGTGAAGTCAGAGAGTTCAGCAAGGACACAGGTAGAGTGGGAGGCTGGAAGTCCCCAGCCTGATAAATCAACTTTCTTCTACCTATCATGTCCATGTTCCCTTTGTCCTATTTTCGATTTGGTTCGGTTTAGGTCACTTCTATTGTATGAAACCTTCCAAATGACAACTCTAGTGCTCCACTGTGAAACCCTTGGTGAACAGTTGAACAGAGTGATGGAGCAGGGTTTTCGCGAATAAAAACTGATCGAATTAAATCCTCAGAAACATTTACTAACTAATGTGGAAAAGAGCCTAACATGAGGGAAAATGCTACTGCGCAAGCGCGTACTAAAGTACTGAAGTAGGCCGCAAAATGCTTCTTGATAAATGAAAAATAAAAGACTAATGCTGCTTTTGTGCACATTATTAACGTTTGCTAGAAAACAATACTAACGTGGGTTGCGCATGGATAAATGCAATATGGGGTGGAGGTGTAATGAAAAATATTATAAGTTATTAATAATGCCTGTATTTGTTTTTCATAGAAGCATGGATTTCTGTTCTGCGGGGAAACACGGGGTTAATAAGAGTAGAACAAAATTCTGCAAAATAACACTGAGCAAGACGGTGGCAGTGGAAGATAAGTGTCCTTCGCCAGTCCTGTGTGTGCCTGCCAAGAGACAACTGATAGAAACAAAATTTTCCTTGAGTGAAAGAACACTTCCTTTACCATGCGGCACGAACGGATAAATGAGACACATAATTTGCTACATGACTAGGATGAAGGGAACAAATGTTATGACAGAGGCTCGAATTTGTATTTCCTGGGGTGGAAGTAGATATGCAGAATAAATGAACAATGAAGAAGATGAGCAAAGGGACATGACGAGAGTGGTGTGACAGTACACCCCCATCCTTAACCAATCATGTGTAGAGAAATCCTCTGTTCTGACACAAGTGTGGGTTGGACATTTGGGTTTTATGGTATAATTGAGGTTCCTGGTGGGAGGGGTTTAGTCTGAAGGAGCTTTGTTGGAGAGTTTGTTGGTGTTAGTTGGTGTCTTACTTCCCTGCGTGAGGAGAGGCCTTCTTTGCTATCTCCTAAACTTGAGCTGGCTGTTCCTGTCTGCTGATTCCTGACTTAGTCTTTGCCTCTTCAACTCTTCTTGAGGGGCCTTACTGCTCTCATGGCCAGAGAGTAGATTTCCTATTCAATTGGGTTAGTATAGACAGAAAACTGAATTTGCATAATCATTTGCAAATGTGTTTTGTCTCTGAACCTTTTGTCTCTTCGTCTTTCCACTCCTTTATGCATTGTCATTTTGAGATGTTTGTTTGATCATATTTCTCTAATGTTTTTTGCTCCGTGATGATCTGTAACTTGTACAGTATTTTGGTATTGATGAGCATTTATTTCACATTATTTTAGATAAACATTATAAATATACAAATGTATCTGTCTTTATTAGAGTTATTTTTCTAGTTTATGATTTTTCTAGAAACAAGTATTGGTTTGCCAAACCCTGTCAACTATATAAAGATCGCATCGTCACAATTGCTGTGATAGAAATGAAGATACAAATTGGATTTTGGTAATTTTGGAATTTGTTTTGGAAATTCACTAATCTCAGCGTGAAGTGGCTTATGGGTAATGAAATTGGGCCTAGTTTATGGAAAATTATTAGTCCTAGATCGCTGGATCAGCTTTGGTAGCAGCCTGATGGTTTATATTGATTATTTTGGCAAATTAATGGTTGAATTATTGATTTTGGTTACTAATATGAAAGGTTAGCGTCTTTGTTTTATGTAGTCTGGAACTACGGGTACGGAGTTGCCTAAGATCCCGGGATGCTTATTTAGCCCTAGTGGCAGAGGAATAGTGTGGAAATGTATCACACTGCAGAAGCACTTTGTCTGTTGTTGTAATATCGAACAGTGAAATGCTGTTGATGTTATTCTAAGGGACCTATCTTGCTGAAAGAAGATTGTATGAAAATAAGTGAAGTCCGCTTCCGAATCTTTGGCCTTACCGCCCCGAAGGAGTACCAAGACCTCTTTTCTAAAAAGTCCTCTTCCGAAACTTTGGCTAGTATCCCCAGAGGAGTACCAAGACCTCTTGCACTTTGATTGAGAGTAGAGTGGCGCTGGTCGTTATTCTGCTGGTTGTAAAAGGTTTTCTTGAATGACTGAACTATCTTTCATTTAGTGGAGCAGACAAAGTAGCAACGTTTTGTGTTGTTTCTAATAAGAATTTATTTAGAAAGACTTTCGTAGTATATTGCAGTATTATTTTGTAAAGGGAGGGTCAGTCGCAGGAGTTATACTGACGTCACAAAAAGCAGCGCTGGCATTGGTCAGATAGTGGGCGTGTATTGTACTGTGATTGGTTGGTTGGTGTGAGGCGCGCTGGTATTGGACGAGTGTGAGCCAATAGAGTGAGCAGAATTACGGAAGGATTTTTCCTCGATTTCCAAAGTATTTTGTGAAAAAGAGAGAGTTGAAAATGAAGTTGATAAAGATGATACAAGATTTGTTTAAAAAAGACAAGCCAATAGTTACTAGAGTGGAACTTCCTGTACCTCCTGCAAGATCTCCTGCTTCTTTCATGATGATAGAGCGTGGCTATCATACGTGTACATGGTTAGAGAATTGGGTGAGTTATACGGAGGATGATGGAGTTTTAGCTTTTCCAGAGCATGGTACTTTCAATGTAAAGATTTTAGAGAATTTAAGAAGACGAATGCATTAGTTAAAACCAAATCCTAGACCTATGCAGTATGAGGCGCTTGAGGAATTGGAACATGAGGCGTACAGAAGGGAGAGAGATAGGAATGGGATGAAATATAGGAACACAATGAGATGGTATTCAGAAGCTAAATGGGATGCGCAGTTGAAAAAGTGGATGAGAGATGTAATGATAGATGGATTATATCCAGTAATGGTTGCTGAGGGACAAGCTAGTGGAAAGTGCAAGGAGAAAAAGAATAATGTAGAGACTTCAGAACTAGATATAGATCCAAATGAAATTGATGATGAGATGTTATTGAAAAGACCTCCACCATATCAGGAGAGTCCGGATGAGATTACTCCAAGTGCACCATTTATTGAGATAGAAGCTCCACAAGTTCCACAGGTTACACAAGCTTCACAAATTCCATTAGTTTTATCGTCTTCATCAGCTACACGAGTCTCACAGGAGACAGAGATTGAAATGCTCAATAGAGCAAAAGAAGAACTGACTCAGAAAATTAGTCAGATGAGTTTAAATGCTGAAGCATTATCAGTTCCGGTAACAATTGGTCCTATAGTTCCATTGTATAGTGAGGGTCAAAATATTTTGAGAGCGCATGCATTGACAGTTCCAGTGAATAGTGCTAGAGATGTTAGTGGACCAGAGTCAAATGAGATGAGTACGTCACTGATTGATATTCCAGCAAATGGAAATGTGACTGAAACGCCAAAAAGAAGTGTACAGATTGACCCTAGAAAATTATTGTCGAATGTGAGAGAAACGACTTCAGTATCAGGAGGTTCAGTGGGACCTTCGCCAGAAGAGTTGGATGATTGGATTAGGGGAATGGCATCTAATAAGTCCAAACAGAGTATAGATACAGGTAGGTTAAGAGTAGATCTGGAAGAAATGATTATTGGTACAATAAGTCTGGAGAGAATGAGTAAATATCAGGATGATGAGTTGTTATTCTTGTGTAAGAATATTACATTGAAAGCGAGAAATTTGCATGAGAAGTTGGCAGAAGCAGCACAAGAATATGGAGTGGACATTGAGAAAGCAAGCGTTTTGCAAAAGACATATAGATTGGATTTTAGTGACAAATATTTAGAGAGTTTGAATGCATCTGGTAAACGATTGCAAGTAAAAGAGTTGATTAATACTTTGAAAAAATGGGGTGATTTGGATCGATGGAAAGGTAGGTGGGCTAGAAAGAAAGAAGAAGCGCTTGCAAGTAAGGGTGTGACTACATCTTCTTTACTTCCGTTAAAAGAGGCAAAACCTGCTGAAATGATATATCCAATGAGAGAAGTTCCGGGTGGTGGATATGTTCATATTCCTTGGTCAAGACAGGACATATTGTCTTTTACAAATGACTTCCCGAGGTAGAGAGAAAAGCCTGTTGAGTGGTACAAACAGGTAGAGAGGTTTCTTAAGGTCTCAAAGGTCCTGTTGAAAGATTTGGATGGTTTGTTTGACATTGTAGTTGCAGCTGATTTATGGACTGAGTGTAAGATTGCAATTGACTGGCCGAAAGAGGAATATAATAGAGATGTTAAAACTGGAGCGCCTTCAGATGAGGTGATGAAGAAATATAATCAAGTGATTACTTATTTGAAGAGTAAGATTTCCCCAAAGGAAACAGATTGGGTTAAGATTGACAGGACGGCACAGGAGTCAAAAGAAACAGTACATGCCTACTATGAGAAACTTTTACAGGTGTTTAAACAGTATAGTGGTTTCGAATGCATAACTGACAAAGATATGGGACATTTTGTGTATAAGTTTGTGTTTGGATTGAAACCTGAAATTAGTAATATGATTCAGCAGCATTTGATTTGTTGGCAGAACAAAACAGTGGATGAAATACTGAGGTATGCAAAGTATTGTAGTGATGATATTGAATCTAGGCATAAGAAATTGAAAGAGAAAATGATGTGGGCGCAAGTGAAAGTGTTGATTATTCTCAAACAGGTTTCCAGATGAAAGGACAGAATCAGAATTTTCAAAATGGTCTGGTATCTGGTTTGAATATTGTACCGAATGGTGGTGTTCAAGTGCAATTTCCAGGAAAAGGTAGAGGTAGAAATAATAAAGAAGTTATGAAGAGAAAATTCCCTTGTCATGCGTGCGGCAGGTTAGGACATTGGAAGAACGAGTGTAAGTTCTTGTTAGAAAATAATGGAATGGTTCAAAATTCTAATCCGCAGAATGAGGTGGTTGTGAATCAACAACAGCTGCAACAGCAACAGGTAGTTTCACCACAGGTACAACAGGTACAACAGGTGCAAGTGCCTCAAGCTCCTCTGCCAAATAATGTGAATGCTCAGGTACAGAGATACAGTGTGAATGCTGGATTTCACGCGAGTGAACAAATTGGTAAGAAACAAAATGGACAAATGGTTTCGCAATATTGGTTGCAATGTCCTGAGAGTGATTCAGATTCATCTCAGTGACGGTGCCTGAGTGGGGAGGAAGAGTGCGTGCTTGGTGCATCTCTAGAGGTAGATCAATCAGGTCCTTTTGTGGATGGGAATGTGGAAGGTAATGATATTACATTCCTTGTTGACACTGGTGCTACCCTTTCTACTGTGAGAGCAGCAGAAATTCCAAACCTACCCCTCTCGGAAGAAACTATCCAAGTTGTAGGAGTTTCAAACGAGTATATTAGAACTTCAGTGACCAAACCAATGGAAGTTCATATTGGAGAATTTAGAGACTTGCATCGGTTTGTGGTATGTGATACGAATCCGGTGAACCTTTTAGGTAGGGACTTATTGTGCAAGATGAACTCCACCATCTATTGTACACCAGATGGTATTGCTTTTCAAACACCAGATGAGGATGTTGCTTTCAAAGTGATGTTAGCAAGGCAAGGGACAGAAGTGAATGATTTGTATCCTTTATTTACAGCAAAGGATTTGCCTGTTGAATTGAGAGATACTGTGACGACTGATGTGTAGGATTTTTCAGGGAAAGTCATCGGATTGATGAAAGGTGTTGATCCAATTCAAATTTTGGTCAAACAAGGTGCAGAATTTCTAAAAACACCACAGTATAAAATGAGTACTGAGACTATTGAGGGAGTTACTTCTGTAATTGAGCAAATGATTCAACAAGGTATTCTGGGAGAAATATTAGGAGTCCTTGTACTTCACCTATTATGGGAATTAAAAACCGAGTGGCAAGTACAGAATTGTGCAAGATTTGCGAAAAATTAATAAGATTGTAGTACCTTGTTGTCCAATAGTGCCAAACCCAGCAGTAATTCTTTATCAAATTCCCTGTGACGCGGAATGGTTCACAGTGACTGATTTGTGTCAAGCCTTTTTCTCGATACCCTTGCATCAAGATAGCCAGTATCTTTTTGCATTTCGGTTTGGAGACCGTGTCTTGGCATAGTGCCGAGTTCCTCAAGGCTATACAGAGAGTCCTTCGATTTTCAATCAGATTCTGAAAAAGTGTCTGGAGTCATTGGTTATGCCAGGAGACTCAGTATTGGTGCAATACATTGACGACCTATTGGTGGCATCAAAGACACGTGAAGCATGTGTGACAGATACAATTGCTCTACCGAACCATTTGGCAGTAGGTGGGCATAAAGTGTCACCAGCAAAATTGCAACTTTGTCAAAAAGAAGTTCAATATTTGGGACACAAAATTGAGAAAGGAGTCAGGAAAGTATCACAAGATCGAATTGCTGTGATCTTGCAAAGGGTCCTCCCAGAACACAGAAAGAATTTCGAATGTTTCTGGGCATGGTTGGATACTGCAGACAGTGGATCAGTGGTTTCTCACTGATAGCCAAGCCATTACAGAGATTGACTCACAAAGATGTAGTCGATCCGATTGAACTGGATGAAGAAAGCATGAAGGCTTTTGTTGAGTTGCGAGATAGTCTTTGTCGAGCACCTGCATTGGGAATGCCAGATTATTCTAAAGAATTTGCATTGTTCTGTTGTGAGAAAGATGGATGTGCAGTTTCAGTTTTGACGCAGACACATGGAATGGCGCATCGTCCAGTGGCATATTTTTCTGCTACTTTGGATTCAGTGGCTGCAGCGTTGCCAGGTTGTTTGAAAGCAGTGGCTGCAACTTGTGTGAGCCTGGAGCGGAGTGAATCAATTGTGATGGGACATCCATTGAGAGTGTTTGTTCCACATTCTGTTGAGATTTTGTTAACAAGGACGAGGACGCAGCACATGATGAGTGGTCGTTTGACTGGATATGAGAAAGTGATTTTGGGTGCTGAGAATGTGACAGTAACAAGATGCACGACACTGAACCCAACGACTTTGTTGCCGAGTTTGAGTTGTGAAGAAGTAAAGGATGAAGCAGATCATGATTGTCTAGATGTGACAGAGCTGTGTAAGAAACCAAGGCCTGACATAAAAGATACGCCATTGCCAGAGTCAGATTGTGTGATGTTTGTAGATGGTTCGTGTCTGAGAGATGAAAAGGGTGCATTGCGTGCTTCATATGCAGTATGTACAGTGGCCATGGTTCTTGAAGCATCTTGTCTAAGAGGGATAAATTCAGCACAAATTTCTGAATTGGTCGCTTTGACCAGGGCATGTATAATTGGCAAAATTTGAGGATAACCATATTTACGGATAGTCAATATGGTTTCGGGGTGGTGCACAACTTTGGTCAATTGTGGATGCAACGTGGATTTCTGACTTCTTCAGGATCCCCGATTAGAAACAGCAAAGAAGTAAAAGATTTGATGAATGCATTACAATTGCCTAAAGAAACTGCAGTGGTCAAATGCCAAGCACATAAATCAGGAAATGATTATGTGACTAGTGGCAACAGATACGCAGACCAAGTGGCTCGTTTCTGTGCACAAAATTCAGTTTCAATCAATAAAGGAACAGAAAAAAAGAATACAAATTGTCACTTGATGTTCTCTTCTCTAGAAACATGGGATGAAGTTAGACAATTGCAGGAAGAAGTCAGTGAGGAAGAAAAAAGAACTTTGGATAAAATCATGATGTACAAAGAGACCTGAAGATGAAATATGGGTGTATGTAGATGAAAGACCAGTGATGCCAGATTGTTTACTTTCACAATTTGCAAGGATGTATCATGGAGTGACTCATGTGGGAAGAGATGCTATGATTAGGCTCTTCAAACAGTCAAGGTACAATTCAAAGTTCAGGGTCATTGCAGAGAGTCTTTGCCAGAGGTGTGTAGTCTGCTAGCAGCAGAATCCAGGTAGAAAGTTGTCAGTTGGGGAAGGATTGGAAAAGCAGGAGGGCCTTTTACTAGATTGCAGGCAGATTTTATTGAACTGCCTCCTTGTAATGGACTGAAATATGTTTTGGTTGTTGTCTGTTTGTTTTCTCAGTGGGTAGAAGCATATCAAACAAGAAGTAATGATAGTCTAACAATTGCTAAATTGCTTTTGAGAGAGATCATTCCTAGATTCAGATTTTTTCCAGTCTCTTCAGAAACGGATAGAGGTACTCATTTTAATAATGAAATAATTCGGATGATTTGCGCAGCAGTACAAATAGAGCAAAAGCTGCATTGTGCCTATCGACCAGAAGCTTCAGGTGTGGTCGAGCAAATTAATGGCACTATTAAATCGAGATTATCAAAGGTGTGTGCATCCACAACACTGAAATGGTCAGACGCTTTACCATTGGTATTAATGAGTCTGAGAAGCATTCCTGATAAAAAAGACTGGATTATCCCCTCATGAAGTTATAATGGGAAGAGCAATAAGACAGCCGATTGTACCAGCGACTCAACTGATGAATATAACTGATGATTTGGTGCTTGATTATTGCAAAGGATTGGCTGATGTGGTGCGTTCTGTGTCTCATCAGGATGGAGAAAGTGCAAACACAACACAGCAAGAGCAAGCACATGATTTAAGTCAAGGGGAGTGGATCCTGGTGAAGAAACATGCGAGAAAGTCGTGTCTGGAGCCTAGGTGGCATGGCCCATACCAGATTATACTGGTGACAATGACAGCAGTGAAGTGTGGAGGCTTGCCGAATTGGATACACGCAAGTCACACAAGAAGAGTCCCAAGTCCACTTGAAAGACAAGAAGAAGAAGAGCAGAGACTGGCAGAGAGTCAAGAAGAGCCAGAAACTGTAGAACATGAAACCATAGAGTCTGAGGCTGCAGTTTCTGAAAGTGCTGAACACGTGGATGATCGAGAACAAAGTCGAATAAAGTGGGCACCAGCTACTGGCTCTCGTGAGACTGCTGTTGAAAGTGATGATGGAGGAATATTAAATGAGAATCAAGAGCAAGTGCAACAGAGAAAAGAACTGAATAAAAGACTTGCGAACTTGACACTGAAACAGAGGGAACTGTGCAAGTTAAAAGAGCAAGAAAAGGTGATGTGTGGCCAAAAGGAGTGAAAAGACTGAAATACACTCTGAAAAAGAAAATACCAGACACGATAGTTGAAGTACCAAACAAAACAGAACAAAGTGAGTCAGAAGAAGAAATAGTTTGGAAAACTAAGAGCATAAGAATTCCAAACAGTAAATACACAGCACCAGAATGGACATATGTGGTGTTGGAAGAATTTGAGCATACAGATCAAAGCAAAGAAGACACTGGTACAAGGTAGAGTGAAGCAAACGGTCTTGAACCACCCTAAAAGAACTGTGTAAACTAAAGGGTGCAGGAAAATTAAAGAATTCACTCAGAGAAAGAAAAGAGAACTGAAAGAAGACATTGAATCAAAGGCTGTGAAGAAGATATAAAAAAAAGAGGGGGTGAAGAAAGAAGAAGAAGAAGGCTTGAAGTGTTTGGATACACTACTTAGATAGTTTATTTCTAGTTTTTCTAGGTTTTCTAGTTTTTCTTATCTTTTTGAATTGATATACATTTTTCCCTTAAAATGGCAAAAATAACAGAGACTGGATATCAAAATCGTAGGTTCAAACATACATGTATTAATGCTTGCTTATTTAGTATTTTATTACTAATGTTGGTGTGGTTAACACTAATTGTTATTGTGCCTGTCTTAATGGTAACTAACCATAAAAATAATACTAATGGTGTGACAAGTGAGAAAGTAGATTTTAAAAGTCTTAAAGAAATCTCACATATTAATATAGAAAAGATGGAAGGTGATAACATCTACCATCAAGATAAATCAATTAATTACTTTTCGTTAAATGTATTTACTAAAATGTTGTGTGAGTACGTTGACACAATGGATGCAAGAGATTGTTATGATTGCATGCAATTACCTTTGTCTGTCTCAGAGGGGGTGACATATCATCACCTACCATTAAAATATAGTGTGTCTTCTAGTGTACTAACTAATCTGTTTTACGAGAGAGGTAGTTTACAGTACTATTATTCTAACATAGATTTAGTGTTTTCTGAAATTCCTATTAGAAAGAACATGAATAGAGTGAGTAGTGCTGAAAATGCAGAATATATGGTGGAATTCTTCCACCCAACAAAAACAATTGATATAGTATATGCTCATAGACACAATTTAACCTGTAGACTGTGGTTTGAAGAAATAGAATTCATTAACATGGTAGAGGATAGAAGGCAGGATTTTAAGAGAAAAGCTGCTGAGCAAAAGTCTCATGCACCTCCATGGGCTTTCAGAGAAGGAGATTATAAAAAGGGTGAGACATACGCTGCCATGACCTGGAACTGGCATCATAGAGGGAAGATTTGCTTGCTTAGACTAAAAACTGATTACAACAATTATTTCATTGGTTCTAGTGAATGTGATCATACTTTCCTAATTATGGGAGGATGGGGAATAAAAGGAGGAACTGATCCTGTCTTTCCAGGAATCTATTATGTGTGTGGTAAGAATGCCTACTATAGGTTGCCTGCACATTGGTAGGGATGTTGCTATATTGGCATTGTATTTCCAAAGGTATACCATTTGGATAAAAATGATAGAATCAATGAAGTAAAGAATGGACTAACACGTAATAAGAGAGGGGGGAGTTTTTCAGAAATAGTGGGAGATATTTTTGGAGCATTGATACCTTCAGTTGGAGTCAGATTAAACTCACACAAAATTAGAAAATTGTCCACAGTGGTTGATCGTTTATCAACGGATACTGCTGGTGGTTTCTTGATGATTGATACTGAAATGGTTGCGATTAGATCAATGGCTTTACAAAATCGACTTGCCCTTGATGTATTATTGGCCAAAGAGGGTGGAGTCTGTAATATGTTAAAGATTCAACAATGTTGCACTTATATACCTGACAAGAGTAAGAGTTTAGAGGGGTATATGAAGAAAATTAAGAAACTTCGAGAAGATTTGACTGAACTAAAGGTTGACGGTGTTTGGGAGAAACTTAGTAAGAGTTTTTCTACCATGGGCAATTGGTTTGCTGCCTTTGGGAATAGTGTATTAGGGAGAATACTAACGCCTATCATTGCAGTGGCTACAGCAGTACTAATGATTTTTCTGATCTATAAATGCTGTAAATGCAGAAAAGAGACTTCTGATGTGAAAAGAAGAGCAAGAAAGAGAAAGAGAGAAGAGATAGAATTAGAGGACAAGAAAGGAAATTATTATGAAATAATGAAGGATTTAGATGGGATAATGATAAAACGAGAAAGAACAACTGCTTTCTAAGTGACAATCTGTATTGGTGGGTATTTTGGTGATGGCTCAAAACGCCATCAAAGGGGGGATTGATGGAGCAGGGTTTTCGCGAATTAAAACCTGCTCGAATTGAACCCTCAGTAACATTTACTAACTGTGTGCGGTGAAAAACGAATGTGGAAAAGAGCCTAACATGAGGGAAAATGCTACTGCGCAAGCGCGTACTAAAGTACTGAAGTAGGCCGCAAAATGCTTCTTGATAAATGAAAAATAAAAGACTAATGCTGCTTTTGGGCACATTATTAACGTTTGCTAGAAAACAATACTAACGTGGGTTGCACATGGATAAATGCAATATGGGGTGGATGCGTAATGAAGAACATTATAAATGATTAATAATGCCTGTGTTTGTTTTTCATAGAAGCATGGTTTTCTGTTCTGAGGGAAAACACGGGGTTAATAAGACTAGAAAAAAATTCTGCAAAATAACACTGAGCAAAACGGTGGCAGTGGAAGACAAGTTACTTCGCCAGTCCTGTGTGCCTGCCAAGAGACAACTGATAGAAACAAAATGTTCCTTGAGTGAAAGAACACTTCCTTTACCATGCGGCATGAACGGATAAATGAGACACATAATTTGCTACATGACTAGGATGAAGGAAAGAAAGCCTGGGCGTAGTTCGCGAAGTAGCGCTACGCGAAGCTACGCAAAGTGCAGTTCGCACTACGCGAGCTACGCGTAGCACTACGCGAACTGCGTAGTGCGCTGTTCGCAATGATTGCACAGTGCCGGATGCTTGTCCGCACTGTGCAATCATTGAAAACGGCATCTTGCACAGTGCGAGCTGTCTCTTACTGCCGCTCGAGTAGATTTTTACTCGAGCAGCAGCTTTCTCAACGTGGACTGGTAGTTTCTCATCGCGAGCGGTCGCGAGCATACGCGACCACTCGCAATGAGAAACCTGACCTCCCGCGTTGAGAATCTCGCCGGGAGGTTTATTTTCCATGCTCGCGATCGGCAACTTGATGTTGCTGATCGTGAACGAGGAAAAAGTCTCGCCGGGATGTCATTTTGCTTGCTCGCGGTCGCCAACTTGACGTTGAGGACCGCGAGCAAGCAAAAAATGACCGTTGCACTACGCTATGCGTGTTTGCACTGTGCTACGTGCAATTCGCGTTGTGCGAAGTAGCGCAAACTTCGCAAACTACGCGAGCGTAGCGTAGTGCTTTGCCCAGAATGTTATGACAGAGGCTCGAATTTGTATTTCCTGGGGTGGAAGTAGATATGCAGAATAAATTAACAATGAAGAAGATGAGCTAAGGGACATGACGAGAGTGATGTGACAGTACACCCCCTTCCTTAACCAATCGAGGGGCATATTCTCAAGAACGTGTGATAACCACCGCAAGTTTAGCTTAACGCAACTTTGCACATCGCAGTCTATTGCGGGAAAACAACGCCGTGTTAACGTAGTATTCCCAACCTGGCGGCACCATGCGATAGCCCCACGATAATGCGTCAAATGACCGCGTTAAAATCAATGCGACGCCGCAAAAATGCGAAACACGAACGCCAATAAAGTTTCGATGAGGCCAACCGCGAAACAAAAATCAGCGATAACCAGCGACAGGCCGGCAATCCCCACGCGTCATGAGGGAAAATGTACTATAAAGCTGAACAAGAAAAACACACCATAAACAAAATAAACTGCGTAGCAACATGGAGGCACCCGGAACGAGTGGACAGGTCAACGCGAACCCCACAAGCCCCACAGACCATCAGCAAGGAACCTCGGGGTCGGGGAAGGCCAAGGAGAAGAGGAAGAGGAAGACGGGGTACACCCCCACCGTGTCATTGGTACCACAGACGGAAAAAAGGCATTCCATCGTGAATGCAGCCGGAGTGTCGAGGAGGCCAAGATGCGCTGGCACGATGTGAAAAGCCAAATCAAGCAGAAACCCGCTGCCAACAGGAAGGCAGCAACGGCGAATGGAGGTGGGAGTCCTGCGCCACAGGAGGAGCTGGAGCAAATGGCGGCCACAGTCATCAGTGTGGAGACGGGGCAAGGAGTCGGGAGTCCGGACACTGCTCGACATGACCTGACACAACAGCAACAGAGTGAGTAACTAACAGGGACTGTGTGGACGGGGGGGACGGGCACAATGGCACACATGCACAACGACGTGTAGCACACCACACACCCACAACGACCCTGGGTCATGTCCCTGATCCCAGTGGCACACTGCAGCACACATACAAACATCAAGTAGGCCCCCGTCCACCATGTGCCCAAAGGGGTCCCACCCCACACATCACCAATTACACAACACACACATGCACCCGTGCGAAACACAGCAAAGATGCGTATGTGAGAGCCACACTGACAATGCAAGTGATACCACATGACGAGAAGCATGGCTAGAGTACAATCACCATGACACTGTGCACGCCACGAGACTGAGGTGGCTGAGTATGGACCACATCTGGAAAGGAGCAGGACACACACTGACACATCCACCTGCACAAACAACCACTGACATCAACAACACATCTGCAGACAAACAATGCACAAGAGTACAAAAACCGTCCAAGAGCACAAATGACCCAATTCGCCAACATCACACCACCTCAAAAGTACAGAAGCCAAAGGCACACCGCCTCCAAGGGATAAAGGGCAGCAAAATCACAGCTGCAGGTGCGACTCACACACAATGCAGCACACACACATAGCAATGACAGCACATCCACATGTATGACAATGTGGTACACAGTCCAACACCTATACTGCAGAACAGAGGACACAACTGAGTCCGCCTGTGCATAGAAAATGGCCAATCACATCTGACATAGCTGGAAAATGTGAGATGCAAATGTACGTGTACAACCTCACCTACTTCATGTAGTCCAAATGTCCACTGTCCCGCATCAAATAGTCCGCCCCTCCCAAACAGTCACAATGTACATTGTCATGCAGTCTGTATGTAAACTTGAACAATGCGGCAACATACATGCCAACACAATGTCAACAAGCATCTCCCCTTCACATTGCAGAGGGACAAACAACACCTCCAGCAGAGCAGACCAGACAACTCCACAGTGATGCTGAAGAGGACCTCCACACTTCCGACACCGATGCCCCACAACAGTCCATGGACATCTTAGGCAATGCACCCCAGGAGCAGGGCAGCACCGCTGCATCGAGGATACCCCACCCCCTGCACAGACAACACAGCTGGACGCACCCACCACCCCGGCTGGCTCCCAGCAGCCCTCCGAAGCACATATCGCATTCCAAGGCCAGGTGTCAGACTGCCAGAAGGGGGTGGCCGAACATGTGCGGGGGGGATACTACCTCATGTAAGCCAAACTAGATCACATACGTGGGTGTCTAAGTCCCATCAGGGACCACCTACACTCCCCAACAGAGACCCACACTGTGACAGAGACACATGCCTTTGCACATTTCCAGTACTGACCCACACCCAGAGCCACTGGATAATCATCCACACCCCCACGCTGGCCTGGCGTATGCCGGGCCAGCCCACTCCACACACGCTTACAGGGGGGTACGTCACAAACTACATTTCTGCGATCTTCCCCACTGGCTGGGGTGATATGGTTGCGTCCACTGTCCACTACACTCCAAACACCAGCAGTGCATGTAGACATGGATATGTCTGTGGTCTGCATACTGCAGTCTGTCCAGCACATCTCCGCCACACTTGGCATTGTGTACATACTCATTCATGGGTCAATTGCCTCCTTCGCACATGCCTGGTTCCCACCTCTCTTGACATTCCGGTATTGTGTGGCTGAGGTGCCATGCCGTTGATGGCTCATGTACATGGCTAACCAGGGTTGCCACAGTAAGTTGTGCTGTCGTGTCTGGTGGGGGGCATGTTGTTTGGCATGTTGTATGTGATTTTGTGACGTGTGCAGTGCCAGAGTTGTGAGTTGCATGATTGTGAAGTTGAGGTGTGTGGTGTGTTCATTTGGTACTTGCCAACGTGCATTGCATTCCCATAGGTGCCATCCTATAAGCGCTGGTTGATGTTGGACTGTCGGAAGATGAAGGGTTCATGAACACTGCCTGGGTAGTTGGCTACGACATTGGTGAGGAGTCCCCTGTGGTCCACTATTGCCTGCTTGTTGATGGGATGCGTGTGCTTTCTGTTGCGGTAATTGTGTGCGGTGTCGGTAGGTGGCACAAGTAGGACATGTGTGCAGTCGAATGCCCCCAACACGTGCGGGTATCCAGCTATGGCGTATAGTCCTTTCTTGGTCTCCAGCTGTTCCTGCACATTGTGGGGGACGTATAGGTACTGGGGTACCTAGCTGGTGAGGGCATCCAGGACAGGTGTGAGGAACTTGGATGGGGCTGGCTGTGAGACTCCTCCGACTCGGGCGGTTGTTGTTTGGGAGGATACCAGGGGCCAACAGGTGCAGCACAGCCAGCAGCTTTGTCTGCGGAGGGATGTTGGTTGTCCGCTGTGTTGGTACCGTCAGACTGTGGGCAATAATGTTCAGGATGCAGAGGATAGTTGTCCTTTTGGGCCTGTAGTGGGCAATGGCATTGGCATTGTCTGGTGTTAGGTCTGTGGGGCTGGTGCATTTCCTGAAGGTCCGCTGTCTTTATCTGCGCTGCCTCTGTGGTGGTCCTGGGGGTGGTGGCGGTGTGTGTTGTTGCCCTCTCGGGGCTCCGGGATGCATGGTGAGTGGCTCCATGGCATCTGTTGTTCTTCATGTGTGGCTCTGGGCTGGGCTCCCTTTGATGGTGCAGGTTGTCGTCCGACTTTACACCAGGTCAGAGCAGGTGTTAATTTCCTGCTGCTAACGTGCCTTATCACCTGTTTTGTGATCTTATCGCCGATGTGGCTGGTCGTTGAGAATGTTGAGGTGTGGTGTTGTCGCGGATTTTTGCTCGGGAACGCCTACTCTGCATCTCATTAGCGATAGTTGCCGGGGTCATCTGTGGCGATGTTTTTTGCGGATGCTTTCGCAAGTTAACTGGTGGTATCGGCTGTTAACACCAGCTTGTGAATGGGGCGATAAATTTATCGCGACTTTGGCTGCGATAAAGTCCCGATAACTCGGCGATAGCTCCTTGAGAATATGCCCCCATGTGTAGAGAAATCCTCTGTTCTGACACAAGTGTGGGTTGGACATTTGGGCTTTAGGGTATAATTGAGGTTCCTGGTGGGAGGGGTTTAGTCTGAAGGAGCTTTGTTGGAGAGTTTGTTGGTGTTAGTTGGTGTCTTACTTCCCTGCGTGAGGAGAGGCCTTCTTTGCTATCTCCTAAACTTGAGCTGGCTGTTCCTGTCTGCTGATTCCTGACTTAGTCTTTGCCTCTTCAACTCTTCTTGAGGGGCCTTACTGCTCTCATGGCCAGAGAGTAGATTTCCTATTCAATTGGGTTAGTATAGACAGAAAACTGAATTTGCATAATCATTTGCAAATGTATTCTGTCTCTGAACCTTTTGTCTTATCGTCTTTCCACTCTTTTATGCATTATCATTTTGAGATGTTTGTTTGATCATATTTCTCTAATGTTTTTTGCTCCGTGATGATCTGTGATTTGTACTGTATTTCGGTATTGATGAGCATTTATTTCACATTATTTTAGATAATCATTATAAATATACAAATGTGTCTGTCTTTATTAGAGTTATTTTTCTAGTTTATGATTTTTCTAGAAACAAGTATTGGTTTGCCAAACCCTGTCAACTATATAAAGATCACATCGCCACAATTGTTATGATAGAAATGAAGATACAAATTGGATTTTGGTAATTTTGGAAATTGTTTTGGAAATTCACTAATCTCAGCATGAAGGGGCTTGTGGGTAATGAAATTGGGCCTAGTTTATGAAAAATTATTAGTCCTAGATCGCTGGATCAAGAGTCAACCCTATACTGATCTCCCCACCTCAAAGACTCAAGGGGGGAAATCCTCATGACACCTTATTTTGGATCTTTTCTGATCACAGCAATAATAGTGTTTTCAGGTGCAGATGCTTCACCCGTGGTTAATGTCTGTTGCCTGCCTTGTAGATTAATGGCAGTGAAATCTGATAGCAGTGATCACTTGGAGCTTTTTTGTAACAGGTTAATAGTTGTGCACATCTTCTGTATTGAGATGACATCAATCATCAGAAACAGAAATAAGCTGGGAAGGAAGAATGATAGTGATCCATTCCATACACCACTTGTTAGGGATACCATTGAGTAGTAGAAAACATCTCTTTGCATGAAACCAGAATGAAATATTGAGGATGAAAGCTGCTCCTTTAGAAACAAAAAGAGAAACCCATGTCCCCCAACGTCCACCAATTTCTTCTCTGACCCATGGCCTCTCTGGGGAGGATCATATAATATTTTGCACCAGACCACAACCCTGGGGTGTGAACTTGCCTGCCATTCTGTAATCAGAAGCTATTGGGGGGAAGGATATGAGTCCTCCTGTAATTACTTTAACATAATTGTAGCTATAATATAGATCTTGGCCAGAACGTCCAGTGGTACAGAGGACCGTCTGAGTTAATTATACAAACACTACTTAATGTATTCTATCTCCACATGCAGAGCTCTCTTGGGCCCATTTCCATAACATTACAGCATAGAAGGCATTGAAAACTCAGACGTCACTGGAATGATAAAATATATCACCATTTATGCACGATAATGCAGTTAGACAATCTAAGATGAAAAATGCTCACATGCTACCATGAATACAGCCAACACAGATCCAAACTGTACTGCCAATTTTCGGTTAAGCTCATATCTCAAGGGCACAATACCTTTTCAGAGAGGCCCTGACTGTAATCATCAACATGCTCAAATACTGTGAGACTAAGTGAACTACACGACAGGGAATGACGTGTTTCTTTGGTGGACCTCTGTGTAGTCTAATGTGCTATAGCATCAAGCATTGTCTCCTCGCAGATAGTGACAATAAATCCTATTTGTTTTATGCATGAACGTCTAAGTGCTCTTATTGTTCCTTTTTTTTAGAGACCCCACTGACGATGTTTAAAGAACCCTCTATCCTAATTTTTTAAGTACACTATTTCTGTGTGTCCTGAACACTGATGGTATTCTGGTATCCTGAGTCTTAGGGGGCGATTTATTAAAATTTTGTGCTAGGTTTGAGTCATAAAAGTAATACACACCTTCACAAAATGTTTTTTTTTGTTTACTTTGCAGCTCAAAACCTTATTTTGTGCTGTAAAGTTGTCTGAAAGTAACACAAAGCCTTTGCACTGCTTGGCGTCACCCTGCTCCAAAGGGGCATTCCATGGGTGGTCCATGGGTGATACTATGCAACCATTAATGGTTTTTGATGTAAAACCATATCTATTAACAATAGTTGGGTTTGGCCCGAAAAATAACAGTACTTTGAAGCTGGCTTTAAAAAGAGAAATGCTTTTATTTCTACTAACTTTTTTCTGACTTTGCATGTGTGCTGCACAGTAAAGCACACATCCGCAGTAGGAAAAGTTTTCAAGTTTGTCTAAGCATAGTTTTTGTACTGGAAGGAAAACACCCCAGTACAAACTCTATGCTAGACATTACACACACCTTTCCACTATAGTGCACAGGTGTGTGTGGCGCTCAGAAGCATAGCTGTGTCAGTGGCGTTACGTCCATTGGGGCGTTGGGGCGTTGCCCCACTAATGCCACATGGCCACATTCTTCCTCGACGTTAACTTCACCGTTCACCGTCCTGACACGAAATCGGGCCGGCCGGAGTCAGTCAGGATGCTGAAGGGGGTGGGGCAGCACTGCAGGGTTGGGTTTGTTGTTCACAACTTGTTTGACTGACAGCAGCAGCAGGGCAGACCCAGTGCACATGTTCGGGTTTGGGCTGGTCATTTTTATGACCAGCCCGAACATGTGCACTAGTACTAGCCAGCAGTGCCCTGCATTAGGAGAGCGAGCGAAGGCGAGGGTTGCTACTGGCCAGTGGCCGCAGCCCCCGGTCTCCTATGGGCGGGGACAGTCCCTGCTCAAGCCAATCCTGGTGCTGCTGGAGCAACGTCTGGATTGGCTGAGAGGGGTTGCCACCAGCCACTCACGAAGGCGCCAACGCGGACCCCGGCCCAGGAGGAGCACACAGCAGAGGCGGCACGGACGGCGGACCCGGTCAGGTAAGTTTTCAATGTTTTTTTACTTTATTTTTATACCCCCCCCTCGGCCCCCCACCCCCGCGCGACCCCCCCGCGACCATTGTGAGCCGCGACACTTGATTCCTTAATTAGGTTGAGTTCGGGTTTCTTTGTGAGAGATAGCATTAAAGCCAATGGAGAGAGTCTATTTAAAGAGGATGGTGTGGGTGGGTTTGCTAAGAGGGGGCGGTATAAGATTGTGTGGAAGCAACTGCCTGCAAAGAGAAGGGTGTCATCCCAATGAAACGACTTGTGGGGGAATGCGTAATGTAGTTCATCGGTGGGTGTCTGTGTGACAGCTGAGCTCACTTGTTGATGTCGGATATCTCATTGCAATTACTGATTGTGTGTGAGTTTGTGGCAAAACTAATGCCCAGAGGAACAGCCCTGGTTTAATTGCCTCTACATAATGTTTCTAACAGTTTAATGAGTAACTGCAAGAACACCCCCCCCCTCCCCTCAGGTTCACCCCTCACACGGCTCTTGGGCGCAAACTTTCAACATTACAAGTACAGACGCTGTCGGTCTGGAAGGCTCTTGTGCGGCAACCCTTGCAGATGACTCGGGAAAGGGGTAACAAAGGTGCGCCTATCTGTTAACGGTTTAACAATGGATTTTACACGATGAAAGCGCCGTATAATGCGTGACTTGGGAACTTTTATGCGGGCGCTAGAAAGCAAGTCGTCTTGTTCACGCCGACCATACAGCCACACCTTACGGAGATACAAAAACTGTGTATTTTCTGTAGAAAATGTGTTTCCTATTGGAGGGAATTTCAGCAATCCTTTCGAAATGCTCTAAAATGTTGCATTCTAACTCAGTGGTATTTTTCAAAACACGAGGGCAGTGAATGACATAATCCCCATCACTGCAGGAGTCGTCCCCCCATTAATGATACAAAAGGTTTTCCCGGAAAGCTAGAAGCACGTACCATTAACTAAAGCCTCAAGTGCACATGTTTTGAATTTTGTCTGCCCGAGGTGCATAAAATGAGCACTGATTGCAACCTGGGTGTAGGTAATTACACTGTAAATATTGCCTGTATTGGACCTTATTTGGGGCCCATTTATTCAACTTGTTGTGCATAAGGTTATGTAAATACCTGCATACACTGAGGCTTGTTTTTATTATTTTTACCGGATGCGATTACAGCACTATATCTTAGTGTTTAAAAGTGATAAAGATTTTGTATAACGATATATCTTTTCCAGGTTAATAAAGTTACTTTGCTTTTGAATCTACTCAAAGATGGCGAGCAGTCGGAGGAGGGCTAATGCCTCTTATGCAGCCACGGACCTCCAGTACTCCTGAATGTGCCACTGTCAGCAGTATTTAAATCACTGCGAGCCTGTCTGGTCCCCTGGGGTTTCTCTGACACAGTCCCTTCATCTGAGGCCCGTCCCCCGTTGAGCTTCGGACAACTGCGAAGGCAGATACTGGTTTGGGCACACTTGGGAGAGTGTTGCATGCTTGTCAGTAGTCACTCCTTCAGAAGCAGGCCAGAGGCAGGTAACTACAGGAGGTAGAAAGAGGCAGAGAGTGTCAAGGAGTCATGGACAGAGAGAGTGGCACAGAGAGTGGGACGAAGAGGGGTGGGGAGAGAGACCTGGAGAGAAAGGGGCAGCGACAGATACATATAGCTTTAGATAGAGACAAGCAGTCAGAGACATTTATAAACTGGGAGAGAGAGTTAAAGAGTGAGATAAGGGCAGTTTGGAAGGAGGAGAGAGAGAGGGAGACAGACAGTGAAAGCTAAAGAGACTCAGAGACGGGCAGGGGGAGCTCCATGGCGAGAGGCAGTGAGAGACAGACAGAGCGAAAGAGAGTGGGCGAGAGACAAAGAGGAGAGAAGAAGAGACAGACCGTGCAAACATGAGAGAGAGAGAGAGAGAGAGAGAGACACACACAAAACTAAAGAGAGCGCGCGAGAGGCAGAAAGCCACAGAAGAGAAACGTAGGCGAGAAGAAAGAGTGAGAGACAGTCACATAGAGCCAAAGACCAAGAGAGTGTGAGACTGCTGAAGAGTAAGAGACAGACCAGGGAAGAGAAGGAGAGTGCAAGAGACTAACACAGCAATAAAGCAAGGCAGAGAGGGCTAAATATAGAGAGCGCAATAGAGAAAGCGAGTGAGGCACAGACAGTGATCTAAATAGAGTGAGAGACAGGCCCAGAGACCCAAAGAGAGTGAGAGACAGGCACAGAGGTCTAAAGAGAGAGTGAGAGACAGGCAAAGAGATCTAAAGAGAGAATGAGAGACAGGCACTGAGATCTAAAGAGAGTGAGAGACAGGCACAGAGATCTAACGAGAGAGTGAGAAACAAGCATAAAAAGCTAAAACGAGAAAGTGTGAGACAGGCGGTGACAGCTAAATAGAGAGAGAGCGCTAAAGAGTGATCTACCAGAAGAGTGCAAGGAGACTAAGAAGAGTGTGAGAGAAGTTTGGGTGGAGCAGTGGAACTGACACTTCCTGATTGGAAGATCACCTGTAATCAATCCTAACATTTAATTGTGCTTTCACTATAGTCGCGGTCTGTATTGTGGACTTCCTGCTATGCAACGGTGTCACCTAAAACAGATTCAGAATGTTGTAGTGAAGTCACTGTTGCACTTTTTTTTTCGACCAAAGCCAATTGCTTGAAAGCCAAGTTCAAATGGCCTCAAAGCACAGCAGGTGCAGCGGCACTGGGGCCTAGTGTCTGCACCCAGAGCCAACACAACTTGTTCGCTAGCAAAGGTGATGGCTGCCATACAGACTGGCGCAGCCCCTGCCTGTGGACAGGTCATGCTCTCAAAGTAAGCTGTGCACTGTTGAATGCCACGCACAGGTTGTCTGGTGGTGTGGGCTAGCCAGGCCCTGCAGCCATACCCTGCTGCATAAGCCAAAAAAGTTTTAAAAATCAGGCACCTACGTAGGTCATGCAAAGGCAAGGTGGCCATGCACAATTGTGTTTGGCTATATGCCTAGGAGGTTGGATGCTGTGACTCCCTGTAGTCCAGGTCCTAAGGCAAACCCCACTGTGCATGTCTGAAGGCCATGGGTAGCAGGCATTGGCCCAACAGTGGGATATGCACAGGACGTGGCAACAGGATCAAGACTATACGTTCCCACTGCTTAATAAGCCTTGCTTTATCGCTGCATTCATTTGCTTTAAAATGCACCATTTGCCAATCTTTTTTAAATTTCTTTCTCAGCAGAGGGACTCTCCCTAGACCCCAGGTTTGTCCATTGAACTTGTTCACATCGCTAACTAGTGTTTTCTATTGGAAAGGGTAGAGCCAAAGCAGCCTTGCTTAGTACCCTAGCCCTCTTCAGAAGTCAGACTTGCTTGGCAACCCAGAAATTCTCTGAAATAATGTATGAGTTTTCTTTTATGAATGCCTAGAAGAACTGAATTTTTAGTCCATTTATCACAGAAATAGTGCTGAAAATCGCACCAAAAAGATGCCAATTTTTTAAAAATTTCTTCACGGGGGGGAACCCCCCCGAACCCCCCTTATTACTGTCGGGCTCGCTCGCAGCGCTCGCTCGCATACGTTGATTCGTTCTGCATATGCCCACCAGTTTCAAATTCCACCAGCCACCACTGAGCTGTGTGCTAGAGTGCCAAATCTCTGTAGATGTGGTGCTTTCCTGCTCTCTATTTGTCACGCAAGGCAGCATAATAACTTTGGGTGCTGCCCTGCATTCTGTGATATGTTTCTAAATCTGGAAACCCTCCTGGTCTTTGCTCTGGGAATATGGTTACTGGAGACATTAAAAATTAAAGACATAGGGCCAGATGTATCAAGCATTTTACCGTTCGCAAACGGGCCAATTAGCAGAATTGGCCCGTTTGCGAACGGTAAAAAGCCTTTTGAGATTTATCATCCCAAAAGGCATTCGCAAAATAGGTAAACGCAATTTTTGCGATTACCTATTTTGCGAATGCATTGAGGGAATCGCAATTTGCGATTCCTTAAATGCAATGCAGGAAGCAAGAAAAAATTGCGAACCTGGCTTTAAGGAATCGCAAATTACCACCAACTTCAAGTTGGTGGTAATTTGCAAATTCCTAGAAAAATGCACATTTTTGCATTTTTCTAAGTGCCATGTGGCGCACACACATGCCCTTAGGGCATGTATGTGCACCACATGTGCATACTTACCGTTTTTGGGGGTGCATCAGGGTGGCCTTTTGGCCCACTTGCACCCTTGAAATTGCATGCGCAATTTGCGAGTACCTATTTGGTACTCGCAAATTGCGAATGCAATCCTATTCATTCCTATGTGCCTCTAGGCCCATAGGAATGAATGGGAAGGTATTACTTAATAGCGAATCGCACATTGCGATTCGCTATTAAGGAATATGTAGGAATCGCAAATTTGTTTGCAAATCCTACATACATTGCAGTTTGCGATTCTTAAATAGAGAATCGGTAAAATTGGCTATTTAAGAATCACAAAAGCAATTCTTGATACATCTGGCCCCTAGTGAACTGACCTAGTGGTCAGTTGAACTAGGTCCGTTTCTGATCTTTGACCCCATTATGACTAGTGCTCATCATCGCTGTGCACTCCACTGGGTTATTTTATTATGTTCGTCCAAATCCTCCAATGTTTCTAGTGATTCTTCCACCTCTTCTAGTTGATTAATCATGTAGCCTTGACACTAGGCGTATTATAACTTCATTGATTGGCAAGGATTCTTCTTATCACATATAGTGTTAGGTCATCACACTATGTTAATCACATATCCCATGAACCAATCATCCCAATGCATTTCGAGACTAGCTCTTATTCAGGGGAGTATATCCTAGAAAATAATGAGAACATTCAATGAACAGAATTGTAAGAAATGGGCTATACAACCACACAACTAACTTTTTCTGGTGCAAACAAAAAGGGTGCAAAAACCTAAGAAGAGGTGAAAAAGAGGTGAAAAATGATGAGGAGAGAAAAGATTACCATGCTGTGATAACATTAAAAGGAAGGTTGAAAAAGATTAATCGTATTGTGAAAAATACAATTTTCCATTGTGACCAATTACAAAGAGTGAAAAGTCACCCGGTACTAAGTTGGAGGTGAGTCCTTTGATTTCAGAAAATAAAACACTACAAGACTTGTTCTATGGCACCCTTGCAGGTGCAAGAAACCATGCAAAAAAATCTGAGATGTCTTTTGGCTGGAGATGTGTGGTTTCACTGAAAGCTCCTCCGTATGATTCAAGTTTTGATCTTAGTCTGGTTCAGTTTACATTGTACTCATTTTGATTGTGACTATTTTCTTGTATTCTCTTTAGTAACTCATTAAATGGGCATTATGGCATATACAGCAGGAACACCTTCACTGCCTATATAAGTTTACTGGAAAATGCATGGATTTGTTTGTACCACTCCTGTCGCTTAAGTGAGTGTTCTTAGCTGAAACAGGTTGAAGAGGACAGTGTTAGAAGTCATTTTTGCAGAGATGCCCCTTGAAAGCAATCTTCTCATACCTATGGACTTATTACAGGAAATGCTGGTTGACACAGCTGCTCTGGAGATGCTATGTATGCATGGTGGTCAGCACATGTGGGAGTATTGCATTGTTCAATGTGAGGGTGTTCCTGTTGGCTGAGTGAATGGAATATTGACCCTTAGACATAGCAGTTGAGTTGCAGGGCTTTTACATTTCAATGCTGCAAACATTTACAGACAGAAGTACAGGATGCCAAGACTTGGCAAGATTGGTGCTCCATAAAGTCTCTGAGGACTTCCGATCTTAGTGATTTTCCCCATGATTTATCTATTTACATTTAAGGTATCCACCGGTCTCCTCTTTCATACTCAACCAGGTGATCTCCAGGTCTTGAAGTCGAAATAATAATTCACCCATCCAAAGATCATGAAACAAACAGAGGTTGATAGTTTTACATGAGCATCACATGTGGGCACTGGATTCCTTCTGAACCTCAGAGGGCATGTGAGAGATAGATTTTTTCCAGGCCTCACTTTCAACTAGAGTAGGTATTACAGAAACAAGAAGCTGAAAATACGAAAGAGGAATTGATGAGATGGAATGGAAATAATAATTTCCCATTTGGAAAGTTAGGTGATAACTGGATTTGATGAATTTCTACTAATACAGTGGTCCCATATAGTCCAGAACACCGTTGTTGTTGAGGTCTATACAGCAAAGGGGTAACCTAAACATAACATATTTTATCTGCTGAGAAAGCCATGTTGGGGGTTAATTCCTTACTGCAAGAGCTACATGATCTGTCTGTGGAAGAGAGAAGAGGAGAGTTTGTTTTTTTGTAACCATTATTGACTGACTAGACATAATTATGTTTATTTGGCAAGTGGAGATAAGCCCAATCAAACGTTTAATATGCCTGTAAGCAGAAGTCAAAAATAAATGCCTGTGTGCATATGTTAATTAAATTTACAAACAAACACATGATCTCTCAGTGATGCACACACACATGCACACATATACATTTGTCTATTTCAAGTTGTTAAACCCGACAGAGGCGTTATACCCAGATCCCATCACTAACCTTAGCAATGTGATGATATTTTATGCAACCTCACATGTCATGTGAGAGACGCTAAGGTAAAGGCTTCACAGTGGTGCATGTTCACACAGACACCTTACATATGAGGACTGAGGCTATGCACCTGCCTCTAACTCTCATTGGCATTTTAGGGAAGGAATGGTCATATCAACATTCTCATCCTGCAACATTTATGATTTTTAATCTTTTGTGGATACGTCTTCATATAGAAAATTGTATTCTCATCTCTTTCTTGCGTGAAAGGGAGAAAGCAAAACTGCATCATATTTCAAAAATATGATGCAGTTCTTCTCTCTATCTGCACTGGTGCACTTTTGGCTGCCTAGAGCCAACACAGGCACCTTTGCAAGGATGCCTGTGTTGTGGTTAGCATAGGATTTCTACAGGAAAGCATACCTTCTTGCACAAAAAACTATCCTTTGAGGCTATTTACACTTTGTATGTGTGCTGCAGATGACAGCACACATGCAAGGAAGAAAGAAATGAGGAAAAATAAAGATATTTCTACTTGTTACCCTAGCCTCAGGTAGGTGCACCATTGTGTTCTAACCCCTGTTTACAAGTCTTTATAAATATGGGTTTGTGTCAAAACACATGGGTGGGTGCATGCAAATGCCCACGCTCCACTCATGCAACGACTACATGACACAAGGTAACGTGTTACTTTTTTTTATTACAAGGCCACACAAATCGAGCTTTGTGTAGCTTTGTAAATTTCAAAATAGATTTTACACAAGAGCTGCACCAAAAAAGTGATGCAACCCTGTTGAAAAATCTTTGTAAATTAGGGTCCAATTCTACAACAGACCTAGGTGCTTAGCCGACATCCTAATGCTGCCTGGTGCAGTTGGACAATCTAGAAGCAAGGCTTCCTTAATTTTAGAAGCATCTAAATTCAAGTCTGCTTTAGCACTGAAGCAATCCATCACCGGAGCAGCACCCAGTTTTGGAACTCCATACCTCTTGACCTGAGATGCAGCTACGACATCCTATCTTTCAGGAAAGGCCTCGAGACTTTGCACTTCATATATTACTTCTGCAGGGAATAAACTAGCTTCTCAGTGGCCCACAGACAACCCAACCTTCAAGGCCTCCCTCACTTGTTTTTATACTGTCATACCTGAAGAGACTACATGACGTATGTTCAGATCTTAAATGTTGTTGACCTCACCTTGTTCCATTCTAGCATCCTGTCCCCTCAGTCTCTCTTCTTTTCTCTTGTTTCCTGGTGTTCCTTGGCATAATCATGTTAATTGTTTGGTTCTATGTAAAGCGCCTAAATACCTGTCCAGTGATAAGTCACTATCTAAAAGCTTCAATTAAATAAATAAGTAAATAAGTCTTATTGGGTTGCTGGAGCTGTATTTCAACCACCTCTGCATTTACAGTTTAAATGTGTTGTATCAGGATCCCTTACCAGATATCCAGACAACTTTGAAAAACAATACAGAAAAATTATACAGAAAGAAGCTAAGAGAGAAAGAATATGTTGTGTGATCATATTGCCTATTTAAGTTCACTATGCCAGTTTGATCAGGCTGAAAAATCAGATCTTATGACCATCACCAGCATTGCTCTGGCAAGCCCTTCTGTTGTGCTATGTTCACACATCCTCATTCCCTTTGTATTAAAAGCCTCTTATTACTAATTGAACACTTTCATTATGTTTACCCTACAACCAATAATTACTCTGGGTGCACATCTGGTGTTTTGTAGGTGCATCTACCTCCCCTTGATTGCCCCTCCCCACGTTGTCTATAAATCCTTGAATTCTGTATGTATGTTTTCAAAGAAGCAGGCATAGTGAAAAGCTAATTTACTAGCTATTAATTTAGAACAGTTAATTTTCAAAAATCTAGTTTTGAGGAACAGAACCTTTTTTTTGCCCCTGGCTTTAATGATCATTTTTATTCAAGGGCTTATAGCAGCATGGGCTGGTGCAGTGACTTTAATTTACTAATCAATTATGTTCATCATCCTTTAAGTTTCCGTCTTTTTACCAACAGTATTCAATCATCCTCCTTTCAAGTAGAAAAGACACTCAAAAAGGGTCCTTTTTCACTCTGTTTTTATTCATCCTTATCCTGCAACCTCTAAATATGGTATGAACCAACCAAGATAACAGGGGAATCCCTTTGGGTGATCTTGAATTCAAGCGATATGCAAAACTCAAAATGTTGTGTTACTTCTACAAGTCCCTTCTACCTACATTTTCTAAGTAATAATCTTAGTATTAATAGAATATGTCTAATTCACAGACTCAGTCCTCCTACCTTTTTCCATAGTGTTTACAGTGAAACCAGAAAAACTTATTTACATTTTTATGATCAGGTAAATAACATATGATGCAAACACAAGGAAATGATGGACGGAGCGCTGAAACTTTTCAGACACTCACCCCCAATCACAGATCTGGGTTGAATCCATCATCATTCTTCAGTTTCATCGCTCCGTCCATCATCTCTTTGTGTTTGCTTTGTTCGCTCTAAGTTGGCAGGGTCTACCCAGACATGGGTCCCTTGCTCACTTTGCCACTGGATTCAAGCTAGCCTGGCTGATGAGGGGTGTTACCCCGAAACCGGTCCAAGGAAGCTTGTTTCCAGTCCAGGGAAGACCTGGCTTGGCACTTCGGGCCGGATTGCTCCCATGAGGCACAGGGTCAAGACTGATTTACATATGGCTGTGTCTGAACTGGGGTGGTGAAGTGAGCTAAAGAACGATGATGGATTCAATCCAGATCTAATAGTGACAGGGGGTGAGTGTCTGAAAAGTTTCAGCGCTCCGTCCATCATCTCTTTGTGTTTTCCAAATAGCATATGATTCCTTTGAAAGAATTACAGAACTCTTTTTTTATTCTCTTTTTATTGAGCAGAAGCATAGAAAGATTCATTACATCATATATATATATAAAAACATCATTAACAATATTTATCTTTATAATAATAACTACACTTCATCATGAAAAACAGGACTTGATTATGGCTTTGGTACTATATTCCCGAGCCTTTGTTAGACATATAATAAAGTGCAAAATGCTGATAGTACCTTTAAAAAACATATTCTGGCAATAGAAAGACATATTATTTGAGAATAGTGACATTCAATCAACTGTGTCCTTCCAGAAAAAATGCAATAATAACCCTGGTATAAATAATTTCTAAAATACATTTTTTCTATTTTATTTTGTTTGTTTTATGTTGCTACAGCCACCCAGAGTTACATATGGTGCGTTGATTCATCTCCTGCACCACCTTACAGCCAATACGTCTCTATAATCTGCAATGTAATATAGTCTGTTTTTCACCGGATCACTATCTACTCCCTCCAAATATGTCCAAACCTGATCAAACTTTCTAGTTGCTCCAACCCTTTTTGTGTAGGCCTCTTCAAATTTACCTGTGCAAATCATTTTGTTGCGTCATTCTAAGTATGTAGGTACTCTAGTTGTCCTCCAATTCTGCTGAATCAGGGATTGTGCCACTAAAGAGGCTATTGCAATAGCCCCCCCCCCTTTTTTTGCGTTTGACATATTTTGGCTCTGTTTAGACCAGCCAAAGAGCGCGACAGCAGCCTCTGGTTCGAATTGAATCTGCAGGCCATTACTAAGAGCACCAAATATTTTCTCCCAGAACTGAGCCAGCATTGGGCAGGTGAAAAATGTATGGAGCCAGTCGCCTGCTCCTAGTTGCTGGCAGAGAAAACATTTATCTTCCAGTTCAGGAAACATTTTATGGAGAACTTTCGGAGTATAATAAGCCATCCAGCGTGACAGGAATGACATTTGCTTAAAATTGACAGCCCTTAAAGACTTGTTGCAGAGTTGTGAGATAATCTGTCATTCAACCTCAGAGAAGGAGCATTGCGATGTCTCAGAAATTTTGGCCAGCATTTCTTTTATTAGCTGGCTTTCCCCTTGATTCCGCAGAAATCTGTACCAATTGCCGACCGCTCTTAACTTTACTTTAAAGAGAGCGGCCGTTAGTGGTGATAAGCCTGCTGTTATGTTCCATATAGGTACCCTAATATAGGCACGGGTAACATCATACCCCTTCACCTACATTACCTCCCCTACACTACACTGTAACAAGCCTTTTAGGATTGAACCTTTACCTAGTTCTAGTCCTGGGTGCAGAAGGAGGGTTTCTCCTAAATAATAGAGTCCTATAACTCCATCAATAGACTCACACAGTATGAATGAATATTCATAAGGGTTCTTAAAAAACCAGGCTGGGGCTACACCACCTTCATCCCCATATCTACGTACACGGTTCATCCCATACATCATCCTCACATCCAACAATGGCTAATACAAGCAACAAGGGACAAAGGAACCCTAGATACTTTCTGTATAAATACAGCACATCTTGCTAGTGTTAGATAGAGGGAACCGAGACTTCCAGGCTGACACACTGACCAGAGACGCTGAGGCTCCTGCATGCAGACGCTCCAGCTGACAGTGGTCTGAACATCCCTTGCGAGGTGTCCAACTCGAGACCAAGAAGGGCTCCTACATTCTCACACTTCAGGTAATGGGGTTCGACTAATCCCTAGAGGGATTCTTGGCTTTACACCTACTCACATGCCAGGTACACTTAGGTACATCTAGATAGGCATCGTAGGAGTACGCGCTTTCTTTTATCAATACTTTTTATATTCATGTATTTATTCATGCGTAGTGCAAAATGGTAGAACTATACTATCCATTTATATTCACGGTACTGCTATCATATATCTCTGCTACTGTCTAATGGTTGTTGCAGCTCATATATTCTACACAAGAATAATGACTGTTCAATAAACCCTTATTGAAACCCCCAGGCTGTTTATTCTGTGTATCTCTGAGACAAGATAAGTGAGCACGAGTGACTGAGCGAAAAGTAGTACATTATTTCCACGATTCTGAGGGACCAGGGTTGTCATGTTCTAAGGTTGCCAGAAACTATTCTCTCCCCGATAAGAGGAGACACTAGTGGCACTGTGAGCTAGCTTATGCAAACAGGCTAACATTCTCGGTGGGGGTGCTCAGAGTCAGTCTGCCACCAAACCCACAAATTATGTTATCCGAACGCGCAAGTCCTGTAGGGGTAATATAGGAACTACACGACATGATGCCACCAACGATGGTTGGGCTCTTATTTAACAGTAGAATCTGAGTAGTTCAGTCATGCTATTCTCAGAGACCCCTACTCACAAAACGACAGAGACGTCTGGAGTGGGTAGGCGCAAACTCCGCCACAGCTGAGTAGGTGAGAAATCCTATTTATTGGCTGTTTTGTTAATCAAGCTTGAAGGACATTTTGTTCCTAAAATTGTGCATAACACCTTATCTTATTTCCCTTGAACAAACTTCTCCTTTACAAAATGACTGAGGGCGAAGATAACCCGGTGGTGGCTAGACGCCTCTCAATAGGAGAAGAAGAGGTGGAAGGAATTCTCATTGCACCTAAATTCAGACGTACTATCACCCTGAAACTACTAGAATATGGTTTAGCACCTAGGGGTGGCTTAGTAGCTTTCGTGATTAAGGCACACGAATCAAACAAAACAGAGATATTTTATTCGTGGGTTACATTCCCAGCAGCAGATGCAAGAACACAGACATTTCACTACTATACAGAAGGAGATGCACCACAGGAATATGGTCCTTGCGAGGAAATAGAGGATCCACTTACTTACCAGGAACACCTATACTGGTTTAAAGGCGCCCTACTCCATATAAGACATAGAGTAAGATTAGGTCCGATCAGAGGAGACGGTGCAACATGGCCAATATTAGCGGCCTACACACCACATCCTGACATTGACACAATGCCACAAGCAGACTTACTCTTAAAACACAAGGATTTAATTAAAATCTACAGAAACCTGACACAGTTTGTCATGAGGACTTTCACAGTTCAACGAATATCAGTTGCAACAAATGGAAATCAAATTCAGGGTACAGCAACTAAAATTACACCACAAACATTACACGTGGTAATGGGCAAAATGCCCACAAAACGTGAACAAATGCCATTCTGGGTAGCTCAGAAAATAACTCAGCTCGAGGCAGTATTCCCGAATACTACCCAATTTGAAAAACACAGAATGCTAACAATCTGCTTGCCCATGGGAATAACACCACAAGTAGAGGACTGAACCTCTTGGGGTACAGTCTTTGCTGCCATATATACCAGGACACATGGTATTCCTTCCTTAGCAGTAGTACCAGACGTATTGAGACAAATACAAAGAGAGTACGGAGCAGAACCTGCTCTGAACTTAGGGATGAAGTTATTAAATAACTATGACCAGGTTTCAGTCATAATACTAGCTAATATTAAAGGGGAGTCAGCTTCAGTGGCAATCCGCCAACGCCTAAGGGAGTTCAGCACGTTAGAACAACAACACGAACTGCCCAAAATAATTGAAACTGCATATTCAGAATTAGGCAGAGACAGTTTGGGTCGGAAAGTATTAAAACCACAACTGATGGGCAGTCCTGAAAAGGACACTACAAAGCAGACACCTGCTTCTTCTAAAAAGAAGTGGGATAATAAAAAACAACAAAACTTTAAAAACAGATCTCAATCCCGAGGCAGATCTCCTCCACAGGAGCCCTCTGAAAAGAGGTATAACCTCAGGAATAGGGATAATATTAGGAAACCTGACAGGTATCAGGAAACTGATACACGTTCCTCTCGTTCCTTTCAGCGCTTGACAAAAAACTCTGAGAGAGAAAGACGGTCAGAACACAAAGAGGAGCGTACAAAGTCCAGAGACAAGAAGCACGCTCAAGACTATACTTCCAAAAAAGAAGAAAAGCCAAAATCAAAACCTCAGTTTAAGAAGAAGAAAGTTGCAGGCATAAAGATCAGACATGCCCAAAATTCTGAGGATGCAGCTTCTGAATGGATAATGGGCTCTGACGATGCTAGACAGTGCGGCAGAAGTAACAATAGCTCGCCAGAACCTGATGGAATTTCTGGTGACAGCGGACTTGAATGATTACATCACGGTGGAAACACCAGACACAAGGGTGAGCATCCCACAAAAAGTTACACAAAATAACACTCCAAATGGAGGGGGACAAGCCCAGGAAAGTTAAAGGTCTCTTTTGGGAAAATCTGTCATCTGGTTATGACATCCTATTAGCAGAACAAGATTGTCCGCCAGCATTCATTATGGAGTGCCCTAGGAGAGAAACGGTCATTTTTCCAGCATTCTCTGACCCCGTTCCCATACATCTTAAATATGCATAAGCACAGGAGTGGGGGGTTGCCCTAGCTCCAGCACTATAAAAAATCATGCTGGTTGGGATGAGGATTCAACCCACCACGTGATGCCGTTAAAGGTTACACCAAATGCTCAGAGGCAATACCCAATAAAGCAAGAAGCTAAAAAACAGGTCAGGAAGATCTTAGATCAATCTGAATACCAAGGGGTGATTGAAACATGCACCTCACCAATGAACAACCCTTTGTTTCCCGTATCAAAACCGGACAACTCATATCGTCTAGTTTTAGATTACAGACATTTAAACTAATGCACAAAGACATTTGCTGTCCAAAACACACACAGTGCTGCATTACGCGTCGTACGACCGGCTCCCATTGACTTCAATGGGAGTCTGACCGAACCGAGTCGGGCAGCATGCGGCCGCATCGTACTCCCTCGGTCGGACTGCAGGAGTCCGGCTCGTTCGGAAAACAATCCGGATCGGTCGGAGAGCTTTCCGACCCAGATCGGAATCGGCCCCTATGTCTTGAAATGGGACATCTGCCAACAGATGAAAGGCTCCACCAGAACACGCCCGGCGCAGACACCATTGCTAATATCTGACAAACCTCTCGCATGCGTGTATCTGGACCACTGCGGCCCCTTACAATCTGATGGGGCTTACAAGTATATCAAGGTTGCAGTGGATTCCTGCTCAAGATTCCTATGGGTTTGGCCTCAGCGCTCGGCTGACGCTCGAACTGTTATAAAAGATTTGCGAGTCTTTATCGGGACATACGCAGTTGGCACGTTGCATTCTGACAGTGGCCCTGCGTTTAGCTCTCGGGCTTACAAAGAGGCCATGAAAAGTATGGGCATTGTACTGCGGTACTCCTCTCCGTACCATCCTGAGGGAAATTCGGTTGTGGAGAGGAAAAACCAGGACTTAAAGCAATCTTTAACAGCTAGGGTATTAGGCAAGGGCGGTATTTGGGTCAGCCACCTTTATGGGGTACAAAGAGCAATTAATAACCAGCCAAGAAACTCTCTAGGGGGTGGCACTCCATATGAGGTCCTATTCGAGACGAGAATGTGGGTACCTGAACTTAATTATGAAGGCGCAGTGGCGGATGAGAAACCATTTGATATCTATGATCGTTTGGCTGTTTTACAGGATCTAAATAAATCAGGACACAACAAAGCAACGTTGTCCAGAAACAGACCACCACTAGGGAAGTCAAGGCAGACACGGCAAGACCTGTCTGGATCCCAAAGGTCGGGGATCTGGTCAGAGAGAAAATAGCAGACAAAAAAGAATTTGGACCATCCTACAGAAAGCCTGTACCTGTCCTAGCAATTCAAGGAACACGAACTGTTCTTTTGCCGCCTCTTGCCGGGAAAAAGGAGAAAAGATTTGTCTCAATCAACTTAATCAAACCCCACTATGTGGCCGATACTGAACAGTAGGCCTCGTGGACTCCACAGTAGCAGACGCCCTCCTCTAGCTACCATCCAAGAAGTTCAAACAGAAAGACTCATCACGTTTGAAGAGCCTCCTGTACGGAATGAAGGACTAAGCAACAATGCTATGGAACTCGTTCCCCTTGAACCTGAAGTTCATCTACAAAATGAAACTGAAAACAACACTCAAGTTGCAATCAGACCAAATACAGACGTCTACGTCAACATGCCTCGATGAGAGCAAAAGCCCAATGCAATTCCTACAATTGTTCGAACTGCTTCTGGCTACTTCATGAACTTTGATACGTTTTCCTTGGATCCAAGTGAACCGGAAACGACGCCAGACCAAAATTCATGCAAGCAGCAAGTTAAAGACTTTCTAAACTTTCTTAAAAAGACTTACCTGGTATCGCCTTGGATTGAACTCTGGGTTATTACTGGGATTATATTTTTTCTTTTCTGGCTAGGCTTAGTTATAACTTTTAGCATGCTTATTAATGGACGATATCTGCAACAAAGCTCCACAGCCCAAAAAGTTAATTTGATTTTAAAACCATATCAATCTTCACATCGTGAACAAAGAGACTTATCAACAGTGAACATCACAGCAGTTCCTATACCGGACGGTATAGTCTGGGACAAAGTTGATTTCTGATTTCTTCGGTCCGACTGAACTTTTAAAACTTGCACATGTATTTAAAATTTCATTAAGTGATATCATTACCTCCAGTACATTTTCTGATGATTGGGACTCTGAAACTGTTAATAACAAGTTGTCTGATCTAGAAAAACTGCTGCATTTCCGAACACTGAAATGTTAGAAGGTAATTCAGACTATGACACATTATACTGTTACCAACAATATGGTCATCATTTCCTACACAAATCTATTTCACCTAGAAATGTTTTTGAGTACCACCAGTGGGAGCATTGCCCTACACCACCAAAAGGTAGTTCGCATACATTTGCACAGAAATTTTCATATTTTTCAGGTTTTAACACCACTGACCCGACCTCATATTATTATAAGTTTACACCGACATCGGCACTGAAAATTATGTTGACTAACCCCAAACAGATATACTCTGCTTCCTTTATTGCCCAATTGTCTGAACAGGGGTTTGACCTATGGAAGGACACAATAGACTTAAAATCAGTCTGGGGTTCTAGGGACTGGCAAGTCCAGGGAACAGTAGCGCTATTTAGAGCATGCCTCATTCCACAGCAGATGATATTTCTAAATAACACTGTGCAACATACAACCTGTCTTGGACTAGCCAAGAACAAGGACCTGAACACACCTCGATTTCCAACACCATCCCAGATGGGGGAGTGGCAAAATTCGACTTCACAGGAAGGGGCGTCACTAGATGACATTTTAAAGTACAAAAGATCAGAACCTAATTGGAAAGAATGGTTGGTTTGGCCCTTAGACACGAACGAATGTCAGAAACGATTCTTGGGTATTACCGAAGGGTACAGTATCCACAGGCCAGACCCACGTTATGTACAAAGAGAACATCCAGGAGTAGTGACATCCTACAGTGTTGGGAAGTTGTGCCTTGATTGGCTAGAAACCTCAACACTCACAGAAGTAAAAAAACACTTAGCCTTACTCTCACAAGACATGGATCTTAGGGATTTTTTACTAGGTCCCAGGAAACCTCGTCAGACACGTTTCATATATGCTGGCATTTATGCTGCCTTTAATGAAAACTGGAAAATATCCCAACAAGAAGCTGCAGAGAGAATACGGGAAATAGACCGTATTAACTTGGAGAAATCTCTAGCAGTTGTAGACAACGGGTTAACAACTTTGACCTCCAGGATATATTCCCTATGCAACATTGTATCTTCTGCAATAGACATACTGAAACAAGATTTAGCCATATTACAAAACAAGCAATCTCAGTTACGTTCTGTTATGTTATTGAGCTGGACACTGCAATCTTTGCGTGCATGCTATTTGCCTTGGCGTTATATCAACAGTACGTCTCTGTTTTCTGAAATAATCTAACAGATAAACAGGTGGAAATGGCACAAAGGGGAGCAAAATATACAATACTGCGTATTGAAAAACTGGACAGGTTACCATTCACGGTAGCGGAATTTCCGTCTACAGAATGGCTTATCCATGGCCACATCACTGTACCGGTCACAACTTTTCAGTTTCAATATTGCCTTGAGCAAAGGCAGGCGGGCAACTATGAAAAGATGGGTAAGGAATACATTAAGGAATCTTGGGAGTTACCATACAGATTTTGATGCCGGAGTGGGGATCGAGAAGTGTTTCTAAGCGGTACAAACTGCAAGAACGCTCTAAGCGGTTCTCTCATGTGCCAGGACATTTCACTGCACTGAGCTTGCAATGGTTCAATAGCAAACTTGTCCTGTCACATGACAGGGACTCCAGCAGCCGTGATTACATCGGTATTCGAGCTACTCTTGAATGGGAGTTACTTGATGCTGAACGATCAAGGTTGCTGCGGGATGATTCCGGGCATTGCCTATCTGGTCACTGTGAACTCCAGGGTTACTTGCTGTATGCAAGTATTGTTCCCCCAACAAGTACAGTCAGGGAGGCGCCGTTATGGCCTTCGTTGAATGTTTCCTTTATACAATTTGATACATTGAGCAGACTGAAAGCCATGCTTTTGCAGCAACCTGTACCCTTAACCTCTGCTCGAGAGACCTTTGATCTTCAAATCGCAAGGACCTCGACCGAGATACAGGCACTTATACGTACAAACTGCCCCTTTCATTTCGCAGAAATGGTGGGTCGTATCTTTAACATGTCTGATACGAGTGGTATTGTACACCTATTTAAGACCATAGGGTCAGGATTTCTAAGCACCTTTCAGACAATCCTCGGAGTTATTCCAAATTTTATACACTCTGTAGTGGGAAGCGTTTTTGGAGGTCTTCCACTGATCCTGCTTTCTATTGCAGGGATCCTGTTTGTCATTTTTCTGCTCCGCAATGGACGGCCCAATTACCAACGAGATGGCAAAAGCACTCCTTGAGCGCAAATATCGTGAGCGCATGGTGCAACATCTGGGCACATCTCGCCTACGGGAACTGAGTGCCTCTTGGTTCCTATTGTTTAGACCAGTCTCGATGGACTGCATCTTACCTGTTCTTCGATGCCTGTTTTGCGGTGAAGAATGCGTGTTGGACCTCTGTCTGACACTTGCAACGGACACGCCTGCGGACTTGAATACCCGGCTGCAACCCCTGAGGGCCCACGCTAGGCAATGTCCCCAGCGTATTCCCATCCTGATGGCTGCATTCCTCGAGAATCCGCAGGGGCCTTTTACAACCGGGTTGAGCATCAGCTCCACCGCTAGCACCACTAGCACCGAGGTATCAACTACAGCACCGGCTGCCTCTACACCAGCTATTGGCAGTACTGAATATCATCTGTGCTCCATTGACGTACTTTGCGAGGTGTACAAGGACCGTCCCCTGCAGCAGCAAGCAACGATGATGTTGCGTCTCCCAGCCAGGACACTTAGGGGCCAATTCCGATTCGGGCCGGAAAACATACCGACCGACTCGGTACAGGAATGTAGTCCGACCGACACGTACCGGCGCTGCCCGATCCGCGTAGTACGATGAAATGCATGTGAATTACGACCGACTCGTACAGAACACAAGCCGAACGACCAAACCGCACGGAAACCAGCTATCCGGCCGGAAAACTAGGCGAATCGAACCGACCGACACGCACCAGGAATGAACCCGACAGAAACGTACCCGCGAACTCCGACCCACGCAGTACGATGCAATGCGTGTAAAACCAGACCGAGTCGCACAGAGCTCAAGCCGTACGACCGACACGCATACAAAACGGAGCCGAAGCAACCCAATACTCCACGACCGACGCGTATGCCGCACATGAAACCCAGCAGAAACACAGCTTGAAAGACTCGGAGAAGCCCGAACGAGCCAACTGCAGCGTCCTACTCGGTCAGAAGAACGTCTCCTACATGCCTTAAAAACTACAAAGGAAAAAAAAAAAATAAGGGCCAAACAAGCAATGACAAAGTCAATAAATACAGGGGGAAAAAAACATGGAACAAAGACACACCCACAACTCCACCCATATAAAGGCCACAAATCCCTACCATGATCCTTTGCAAATTCAACTGACCTGCCAGCAGAGAACACCATCAGACAGCAACCACAGACACACTCACAACTCATCCATCATACAAGCCACACACCATTAGCACCTCCCAAATAGCACCCTCACATACACCCAGCAAAACCTACACTCACCCACCCTCACTTGCACACTCACACACACATCAATCCCCACCACCACCCATCACCATGCCCCCAAAGAAGAATCCAAAGTACCTAGACAGTGAATTGGAAGTCCTGGTAGATGAAATCCTCAGGGTAGAGCCACAGTTGTTTGGTACATTGGTCCAACAGACCCCCATGTCGCAGAAAACCAAGATGTGGGAGAGGATCGTCGACAGGGTGAACGCACAATCACCATGTTTGCGCACAAAGGAAGGCATCCAGAACAGGTGGTATGATGTGCGCAGGAGGGTCAAGGACCTACTCAAGAAGGATTACGCCTTGAGTCATCGCACCGGCAGTGGCGCTCCTGCCAAACCAGTATACCTCAGGCCCTGTGAGGAGAAGGTGCGGGCCATCCTACCACCAGAGAGCATACATGGACTATCAAACATCCCAGAGCCTGGTGAGTACACAACCAATATACCCAATATTGTGTGACAATACACACACATCACTGTCAAGGGGATAGTGAAACCATGCACCGTTAGCAAAGCCACAGTAACCAAAAGATAATCATCCCAAGATGTGTATGTTAGTTAGACAAACACAATACCTGCCATCTCATAGTGATATGTAACTGTGTCATGACATGTACAAACCTAACAACAAATAGAGCAAGGCAGTGGCACAAATATAACCAACAAACACTGTCAGACATTTTGCCACCACTAGAACACCACCTCACAGGGAAGCTCACTGAAAGGAAGGAATTGTGTGTATGCTGGTGAAGTGAGTGTAGCCAATAGCATGATGGGAGTTGTAGTCACAGATATTGGTCACCCTCACAATTGGCCCATCAACACCACTCTGAACCATGCTCACAACACAGGGAGTGGAAAAGAACTGACAAGATGGCTGACACTGGGTACTGCTGTGGTGAGCACAAGGCCCTGCTGGGAACTGTGCACCAACAAACAACAGGACCACACTGTCAGCCATCTTGCCATTGCTGTCACACTCACACACAGTGAAGTCGACTCAAAAGGAAGGAAGTATGGGCATGTTGGGAAGGGGGTGTAGGCAATAGCATGATGGGAGTGGTAGTCACAGCTCAACATCCCCCACCCACATGGCCCAGCAAGCTCACACTGAAGCATGTACACCTCACAGGGAGTGAAAAGCCACTTCAAAGATGTCTGACACTGGCCTCAGCTGTGAGGAGCACCAGGCCCTGCTGTGAACTGTGCACCAACAAACAACAGGACCACACTGTCAGCCATCTTGCAATTGCTGTCACACTCACACACAGTGAAGTCGACTCAAAAGGAAGGAAGTATGGGCATGCTGGGAAGGGGGGTGTAGGCAATAGCATGATGGGAGTTGTAGTCACAGATATTGGTCACCCTCACAATTGGCCCATCAACACCACTCTGAACCATGCTCACATCACAGGGAGTGGAAAAGAACTGACAAGATGGCTGACACTGGGTACTGCTGTGGGGAGCACAAGGCCCTGCTGTAAACTGTGCACCAACAAACAACAGGACCACACTGTCAGCCATCTTGCCATTGCTGTCACACTCACACACAGTGAAGTCGACTCAAAAGGAAGGAAGTATGGGCATGCTGGGAAGGGGGGTGTAGGCAATAGCATGATGGGAGTGGTAGTCACAGCTCAACATCCCCCACCCACATGGCCCAGCAAGCTCACACTGAAGCATGCACACCTCACAGGGAGTGGAAAAGAACTGACAAGATGGCTGACACTGGGTACTGCTGTGGGGAGCACAAGGCCCTGCTGGGAACTGTGCACGAACAAACAACAGGACCACACTGTCAGCCATCTTGCCATTGCTGTCACACTCACACACAGTGAAGTCGACTCAAAAGGAAGGAAGTATGGGCATGCTGGGAAGGGGGGTGTAGGCAATAGCATGATGGGAGTAGTAGTCACAGCTCAACATCCCCCACCCACATGGCCCAGCAAACTCACACTGAAGCATGCACACCTCACAGGGAGTGAAAAGCCACTTCTAAGATGTCTGACAATGGTGCTCTGTTGTGGGGAGTACCAGGCCCTGCTGGGAACTGTGCACCAACCAACAGCAGGACACCACTGCCTAACATCCTCTAAGCCAACTTGCACTCCCTGCAATGGAAGCACGTTCCATGGTGGGATATCTGGCTGGGTGGGAAGGAGGACTGACAGCTCTGACCATAGTTACCAGCAGCTTTTCTCACACACCCCCTTAACACAAACTCCACACAACTCACCTGGGATAATGCAATGCCTCACACTCCAATTAAATATCCCACAAAGAACAACCACACTGGGTTATGCTGTGTGAAGCACAGGGACACTTTTGTGACTTGTAGCCAAACAAACGCCAGGACAACACTGTCAGCCATCCTGTCAGCACAGGCACACTACCCCACAGGGAAGCAGAGTCAAAAGGAAGGAAGTATGGGCATGCTGGGAAGGGGGGTGTAGGCAATAGCATGATGGGAGTGGTAGTCACAGCTCAACATCCCCCACCCACATGGCCCAGCAAGCTCACACTGAAGCATGCACACCTCACAGGGAGTGAAAAGCCACTTCTAAGATGTCTGACAATGGTGCTCTGTTGTGGGGAGTACCAGGCCCTGCTGGGAACTGGGCACCAACCAACAGCAGGACACCACTGACTGACATCCTGAGAGTTAACCTGCACCCACTGCAAGGGTGGCATGCTTCATGGTGGGATAACTGGGCTGGGGGAGAAGGAGGTCCGGATGTCAACCAAATACCACCAATGCTGGTCATGCACACACCTCAACATTCACATTGAAATGCTTCAGGTTGGCAGGACAATGAGCCACACCAATATCAACCTCTGACTGTGACAACTTAGGACAATGCAATGTACAGGCCCGCATCCAGAGGTACAGTCACAACTGTCATGTGTTTGAACCATTGATGCCTGTAGAAACATAACATACATTGTGTGTCTCTTCCAAAAACAGGTGATGATGGGGACACAGCAGCAGATGATGAGGAGTCCCTGTCCCAGGCTCCGGTGGCCCCTGAGCTCTCTGGTGTGGAACAGCCTCTGCCCTCCTCGGATGGCAAAGACCTACCTGGCACCTCCGGTGTGAGTCATCATGCACCACCAGCAGGACCACCATCTGCACCCCTGCACCCATTCCTCAAACATCTGCCAACACACAGACCACCCCCGCCGACACGGACAGACCAAGGACACTGAATGACAACAGCACAGGGACCCCAGCCCACCGTGAAGCAATGGACAACAACCCCAGTACCAACCCCCAAGGGGGCCTAGGGTCACCTGTGCGTGCCACCGCAGGTCCTGCACTTGTGGCCAGGGGTGGTGGGAGGGGTGGAAGGCAGAGGTCGCTGTTTGCAGAGGGGTCTGGACTGCATGATGACCCACAACTGGTACGCATTGCTGATGCGTACCAGAATAGCACCGGAGAGGTCAGCCAGGTAGTGGGGATCCTCAAGGACATTCAACAGCAGCAGGCTGCCCATCATGCCCGCTTGGACTCCCACATGTCCCGTGTGGAGACACACATGTCTGGCATGGAGTCCAAGTGGGACACATTGGAAGAACTGACAGCGGTGCAGAGGGACATATTGACATGCCTCCGCCAGATTAGCACCAACATGTCCACACCTCCCTGTGTGCCCACAACATCTGGTGCTGCAACAACTGCAACTGCCACAGGGAGGGAGGATGACTCTGGTGGAGAGTCCTCTGCACCGCAGCAGCCTGCACGTGAGGGTCCCCCCAGAAAGAAGAGGGGTCGTCCGAGGAAGGACAACTGAGAGGCCGATGGCCATGTACATCCCCCAGGAACCCAACACCTGTTCTGGAAATTCTCCTTTGTGTGCAAACTGTTCACCCTGTCGAATGCAACCCAACTCTCCCACATGACATGGGGAGTTTAAGTTGGACTAATGTATCAGATGACTGTGGACTTTACTCAGGACATTTCTGCTACCAACACTTCCAAATCATCTGGGAACTTTGGATTCCAATCCCAATGTACAGCACCCACCATCCTGTGCACTATCCTCACACATGTATGTAAATAAACTCACTAATACACCATACTTGCCTCTGTTGTGATTCCAACGTTGTTTTTGTCATGGAGATGATGATCTGCTAAATGACACTGTGCATGCTAACTGCTACAGCAAGTTCAACACCGTCATGTGAGTCATGGCGACGTGACACATATGAGGGAGACACATCACTAGGGCTACACAACACATACACACCAGGGCCATCTGACTCATCCCCTACACTGATGTTGCCAGGAAATACAGTGGAATGCACAGACACCACACCTATTCAGAGTCTGTGTTAACTAGCCCACAGGTGCAGTAAGCAAATGTCAGTCAGATGTGTGACCACAGACAACGCACATCCCAAAGTGAAGCACAGGTTTATTACACATTTGCAACATGTTGTTTCCACTACAGATGCAAGGTAATCCCACGTGGCAGTGGCCACACAGTCACCAAGTGTAGAAGAAATAAAGTCCAGGGGTGTGAGGCACATCACCTGTAGGGAAACGACTGCTTCCACCCTAGAAGTTGAATCATGGTGTCGGGGGATCACAGTTGACCAAACAACTCTGAAAGTACCCTGTGAAGGACAGACATGACACACAGTCAAAAGCACTGAAGAACAGGACAGAACTGCAATACTCATGCCCAATACATGTCACAAGATACCTACACAAAACCAAGTTAGCATGTCAACACTGTTGGGGAGTACAGACTACCTGTAAGGACACATCGCTGCACGCATCCAGTCAAGTAGCACATGGCCACACTCAAACAGCAACAGAGCACCACCAACACATATCATGCAAACTCAAATCATTGACATAACATCTCTGTATACTCACAGTCAGCTGAAGAAGTTGGTGATGAGCTGTGTGCGGACATCACCCTCATCATCATCATCATCACTGGCATCGTGGCCCAGGCCAGGATCCTCCACAGGTGGCGGATGTTGGTCATCGTCATCCAGGATGAGAGGCAACTCCTTCCGCACTGCCAGGTTGTGTAGCATGCAGCAGACGATGACAATCTTGCACACCTCTGCAGGGGCATATGGGAGGGCCCCTCCTGTCTTGTCCAGGCAGCGAAAGCGGCTCTTCAGGAGACCAAATGTCCGCTCGATCACTCTCCTGGTCCGACCATGTGCCTCATTGTAGCGCATCTGGGCTGGTGTCACAGGGTTCCTGAGGGGTGTCAGCAACCACGGCATGTTGGGGTATCCGGAGTCACCTACATACAGACAATTGCACATTAGCTGAGTTGGAAAAGAGGGTGGAATACAACATTGCAGAACACACACAATGGTACAAAGTCAGTACACACCGACAAGCCAGGCATGCTGGTTCTGCATCTGTGACATCATCCTCGGGATGCGACTACTCCTCATTACGTAGGCATCGTGTGCAGAACCGGGGAAACGTGCACACACATGTGAGATGCTCATATCTGCAAGACATACCACCAGAGCATTGATAGAATGGTAATGTTTCCTGTTCCTGTATGCCTGCTCATGTGCCTGTGGTGGTACCAAAGCCACATGTGTCCCATCAATGGAGCCGATGACATGTGGCATCCTCCCCAGGGCATAGAAGTCACTCTTGACGTCAGTGAGTTGTTGACGTTTAGGGAAATAGATGTACTGGTTCAGGTATCTCAACATCGCCTCCAAAACATCGCGTAGCACACGGCTGAACATGGTCTGTGACATCCCACCAGCAGACGCCACAGTGTGTTGAAAGGTACCGGTGGCAAAGAAGTGTAGGGCTGCCATCACCTTCACCTTGGGGGTCAGCGCTGTAGGGTATGTCCGGCCAGGTTGCAAATGTGGGGCCAACCGCGCGCCAATTCCTCAATCAGCGGCCTGTTGAAGCGGTACCGTCGGATGCAGTCACGTTCAACCATGGTTGCAAGGTCAGGGAATGGTCTATGGACAGCTGGTGCATAGGTGAACAAAGAAAGATTGTCAGTCACCCCACATATGTGGCATTGACCATACTCAATATCACATGATACATCATTACGTGACACAAGTACTTGATGTGTGTGCCGTTCTGTATGGACATATATGGCACCTACATGGCCAACATCTAACATCTCAGTTCAACATGTGTTGACAACAAGTTCCAGGTTGTGCTATGGGAAATCATTAGGCTGTGTCACAGTACCCATGTACTGCTGTCACGTTCCAAACACACACCACAGTGACAAGTGAGGACAGATGTGCCACAGGCATCACAGCTCTTTGACAGGTAGATTCCCAGGGACCCTGTATTGCCACATGGACACTGGCATGACATGGTGTGTCATGTACAAGTCAGCAAAACAACCATGACTCCAACAGGTAGTGGTCCCTGTTGCCTCTGCAGGACAGACATGGACGTCTGTGACACACACACGCACAACATCAAAGTCGATGCACAAACAACGTGGATGTGGAGACTGTCTCCCATTGTGCACATGGAATCAGAGACATCTGAAACACAACATGCACACAGACTGTGGAGGGCCATCACAATTGTGGCAATGGGTCACCCTGTGACGTACATACCATCTCACATGGGACTCAGGGTGTATGTGACATAACATACACATACACAACCTGGAAATGTGACCATGCCACATGCTCTGAACTGAACAGTTGCACATCACAGTGGTCATGTGCACAACACACAAAGGATTCTGTCCCCATGAACACGTGCACAGCCTGGGAGTGGCTGCCCCCAAGTGCCACCCAAAAAACCACATGTTGACCCCCATACACACACAGGTAATGCAGCCTTACATGCCTTAGGATACAGTGTGGACAGGCTGTGGTGTTGTAGGTGAGCCCCTGAGTCCCTGGCAAGTAATTGTGGCTGGCATACGTTCACCAGTGACAACCATGGTGACATATGCGAGTGACTTGTACAGGGACGCGTCGTACAGCGATGGAACGATCCGTGTGCATGCATTGGCCATTGCATATGATGTGGACGGATGCGTGTTGTGCTCCGAAATATGCGTCGTACAGCAATGGACCGATCGGTGCGCACGCATTGGCCATTGCATATGATGTGGACGGATGCGTGTTGTGCTCCGAAATACGCGTCGTACAGCAATGGACCGATCGGTGCGCACGCATTGGCCATTGCATATGATGTGGACGGATGCGTGTTGTGCTCCGAAATACGCGTCGTACAGCAATGGACCGATCGGTGCGCACGCATTGGCCATTGCATATGATGTGGACGGATGCGTGTTGTGCTCCGAAATATGCGTCGTACAGCAATGGTCCGATCGGTGCGCACGCATTGGCCATTGCATATGATGTGGACGGATGCGTGTTGTGTTTCGAAATACGCGTTGTACAGCAATGGACCGATCGGTGCGCACGCATTGGCCATTGCATATGATGTGGATGGATTCGTGTTGTCTTTCGAAATACGGGTTGTACAGCAATGGACCGATCGGTGCGCACGCATTGGCCATTGCATATGATGTGGATGGATGCGTGTTGTGTGACGTAATACGCGTCGTACAGCAATGGTCCGATCGGTGCGCACGCATTGGCTATGGCCTGACATGGTAACGGACGCGTTTTCGAAGCTTTTACGAGTCGGATGCAGTGAATTCAGTTGGCCACCCACAACAATGTTGCAAATTCATGGGTGTCATGAAGTTGAACTTTTGAAGAATGCTGTGGGCGTGTATAAGTGGTGCAATTCCATGGATTGGCCAGATTCAGAAGATGCAAACGACTTGGACCTATCACTTTGGACACATGGGACAGTATCTGCCTCTGCAGCACACATATAATGCTGGCTGTTCCCCTGAGAGCTCACTTGCCTGCACTACATGCTCCAGGACGACATCTGCCACCACCACTGCTGCTGTCTCTGCATCCTCTGGCTACTGCAATGGCACGTACTGTGGATAGAGCCCCAGCCTTCAGCACTGAGGAGAACCAGGCCCTGCTGGACAGCCTCCTTCCACAGTACAGCAAGCTGTATGGGAAACCAGGGGAGCAGGTGAGTGTGCTGTCCACTGCCTTACTAATTGTGCATGTTGTCTGACTAGCAAGACTTACAGTGTGTACACCAGTGGCTAGCATGCTCACTGAGTAGTTGTCACCCCCCAAAGTGTGTAGTTACATGCACTGAACAGGTATAGTGCAGTAACAGTGCATTCCAACAAGGTTTGACTTCCCAGGCAATGATACCATTTAGTAACTGCTGGACAACTGTTCATAGCCATAGTTGCACTACCTGTGTACATCATATGCCCCTGTGATTGAGACATGTATATCCAACTGTGTGATGCACGGATATGTTGCATGTGTAGTAATGGCCTTTTCACTTTGTCATCCTCACAGGTTGATGCCCACCAGAAGCAGGAGATCTGGCTGACCATCGTCCGGGCAGTAGGATCTGTGGGGGTCTACAGGCGCAGGATCCGCAACTGCCAGAAGAGGTGGCAGGACCTTCGTGGCTGGACCCGGAGGATCGCAAGGATCCAGCTGAAGCTGTCGCCTCCTCGCAGGAGGGGCAGACACCGGACCCTGACCCCCACATGCTCTGGTTTCTGGTGGTGGTCTTCCCTGACCTGGATGGGCAGCTGAAGGCCAGACAGCAGCAAGGAGGGGGTAAGTGCTAGCCTTTACTGTGCACTATGACTAACATGCTCTATGCACTCCTTTAGCCTGGTTCCACTTCCACAGTACAACTGTCTTGTCGTCCTGGACTCATGTCCCTCACTTGTGTCATGCCCCCTCCTCATCTGATACACAGGTGTGGCCCTTACAGTCTGTGACTTAGGTCACTTGGGTACTGTGTACTTGCAGTTACCTGTGGTTCAAGTTGGGGACAGCATCAGTTACAGGAACTTTGTTGTGGGCTGCATGGGTGGTACAATTGCTCACACGATGCCTGTGATCTGACATGTACTCTGGGTATGGCTTTAATATGTGTTCCAATTGCTGCTCTGACTCACCACATGTCTGGGGTATGTGCCACACACCCATGCTGCAGCAGAGACCAAGGTAGGAGCCTCAGAAGTATGTACATCATGTGTGTGACACATGCATAGCCACCTGCCTAGTGTTCAGGGTAATACCATGTTGCACATGGACCAGGACTGTAATGCCTACTCCGTACATCGAAGGCACTCTGTTCTCCCACTCCCGTGTGTCAGCATACATATTGGGCATTGTGAAGAGTGCACTCAGGTGTATGCCTCTGTGTCACCGTGGTGTGGTCTTGCTTTTTGGACTCCTGGAGTGTTTAACAATTTGGGGTGGCCAGCCATCTGAGTTGTGACTATGGGATCTGCACATTGGTTAATGCATAGGTCTCTGAACCCTTGACTGTGCACAATGGTGTATGAAACATTGAGGTGCAGGCAGCTTTGGTTCATTCTCATCAGACGGTGAAGTGCTCATGTGTATGGATTTGTGTTTGCAGTCACTCAAATGTCTCATTTGATTGATGTGGGATCATCTTAGTCCTCATGATGTGGGTGGCCAGGGGTGCACATGTGCACCTGTCAGCTACAGGGCTTGCATTCCCAAAACTTCCATTATTGTGACACAGTGTAGACTGGTGTTGTGTGTATGCACTGCCCCTGTGACAGGAGACAGTTATGACTGACTTGCCAGACAGGCCTGTGCCATGACATTCAACTCGCAAAGGGTGATCCAGCAGTAGTGTGATATGTCCTGCATGCACACCATTGTCGCATTGTCTATCAGGACATGAGGACATCATTGTGTCTGGTGATGGAAGCAAAACCCGCATATCAACAGAGACTCTGCCCATCACTTTTCCTGACACATGTACTGAGTCAGTGGCAGGAGATGGCATGTGTTTGGAGTGACACATTTCCATATGTTCTCTTGGATGTCCAACAACTGTGTATGTGGTGCATGTGTGCACATATGATTAGTCGCATACAACAGGCACCAGACAGATGGGTGCATGGACAGGTAGGATATGTGTGGCATGAATGACTGTCAGGCAGACAATGGGCTTCTTCAAATCAGTGTCAGCACTTATTGCAATGTCTAGAAAATGATGGCAGGGCTTGCTCTGTGATGTGCTGTACTTACTGTGGTGTGTGTGGTCAGTACAGGTGACTAATGTTGCTCTGTTTATCCTGATTGTTTGCAGATACATCCACGGCCACAGGAGGAGACAGCTCCATGGACCAAGAGGAGCGGCAGAGCCAGACTGGGTCCACTGCAGGGGAGACCGAGGGACCCAGTGGCACGGAGGGTGAGGGGAGCCACACTGAGGAGACCTCAGCTACGACCACCTCGGCTGGGGAAAACAGCACTTCCAGTGAGGACTCCCTTGTGGAGGCGGGTGTCAGCAGACCAGAGGCAAAATCAAGCAAGTCTGTCCCCGCCACCACCACCATCTCCACCCTCCCATCTGCTCCCATCCCACATGTCCGTGGAGGCTCCTGTGTAGGGGAGCGTGTCTCCTTCATGCCAGGCACCGCACCCCCTGCCTCTGTCCCCCCTGCTGCCCTGAGTGTGGAGTCTGTGGACTTGCTGAAACAGATCCATGTAGGGCAGACATCAATGCTGAGTGTCCTCCATGCACACACGGGTCTGTTGACACAACTGGTGTCATTCATGGAGGGCATGTCATCTGGCATGTCTGCCCTACATCGGACCAATCAGTCCATGGCCTCCTCACTGACGGCAGCAGTGTCCCTCCTGCAACAGTCCCTCACCCCTCCTACCTCTGCCCCATCCACAATCCCCAGCACCCTACCTGTCCCAAGCACACACACACCGGCACCGGCACGCACCAGCACAGACACAAGCAGCACACAGACACACAAGCCAAAATCCAGACGCACACGCACGCACAGTCAGGGGACTGATACCTCACTCACAGGGGATGGGGCCCAGACACACACACACGCATCCACGAGCACTCCGCAGTCCTCAGATACCTCTCCCTCCAAAACCCCTTCCCTTGCCTCACCTGCAACCCCCCTCCCAGAAGCTCTTCCTCTGTGAGCTTGGCCTCTTCCCCACAGATCCATCTGACACAACGTCCAGGCGGAAGAGGCGACCACCACACACAGAGGGGAGTGCCCCTCACACCCGGACACCCTCCACCAGGCACAGGCAGACTGAGGACCCCATTAGAAAGTCCCCCCGGACCATGAAGGGCAAGACCCCACCACCACCACCACGCAGCTCCACCACACAGTCTCTCTCCTCCATCCCCCAGGCCACCACTCCACAGGTTCCCCCACCACACCCTGCCCCAGGTTCCCCCACACTCCGATACCGCATCCCCAAACTGCTTAGGCCCTCTCCCCCTACCACTTGCTCTTCCACCCCCAAACCAGACGCTCTGCCTGTTTGTGCCACTGGTGTGGAGACCGGGTCCCCCCCTCTGTCCTTCCCACATCATCTGCCCCCCCTTCCACTCCCTTGGAGTTATGCACTGCAGTGGAGTCCACAACCACCCCGTCTGACTTGGGCACTGCAGTGGGGACCCAGTCCACTCCATCTGACCGGCGCACTGCAGTGGTTGCAGTACCCACACCATCTGACTTGTGCCCTACAGTGGTGCCGGCCCCCACTGAGTCAGACACCTCCACTGCAGTTGCCGGTGACACTCCTGCACCCACCACCCCTTCACTGCCTCCTTCTGGCATCCCCTGATCCTGTCCCTGCGGTGCCTGGCCTGCCCCTTGTATGCCCCTCCAAGGGGGATGTCCCCTGTCCGTATCAGTGCAGGCAAGCAATGGGTGACAAGTTGTCACATATCACCCTGTTCGGACTGTGTATGTGGACTTTCCATTGGCCTTAGTTTCTTTTGGACTTCAAATTTTAGTTTCACATTTGCTGAATAAAGCCTCTTTTTGTTTACTTGTGGTTTTTGTTTTGATTTACATGATGTAGATGAGTATCATCATGCATTTGCAGTTGTAATAGTGTTCAGATCAGGAAAATGAAGTATTGCTGTGATGGACTCCATGTGGTCCATGGGATATGTGTCCTAATCTAGTCTGGATCTATAGCATCCTTTGCTGCAGTCTGAGGGTGTAATGTTCAGCATTTGACACAGGGATGTACGTTTTGCATTTGTAAATTAACATCTGTGGCTTACACTGATGCACATCTGGTGGGCTTACCACTGTTCAATGTTTCTATTTCCTTGACTGTGTGCCCATCTCCACTGGACATGCAGTTTACCACATCAATGTTGAAGGACTCATCTGTCTATACAGTGCAACTTGCTTGACATGTGTTTTGGGTATATGCAGATGACTGACGTGACACTCCCGTACCCAGGCTGATGTGAGCAGAGCCTTCAGTGTGTTGTAGTTGTTGACTCACTGACCGAGTGTTCTGCTGACATGTTTGAGTCGTGCACAGACAAGGTTTGGCACAGCGGACCTTCCACAGGAGTGGAGTGCCCTCATGGCAGTGTGTAATCCCGTGACATTGCCTGGGCCCGTGTTGTGTGTTGTGTAAGCATGTCTGTGTGTGTTCCCTTCCCTTTTCCTACACAGGCTGTGTCCCTACGGATGTTCCTGTTTGTGATGCTTTCTGAGTTGTCCTGTGTTCATCCAGCATCTTGGACCTGGTTTCTCCGTGATGTGGGTGCATGGCAAACTAATTTTCATCAGGTTGTCATCCCTAGTTGTCTTTGTTGTCAGGGCTGGGGATGTGGGCAAACGCAGATGGGACACAGTCAGGATTCCCCTTGGCACTTGTTGGTTACACAAGTCATGTAATTTACAGTTTGTGGTAGCTTTCAGTGATTGTGACACGTTGTGTGTGTGACTGCTGCCACTCCTCAGGGTCAGAGCTGCAATGTTGGAAGTTGTCTACGTGTGTTCTTTGTGGGTCACCTTGGCTTCTTCATTGGTGTGTGACTGTGGCCGGGATCCCATTGATTGGGGTAGATTTCACGTCATGCCCATGTACCGCGTACTGTGCAGTGTGTCAGACATTCACAAGTCTTGTTGACTGGCCATGTGTGATGGGTTTCTGCACCTTAGTTCCCACCACCACCCCTGGGATTGTCATGGGTGCATGTGCAATGTCACCAGTCCATGTGAGCTTCACTGCTGCACATTGGTGGAGATCAAGGTGTGTGGTGTTAAGTGTGTGCAAATGTAAGTTGTTGCACGGCTAGACCCTAACTCCATATTGGCCTTGGCTGACAGGCCGTGCTGATTGATTTGTGCTTGTGTAGGTGTGATGGTAGTTTGTTGCTCAGGACACATGGCTGTGGTTCACAGTGTGAACGACATCTAACTTTGTCATCACAGTGGGATTATCATGCAGGCTAGTGTCACCACAATGTGGGGTCCCTGGGGGTAGTGCTGTGGTGGGTCTGTCTCTTGCTGTGTTAGTTGCTGTTCCTACAAGCTTGTGTGACATGTGTAATTTGGGCTCCCTCTCATCTAACAATGCCTGATTGCCCACATAGGGGAATCCGATCCATGAGTTACTTTTGTATGGCACTGTATACACATCTGTATAATTGGAATTCAGGCCTCCTCGTGTGTTGTGTGGTTGCCTGGGGACACTGGTACACCCCCCCCATCACCTGTCGTGTTTGATATGCAGTGTGAGGCTGCCTGTTTGTGTTTGTGCATCTGCACCACTGCATTGGCATATCTTTAGTGTGCCATTGGCTGTATGTTGTTTGTAGGATTTCCCCTGCTGTCCCTGGGACTCCTAGGTCATCAGTCAGCACAATAATCATGGTTTGTATGTCCCATTGCTGCCATGGTATGGTATTTGTTCACCTCACATCTACAGTCTCCACAGGATATCTACATTTGTGTGTCCATTAGTGCAGATATGTGGGTCTGCATTATGATGGTCACTTCTGTCATTGTGTAATTGATAAATGGAGACAATGTCTGTCCCCATGGGTGATGTTTGTCTGCACATGGCCAAAGGTATGTTTTATTTGCACTGCACTGTTTGCCTCACCCAATCTATGTTGCTATGGGACACAAGCACTACTTTGCCACTGATGTGTTTGTTCTTGTGTGACCAGGAATCATCCATGATGTTTGGCAGTTGCAGCTTTTTCCATGACAACACTTACCTTTTGGTCACTGTGATGATGGGGCTTTAGACCCCATTGCCACAATGTTCAAAACTGTGCTTCAGCTATGGACCCCACACTTACCTTTTGGTCACTGTGATGATGAGGGTTTAGACCCCATTGCCACAATGGTCAAAACTGTGCTTCAGCTATGGACCCCACACTTACCTTTTGGTCACTGTGATGATGGGGGTTTAGACCCCATTGCCACAATGGTCAAAACTGTGCTTCAGCTATGGACCCCACATTTACCTTTTGGTCACTGTGATGATGGGGGTTTAGACCCCATTGCCACAATGGTCAAAACTGTGCTTCAGCTATGGACCCCACACTTACCTTTTGGTCATTGTGATGATGGGGGTTTAGACCCCATTCCCACAGTGGTCATGGTCTGCTTGCATTGTGGAGGCCACACACATTTATGTGTGACACATGTGATAGGGGGTCACATTGTATGTTCAATGTCATGTTCAGTGTTGTAGGCATTTGACACAGACTACACACTCTTGTCATGATGTTGGGGGGATGTCTTTTGCTGACATTCCTTATGTTGGAGTATGCTGGTTGTGTCATGCATTACCCATCCTATGAGTGGGCATGGTAGTAGTGGTAGGCATCCAGCCCCCCATGAGTAGGGGTGGTGGTAGTGATAGGCATCCAGGCCCACATGAGTAGGGGTGGTGGTAGTGACAGGCATCCAGGCCCACATGAGTAGGGGTGGTGGTAGTGATAGGCATCCAGGCCCACATGAGTAGGGGTGGTGGTAGTGACAGGCATCCAGGCCCCCATGAGTAGGGGTGGTGGTAGTGGTAGGCATCCAGGCCCACATGAGTAGGGGTGGTGGTAGTGGTAGGCATCCAGACCCACATGAGTAGGGGTGGTGGTAGTGGTAGGCATCCAGGCCCACATGAGTAGGGGTGGTGGTAGTGACGGGCATCCAGGCCCTCATGAGTAGGGGTGGTGGTAGTGGTAGGCATCCAGGCCCACATGAGTAGGGGTGGTGGTAGTGGTAGGCATCCAGGCCCCCATGAGTAGGGGTGGTGGTAGTGGTAGGCATCCAGGCCCACATGAGCAGGGGTGGTGGTAGTGGTAGGCATCCAGGCCCCCATGAGTAGGGGTGGTGGGAGTGACAGGCATCCAGGCCCACATGAGTAGGGGTGGTGGTAGTGGTAGGCATCCAGGCCCACATGAGTAGGGGTGGTGGTAGTGGTAGGCATCCAGGTCCCCATGAGTAGGGGTGGTGGTAGTGGTAGGCATCCAAGCCCACATGAGTAGGGGTGGTGGTAGTGGTAGGCATCCAGGCCCCCATGAGTAGGGGTGGTGGTAGTGGTAGGCATCCAGGCCCACATGAGTAGGGGTGGTGGTAGTGGTAGGCATCCAGGCCCCCATGAGTAGGGGTGGTGGTAGTGGTAGGCATCCAGCCCCCCATGAGTAGGGGTAGTGGTTGTGGTAGGCATCCATCCCCCTATGAGTGGGGATGGTAGTAGTGACAGGCATCCAGGCCCACATGAGTAGGGGTGGTGGTAGTGGTAGGCATCCAGGCCCACATGAGTAGGGGTGGTGGTAGTGACAGGCATCCAGGCCCACATGAGTAAGGGTGGTGGTAGTGGTAGGCATCCAGGCCCACATGAGTAGGGGTGGTGGTAGTGATAGGCATCCAGGCCCACATGAGTAGGTGGTGGTGGTAGTGACAGGCATCTAGGCCCACATGAGTAGGGGTGGTGGTAGTGGTAGGCATCCAGGCCCACGTGAGCAGGGGTGGTGGTAGTGGTAGGCATCCAGGCCCCCATGAGTAGGGGTGGTGGTAGTGGTAGGCATCCAGCCCCCCATGAGTAGGGGTAGTGGTAGTGGTAGGCATCCATCCCCCTATGAGTGGGGATGGTAGTAGTGACAGGCATCCAGGCCCACATGAGTAGGGGTGGTGGTAGTGGTAGGCATCCAGGCCCACATGAGTAGGGGTGGTGGTAGTGGTAGGCATCCAGGCCCCCATGAGTAGGGGTGGTGGTAGTGACTGGCATCCAGGCTCACATGAGTAGGGGTGGTGGTAGTGGTAGGCATCCAGACCCACATGAGTAGGGGTGGTGGTAGTGGTAGGCATCCAGGCCCCCATGAGTAGGGGTGGTGGTAGTGGTAGGCATCCATCCCCCTATGAGTGGGGATGGTAGTAGTGACAGGCATCCAGGCCCACACGAGTAGGGGTGGTGGTAGTGGTAGCCATCCAGGCCCCTATGGGTGTGTATGGCATTGGTGATAGCCATCCCGCCCCTATGGTTCGGCTGTTGCTAGTGTACGTCATTTCTGCATCCCTATGTGTGTGTGACATATGTCGGGTACGTGTCGTTTGTTTGTGTAGTGGGTGTCTGACTTACCGTCTGCGCCGTACGCGTCCGTACCGGTTCCGGTAATAGATGTAGAGTATTGGTAGGACCTGCGCGATGGGATTCATGGTTTGGTCGTCTCGTTCAGGTTTCTCGTGGCTTCGACTCGTACTCGTCACTGGCTTGTTCGTCTCGTAGCCGTGGATCGTCTTGTGGCGTGAATCGGAGCTTATGTGCAGCTCTCCCGGATGCTCTGAAGTGCCGGACGTAGCGACGGGTTCGGCGCGTACGGAATGCGCATCGTACTAGTCCGGCCGGAAGGTGCTGTATATTTACTTACGTGCGACTCGAATCGGCGTTTACGGATATGGTTCGGGCGGGGAACAGGAGCTGGAATGGGTACGTACGGCTCGCTCGGAATCTGAGCAGTTATGCGCATCGTACTTGCTCGTTCGGACGACTGTTCGAATCGGTCGGGAAAGACGCGTTCGGCTTGCATTTTTTCCGGATGAATGGTGTTAGGTGCGCTTCCGGCCGAGATCGGAATCGGCCCCTTAATCTATAATTGGCTCATCGTGTGCTGGGAAAGAATTCAGTTTTTCTTTTTTCTCCAAAAACTCGACCAAATTTGGAACATTACCTTTAAAATTGACACTTTCGCTGAAAAAACATGGCCTTGGAACGCTTGTAGTGCTTCGACTTATATAAACGAACTCAAGTAGGCCTTCGGCTTAAGTATCAATCCCAAAAGTACTGATTTTCGAAGTAACAGATTTTTTATCTTTATCTTTTTTCACCTCTTAAAACTGTTTTTAAATGATTTTAAGACAAATGTTTTACAACACTTTGTGATGGTTTTAATGGTTTTAATGCGCTACTACCTAATAGTGGAAATGGTACGCCAGCATTTTTATCATTATTGACTGTTCGGAAGAGGAGTGGGTGTTATGTTCCATATAGGTACCCTAATATAGGCCCGGGTAACATCATACCCCTTCACCTACATTACCTCCCCTACACTACACTGTAACAAGCCTTTTAGGATTGAACCGTTACCTAGTTCTAGTCCTGGGTGCAGAAGGAGGGTTTCTCCTAAACAATAGAGTCCTATAACTCCATCAATAGACTCACACAGTATGAATGAATATTCATAAGGGTTCTTAGAAACCAGGCTGGGGCTACACCACCTTCCTCCCCATATCTACGTACACGGTTCATCCCATACGTCATCCTCACATCCAACAATGGCTAATACAAGCAACAAGGGACAAAGGAACCCTAGATACTTTCTGTATAAATACAGCACATCTTGCTAGTGTTAGTTAGAGGGAATCGAGACTTCCAGGCCGACACACTGACCAGAGACGCTGCGGCTCCTGCATGCAGACGCTCCAGCTGACAGTGGTCTGAACATCCCTTGCAGGTGTCCAACCCGAGACCAAGAAGGGCTCCTACATTCTCACACTTCAGGTAATCGGGTTCGACTAATTCCTAGAGGGATTCTTGGCTTTACACCTACTCACATGCTAGGTACACTTAGGTACATCTAGATAGGCATCGTAGGAGTATGCGTTTTCTTTTATCAATGCATTTTATATTCATGTATTTATTCATGCGTAGTGCAAAATGGTAGAACTATACTATCCATTTATATTCACTGTACTGCTAATCATATATCTCTGCTACTGTCTAATGGTTGTTGCAGCTCATATATTCTACACAAGAATAACGACTGTTCAATAAACCCTTATTGAAATGCCCAGGCTGTTTATTCTGTGTATCTCTGAGACAAGATAAGTGAGCACGAGTGACTGAGCGAAAAGTAGTACATTGTTTCCACGATTCTGAGGGATCAGGGTTGTCATGTTCTAAGGTTGCCAGAAACTATTCTCTCCCCGATAAGAGGAGACACTAGTGGCACTGTGAGCTAGCTTATGCAAACAGGCTAACATTCTCGGTGGGGGTGCTCAGAGTCAGTCTGCCACCAAACCCACAGTTTATGTTATCCGAACGCCCAGGTCCTGTATGGGTAATATAGGAACTACACGACACTGCCTAGCCGCAAGACAGTATTTCTTCACTAGATGTGGTATCTGCAAATATCTAAAAAAGAATACCTTACAGCTGTTACTGCACCAGCTTGAAATTCCTCCCAGGTAATGCATCTCCCTCCCACCAAAAAGTGGCCCAGCTCTCTAAAGCTGTTAATATTCCAAAATCTTAAATGACTGGACTGGATATGTAGGCCCACAACTTTACATTCCCTGAGCTGTAAATATACATACCTAGCAGCCATAGCGTTTATGGAACATAATAACTGAAGCCTCATACAATACTCTTGTAGTGTCGTGTAGCTAATTTTCTTCGGGAGTTTGGCTGTCTTTATGAAGAGCGGCAGCTGAGATCCTGCTTCCTTTACCATTTCCTCCAAAAAGAAGCAGTCTAAGGATCCCTTGAGGTCAACTATACGAACAAATATGTCTATGAGAGAGGCTTCATAATATTTACGGATCTGGGGCAATGCCAGTCCCCCTTATTAATTTCCAGTTGAAGCACTGGATATTTTACCCTGGGTGCCCTTTTGTTCCAAACAAATTCGTGAAGAGTGCTTCAAGATTGTTTAAAATATACCATATTAACTCTTATCGGAACGGTTGTAAATAGAAAAATGAATAGAGGTAAAATTGACATTTTAATAAGAGCAACTTGACCGATTAGGGTAAGAGGAAGAAGTGACCATCTATCTAATAAATCTCTAATTTTTCTCATCATGGCTACATAGTTGAAATTATAAAGCTCTGCGTAAGAATTAGTTATGTATACCCCAAGGTGCCGAATCGGGTTGTTGGAAAGATCTTGACGTTGAAGAGTGCCAGGAAAGATGTCAACTGAGGTGTTAAACATCAATATTTCTGTTTTATTGTGGTTAATTTTAATTACAGAACTCAAAGGAGGTTGATGCAAATCCCCATTTGAAGTATGATTCAACATTATGCTAATTGAATCATAATTGATTATCTTAGATCTAGTCCTATGCTCATTGCTGCCCCATCAGAGTTTGTAAAACTAGTTATGAATCACTGACATAATATCGAAGACAAAAATATCTACATACACAAATATCGATGTAAAAATATCGATAGTCAAAATATCGACATCCTATCTTTAAAATGTAAATGACAAAAATATCGAGAAAAAAATATAGATGTAAAAAATATCGTTTTTTTTTATATAAAAAATAATGTTAAAACAATTATATTATAAAATTAACTAAAAAAAAATCTTAGATATAATATACATTTAAAAAATATAATAAACAAATTTAATTTAAAAAAATAAATAAACGTACATATATAAAATTTAATATATAAATGTATATTTACTTTATAAAATCAATAAATTAATAACTTTAATTTATTTTAAAATATTATAAATATATAAATATTAACTATGAAATATATATATATATACATACACCTATAACATAAAATATAATAATAAAAACATTATATTATAAAATAAAATACAAAAATATTTATACATTTTTAAACTTACATTTTGCACTCCATTGAGTGCAACAGTAGGAAAATTGTTGAACAGCGTAGGGGTAAAAATTTACTATTCCCACTGCAATTACTGCAACAGTAGGGAAAGTGTTGGATAGCGTAGGGCTAAAAATTACTATTCCCACCCCAGTGAGTGCAACAGTAGGGAAAGTGTTGGATAGCGTAGAGCTAAAAATTACTATTCCCACTCCAGTGAGTGCAACAGTAGGGAAAGTGTTGGACAGCGTAGGGGAAAAAATTACTATTCCCACTCCAGAGAGTTCAACAGTAGGGAAAGTGTTGGATAGCGAAGGGTAAAAATTAGTATACCCACTCCAGTGAGTGCAACAGTAGGGAAAGTGTTGGATAGCGTAGGTGTAAAAATTACTATTCCAAATTCCAGAGAGTGCAACAGTAGGGAAAGTGTTGGATAGCATAGGGGTAAAAATTACTATTCCCACTCCAGAGAGTGCAACAGTAGGGAAAGTGTTGGATAGCGAAGGTTAAAAATTACTATTCCCACTCCAGAGAGTGAAATAGTAGGGAAAGTGTTGGATAGCGAAGGGTAAAAATTACTATTCCCACTGCAGTGAGGGCAACAGTAGGGAAAGTGTTGGATAGCGTAGGTGTAAAAATTACTATTCCCACTCCAGAGAGTGCAACAGTAGGGAAAGTGTTATATAGCATAGGGGTAAAAATTACTAGTCCCACTCCAGTGAGTGCAACAGTAGGGAAAGTGTTGGATAGCGTAGGTGTACAAATTACTATACCCACTCCAGAGAGTGCAACAGTAGGGAAAGTGTTGGATAGCGAAGGGTAAAAATTACTATTCCTACTCCAGAGAGTGCAACAGTAGGGAAAGTGTTGGATAGCAGAGGGTTAAAATTAATATTTCCCTAAAATTAAAATTAAAAAGAAACAAAATACCAACTACAATACAAAAATTGTTATAATACAAAAATAAAAAATATATAAAAATATAAAAAATTACAAAAGATAGAAAAATATTTTAATGTTCAAAAGTACTAAAAAGTAAGTACAAACATTAATTTATAAAAATGTAAAAAAAACATTTTACAAACAAATAACTATATTTAATATAAATTAATTATAATCAAAAAAATTATTATTAATGATTTTTAAATAAATTACTTCACACCATATTCCCCTATAAATGCACAAACAACTCCCACATAATTGACACAATTAACATAATAACCAATTAATTAATTATAATTAAGAAACAATTAATAATTAATTAATAATAAATGAATTACAACAACCACACTATAAAATCGAAATATAAAATAAATACTAATAAATAAAAATTATTAATTTATTTATTAAAATTAAATTACTTCCCATCCTATTCCCCTATAAACCTACAACCCGCTTCTAAAAAAAGTAACACAATTAACATAAATATCAATTAATTAATTAATAAAAATTGATCACCAAATAATGAATTAATAAAACTAATTATAAATACTAATAAATACAATTTATTAATTGCTTTATTATAATTAAATTACTTCCCACCCTATTCCCCTATAAACCAACAACCCGCTCCTAAAAATAATAACACAATTAACATAATTATCAATTAATTAATTAATAAAATTTGATAACCAATTAAAAATTAATTAATAAAAAATGTATTATAAATACTAATAAATAAAAATTATTAATTACTTTATTATAATTAAATTACTTCCCACCCTATTCCCCTATAAACCCACAACCCACTCCTAAAAAAAATAACACAATTAACTTAATTATCAATTAATTAATTAATAACAAATAATTACCAATTAATAATTAATTAATAAAAAATTTACTATAAATACTAACACATAAAAATTATTAATTACTTTATTATAATTAAATTACTTCCCACCCTATTCCTCTATAAACCCACAACCCGCTACAGAACTAAAATACGCAAAATGTAATTAACATAAAATTAATCACTTCTAAAAATTTCACACATACTTAAAAAAAAACAGCAATACTTATACAAAAAAATTAGATCACATACTTTTAACATACATACTAAAATACAGAACACTAATATAAATATCGATATTATTAACAACGATATTTTTACAAACGATATTACTGACTTTGATATTACAGAAAACGATATTTCTTACCTTCAAGTCGATATTCTGGTCCACTATATTCTTGCAGTCGATATGCCACTTCGATATTCACAACTCGATATTCTGGCACTTCGATATTCACAACTCAATATTCTGTCTGTGCACCACTAGTTATATGGCTCTCCTAGTTACCACACAACATCCCTCTGCATAGATGTAAGGGCACTGATGGACAGTGCTACAGAAAATAGTTCAATTTATCTGAGATGGTCAAATGGCTTGAATCAACAACTCAGTAAATGTATTTTATCAGCAACAGTCAACAATTTCTAATGGCATTTAGATAAGACAGGGCTTGCTTGCTGTCCACCAGATTAGGCAATTAGCTCCAGATAATGCAGATTCAACCTAGATAATAATGAGTTTTGTCAGTCTCTTAACACTAGCTAAAACTCTTAAGAAATCTTCTGCAGTTCTGAAAATCACTCATTCAAAGACGCAATTTGGGATCGCATGAAAGAATCAAATGTGTATAAGATATTATGGGGCCGATTCCGATCTCGGCCGGTAGGGCACCGAATCGGATTCGGCTTAACCGGATCCGATTCGGAGCCCTATTTCCCGACCGATTTGTACGTGCGTCCGGCCGAGCGAGTACGATGCGAGCGCACGCGAATTCGCCGACCGACTCGTTCGCTGGTCCGAAGCGCTCTGACCGACTCGCACGGACACGACTCGCACCGCGCAATGGAGACATTCCCCGGCCGGGCAAGTACGATGCGCGCCTCAAGCAGTCTGACCGACTCGCGCCGTCCGGCTCGAAAGAGCAGTCGGATCCGCACTTTGGGGGTCCGTGTCGGACCCCCCTGTACGCGCGAGTCGCACACTGGGGGGACCCATGGGTCCCCCCTACCTGTGCATGTATGCCGCGAGTCGCATCGAGGCGTACCCGCTGTATGGGGCGCCCTTGTTTGCCTCGCACCCATTGAGTCAATGGGAGCCCGCGTACGCGTTGTACGTCCGGCTCCCATTGACTTCAATGGGAGTCCGACCGACTCGAGTCCGATTGCATGCGTGCGCATCGTACTCGTTCGGTCGGACTGCCAGAGTCCGATTCAGTCGGAAATCTCTCCGGGTCCGGCTCGGTTGGAGAGATTTCCGTCCCGAATCGGAATCGGCCCCTTAGAGGTGATGGCTAAACCAATGATTGCAAACCCTGAAGAACTTCATTGTGACACTCAATCTACCATGGCAGCATAGGCTTTGATATGGATTAGATTATTAATAGTCTCAAGATCAACTAGCAATACACAACTTTTTGCCTTTCATAGCTCATCTAGCCAAGTGGCATCCAGAAATGGTTTTTGAAGCCAACCCAAAATTTGATCACAGATGTTGAAAGTGTGAGCCTAACCAATAGGCTCTGTAAAGCACACTCTTTCTCTTACCTTCACTGCGGGCCCACAGTTCTAGTATGTCCAGAGTTTTTCTAAATATTATTAATGTGATCCAAATCTGATTCTTGAAATATGTGCTGATTCTGTCTCTGCCAGAAAAACACCTTCTAGACAAACCACAGAGTTAATTAGTTAACTGCCAGACATCCTGTGCCCTTCTGGCAGTTACTGCCATCGTGAAGGATAGACCGCACTCAGATTATACTCACTAATGGAACTCTTTTATGTGCATGACAAGACCTAGAAGGAGGCATTTTTACCTTCAATGAAATCACCAGTTCATGAGTAGGAAAGAAAGAACAGCCCTTAAGGATGCTCAACCTGAAGTTCACAATCCACCATAGATGTTCTGCTAAGTTACTATTGGCAATTAACTTTCTTAATGTTCATTTGACTGCCTTATGATATTTGTTGTAAGTGATGTACTCTCATCACCCGATATTGTTCCACAAAAAATACCTAATGTATCTGTTAGCGAATGAAGTATATGATGCTACATTTTACTCATTTCCTCCGGATCACATCAATCTCTACTTACACCTCTTCCTAATGTAAGCTGTTAAAAAAACGCCTGCTCAGTCCCCAAAGCTCAGTAGATAGGAGAAGGTACCATAAAGGCTTTTGCACTCCAATTATCATAATCTGCATCACAGCTATATGTCAGATTCTGTTTGCTCCAATAATATATGCCTTGGAACATCTTGATGTGTTTCCATATCGTTCTATTAGCTCTGCTTTGCTTGCTAACAAAAGTGTAAAATATTAATTGTTTTTTTATTTATGATAATTTACTGTCCTGCAGTTTTGTCCCCTCCTGTATTCTGTTTCCTCCCTTTTACAATTTTATTTCAAATTCCAACAGATAACAGATATTGAAGAGCATTTTGTTAGCTAGAATGGCTTTTCTAGGTGGTATAATGTTGAAAACCTAGTAATCAGAAACTGCAGTTCACAAACTCTTAAATGGTTTTTACGAGTCAAATCTGATGATACATATGAGATTTCATGGGCAGTGCTTAATTAGTAAAAGTGCAAAAAAATAATTATGTAGGAGCCGATGCTGTGCTGCCGAATGCCGGAATAGAGTAATAGCAATGCTAACTAGTCCTGCTTCCACCTAGTGCCTTTTTTGCCACCACCCTACACTTCACGTCTCTTTCTCTCTTCCATGCAAGTTCTCTTTCTTCCTCCTTCTTTCTCTCTTTTCTTCAAACCATTTGTGCCAATTGCAGAGCACTAATCCACTAAGGAACATCGCAAGACTCTTTGATCTCAATATTATCTGCCAAATTGGCTAGCGGCCTAAGATAAGTTGTCGTTGACCGTAAGTCTCCATCAAACACACAACTGTTCCAATCTGATTGCTATGCATACTCGTCCTCCCGATTCACTCGCAAATTGATGGATGCCAATATTTCTGTAGACAGCTTGCCAACTGCACAGATACTTATAAATGAACCTGTTGACTTTCACGACGAAGTACTCTATAAAGTCCGATTTCTATTTTTGCTCTTAACTCTGATGAACAGTCCATATTCACAAAGATGGAAAAAGAGTGACCAAGGGAGAAAGTAGGGACAAAAAAACCTTGCAGAAGTGAGTTTGAGTGGCAGAGAGTGTCTGGTGATGGATTAAAAGATGCATGAGGGGCAATCAATACTATGCAGACTTAGGGGTCCATTAGTATGTCGGGCGGATCGCCACCGACCGCATGGCGGAGGCGATCCACTCGACATATCCTCCCGACCGCATGTAAATTCCCCCCGCCATATTACTATGGCGGGGGGGGGACCCCGGCGGACGGAAAGACCGTCCGCCGGTTTTCCGCCCGGTCAATGAGTCGATCGGGCGCAAAAGCAGTTAATATGGTGGCGGTGTCTGGTAGACACTGCCATCCATATTATGATACATGCGGGGTTCTGCCGTTGCAGCCACAGAAAGGCATACGGACTTCTACATTGGGGGCCCATAGCAGGCCCCCAGGGATTCTGGGGGGGTGGGGGGTGCACATGGCCCCTGCATTTCAATGTACAACGTGGCAGGCACCGCGCGGTGCCTGTCACGTTGTGCATTGAAAAGCACAACTTGCATTTTTGGCGTTGCGGCGGGCGGTGCTTTCAGCACCGCCCGCCGCAATGTCAGAAATGCGGGATGCGCCCGCCAGTGTGGCGGGCGCATCCTAATGGCATGTGCGGGACCGCTGCATGCATTGCGGGCGGTCCCATTTCCCGGGGGTATGGCGGGCGGACAAAGTCCGCCCGCCATGCTAATGACCCTCTTAGTATTTGGCACGATGACCTTCTTCAGCACCAGCAGCAACGTCTGAGCAAACGTTTGGGCCCAGGCACTTTTTATTTTGCAAATTAAGCACTGGACCATTTCTGTATCGAGGGAGGTGGGTGAAAGGGGCTAATGGGGCTGTGCATCAATTCCATTTGTCCTGCCTCACTTTGGACCCACACCAAAGCTTTTGAATGTCGTCCTATGCTGGAAGCTGACACAGAAAAAAACACAGATGGAACACCTTGCAACACATTATTGCGTGTAAGCATCTTGCACTGCAAATCAATGATTTTTTGAGGCAATACACAAGACTCAGGGGCCGATTCCGATTCGGGCCGGAAATCACTCCGACCGAGCCGGACCCGGAGAGATTTCCGACCGAATCGGACTCTAGCAGCCCGACCGAACGAGTACGATGCGTACGCTTGCAATCGGACTCGATTTGGTCGGACTCCCATTGAAGTCAATGGGAGCCGGTCGTACAACGCGTACGCGGGCTCACTTTGACTCAATGGGTGCGAGGCGAACAAGGGCGCCCCCTACAGCGGGTACGCGTCGATGTGAATTGCGCCGTACATGCACAGGTATGGGGGACCCATGGGTCCCCCCTGTGTGCAACTCGCGCGGCTACGCATACAGGGGGGTCCGACACGGACATCCAAAGTCCGGCTCCGACTGCTCTTTCGAGCCGGACGGCGCGAGTAGGTCATCGTACTTGCCCGGCCGGGGAACGTCTCCATTGCGCGGTGCGAGTCGTGTCTTTGCGAGTCGGTCGGAGCGGGTCGGACCCGCGTACGAGTCGGTCAGCAATTTTGCATGCGCTCGCATCGTACTCGCTCGCCCGGACGCACGTACGAATTGGTTGGGAAAGAGGGCTCCGAATCGGATCCGGTTAAGCCGAATCCGATTCGGTGCCCTACCGGCCGAGATCGGAATCGGCCCTCAGTGTTTACTTAAAATGCTTAAATATGAGTTGTGTATATATATTTGCATTATCTATATTTACATATAGATCTATAAATAGACACATGCAAACTCATATTTAAACTGTTTCAGTAACTATATAGGTATATACACACACACATCCACATGCACGCACACACGCCTTATAAATGTCCTTTGCAGGTGACCCCACCAGTTTTATCTGTGGCCCAAGGTATTCCCCCCCTAAAAATCACTTCTATACAAACCACTGATTGAAACTAGTGCTCAATTTGTAAAAGATGTAAGGACTAAGGCTGAAAGATTTTTGAAGGACGTCATTACTAATGTTAACCGCTAGGGGCGCTGCCTACTGCCCTGTCAGTGCCACCACTATCATTCAATCAGTCAGTCAAAAAATCTTTATTTCGGCCATACAGCCAATAAAAGCACATAAATTGGAACGATACATTATAGCAAAATATAAGCACGTCATGTAAAAGACTAAGGGGCCGATTCCGATTCGGGCCGGAAAACATACCGACCGACTCGGTACGGGAATGTTGTCCGACCGACACGTACTGGCGCTGCCCGATCCGCGTAGTACGATGCAATGCATGTGAATTACGACCGACTCGTACGGAACACAAGCCAAACGACCGAACCGCACGGAAACCAGCTATCCGGCCGGGAAACTACGCGAATCGAACCGACCGACACGCACCAGGAATGAACCTGACAGAAACGTACCCACGAACTCCGACCCGTGCAGTACGATGCAATGCATGTAAAACCAGACCGAGTCGCACGGAGCCCAAGCCGTACGACCGACACGCATACAAAACCGAGACGAAGCAACCCAATACTCTGCGACCGACGCGAACGCCGCACATGAAACCCATCAGGAACACAGCCTGAAAGACTCGGAGAAGCCCGCACGAGCCAACTGCAGCGTCCTACTCGGTCAGAAGAACGTCTCCTACATGCCCAAAACACACAAAGGAAAAATACAAAAAAAAGGGCCAAACAAGCAATGACAAAGTCAATAAATACAGGGGGGAAAAACATGGAACAAAGACACACCCACAACTCCACCCATATAAAGGCCACAAATCACTACCATGATCCTTTGCAAATTCAACTGACCTGCCAGCACAGAACACCATCAGACAGCAAACACAGACACACCCACAACTCATCCATCACACAAGACACACACCATTAGCACCTCCCAAATAGCACCCTCACATACACACAGCAAAACCTACACTCACCCACCCTCACTTGCACACTCACACACACATCAATCCCCACCACCACCCATCACCATGCCCCCAAAGAAGAATCCAAAGTTCCTAGACAGTGAATTGGAAGTCCTGGTAGATGAAATCCTCAGGGTAGAGCCACAGTTGTTTGGTACATTGGTTCAACAGACCCCCATGTCGCAGAAAACCAAGATGTGGGAGAGGATCGTCGACAGGGTGAACGCACAATCACCATGTTTGCGCACAAAGGAAGACATCCAGAACAGTTGATATGATGTGCGCAGGAGGGTCAAGGACCTACTGAAGAAGGATTACACCTTGAGTAATCGCACCGGCAGTGGCCCTCCTGCCAAACCAGTATACCTCAGGCACTGGGAGGAGAAGGTGCAGGCCATCCTACCACCAGTAAGCGTATATGGACTATCAAACATCCCAGAGCCTGGTGAGTACACAACCAATATACCCAATATTGTGTGACAATACACACACATCACTGTCAAGGGGATAGTCAAACCATGCACCCTTAGCAAATCCACAGCAACCAAAAGATAATCATCCCAAGATGTGTATGTTAGTTAGATAAACACAATACATGCCATCTCATAGTGATATGTAACTGTGTCATGACATGTACAAACCTAACAACAAATAGAGCAAGGCAGTGGCACAAATCTAACCAACAAACACAGTCAGATATTTTGCCACCACTAGAACACCACCTCACAGGGAAGCTCACTGAAAGGAAGGAATTCTGTGTATGCTGGTGAAATGAGTGTAGCCAATAGCATGATGGGAGTTGTAGTCACAGATATTGGTCAGCCTCACAATTGGCCCATCAACACCACTCTGAACCATGCTCACATCACAGGGAGTGGAAAAGAACTGACAAGATGGCTGACACTGGGTACTGCTGTGGGGAGCACAAGGCCCTGCTGGGAACTGTGCACCAGCCAACAGCAGGACACCACTGTCAGCCATCTTGCCATTGCTGTCACACTCACACACAGTGAAGTCGACTCAAAAGGAAGGAAGTATGGGCATGCTGGGAAGGGGGTGTAGGCAATAGCATGATGGGAGTTGTAGTCACAGATATTGGTCACCCTCACAATTGGCCCATCAACACCACTCTGAACCATGCTCACATCACAGGGAGTGGAAAAGAGCTGACAAGATGGCTGACACTGGGTACTGCTGTGGGGAGCACAAGGCCCTGCTGGGAACTGTGCACAAACCAACAGCAGGACACCACTGACTGACATCCTGAAAGCCAACTTGCACTCCCTGCAATGGAAGCACGTTCCATGGTGGGATATCTGGCTGGGTGGGAAGGAGGACTGACAGCTCTGACCATAGTCACAAGCAGCTTTTCTCACACCCCCTTAACACAAACTCCACACAACTCACCTGGGAGAATGCAATGCCTCACACTCTAATTAAATATCCCACAAAGAACAACCACACTGGGTTATGCTGTGTGAAGCACAGGGACACTTTTGGGACTTGTAGCCAAACAAACGCCAGGACAACACTGTCAGCCATCCTGTCAGCACAGGCACACTACCCCACAGGGAAGCAGAGTCAAAAGGAAGGAAGTATGGGCATGCTGGGAAGGGGGTGTAGGCAATAGCATGATGGGAGTGGTAGTCACAGCTCAACATCCCCCACCCACATGGACCAGCAAGCTCACACTGAAGCATGCACACCTCACAGGGAGTGAAAAGCCACTTCTAAGATGTCTGACAATGGTGCTCTATTGTGGGGAGTACCAGGTCCTGCTGGGAACTGGGCACCAACGAACAGCAGGACACCACTGACTGACATCCTGAGAGTTAACCTGCACCCACTGCAAGGGTGGCATGCTTCATGGTGGGATAACTGGGCTGGGGGGAGAAGGAGGTCGGCATGTCAACCAAATACCACCAATGCTGGTCATGCACACACCTCAACATCCACATTGAAATGCATCAGGTTGGCAGGACAATGAGCCACACCAATATCAACCTCCGACTGTGACAACTTAGGACAATGCAATGTACAGGCCTGCATCCAGAGGTACAGTCATAACTGTCATGTGTTTGAACCATTGATGCCTGCAGAAACATAACATACATTGTGTGTCTCTTCCAAAAACAGGTGATGATGGGGACACAGCAGCAGATGAGGAGGAGTCCCTGTCCCAGGCTCCGGTGGCCCCTGAGCTCTCTGGTGTGGAACAGCCTCTGCCCTCATCGGATGGCGAAGACCAACCTGGCACCTCCGGTGTGAGTCATCATGCAGCACCAGCAGGACCACCATCTGCACCCCCTGCACCCATTCCTACAACATCTGCCAACACACAGACCACCCCCGCCGACACGGAGAGACCAAGGACACTGAATGACAACAGCACAGGGACCCCAGCCCACCATGAAGCAACGGAGAACAACCCCAGTACCAACCCCCAAGGGGCCTAGGGTCACCTATGCGTGCCACCGCAGGCCATGCACGTGGCCAGGGGTGGTGGGAGGGGTGGTAGGCAGAGGTCGCTGTTTGCAGAGGGGTCTGGACTGCATGATGACCCACAACTGGTACGCATTGCTGAGGCGTACCAGAATAGCACCGGAGAGGTCAGCCAGGTAGTGCGGATCCTCAAGAACATTCAACAGCAGCAGGCTGCCCATCATGCCCGCTTGGACTCCCACATGTCCCGTGTGGAGACACACATGTCCCATGTGGAGACACACATGTCTGGCATGGAGTCCAAGTGGGAGACATTGGAAGAACTGACAGCGGTGCAGAGGGACATATTGACATGCCTCCGCCAGATTAGCACCAACATGTCCACACCTCCCTGTGTGCCCACAACATCTGGTGCCGCAACAACTGCAACTGCCACAGGGAGGGAGGATGACTCTGGTGGAGAGTCCTCTGCACCGCAGCGGCCTGCACGTGAGGGTCCCCCAGAAAGAAGAGGGGTCGTCCGAGGAAGGACAACTGAGAGGCCGATGGCCATGTACATCCCCCAGGAACCCAACACCTGTTCTGGAAATTCTCCTTTGTGTGCAAACTGTTCACCCTGTCGAATGCAACCCAACTCTCCCACATGACATGGGGAGTTTAAGTTGGACTAATGTATCAGATGACTGTGGACTTTACTCAGGACATTTCTGCTACCAACACTTCCAACTCATCTGGGAACTTTGGATTCCAATCCCAATGTACAGCACCCACCATCCTGTGCACTATCCTCACACATGTATGTAAATAAACTCACTAATACACCATACTTGCCTCTGTTGTGATTCCAACGTTGTTTTTGTCATGGAGATGATGATCTGCTAAATGACACTGTGCATGCTAACTGCTACAGCAAGTTCTACACCGTCATGTGAGTCATGGCGACGTGACACATATGAGGGAGACACACCACTAGGGCTACACAACACATACACACCAGGGCCATCTGACTCATCGCCTACACTGATGTTGCCAGGAAATACAGTGGAATGCACAGACACCACACCTATTCACAGTCTGTGTTAACTAGCCCACAGGTGCAGTAAGCAAATGTCAGTCAGATGTGTGACCACAGACAACGCACATCCCAAAGTGAAGCACAGGTTTATTACACATTTGCAACATGTTGTTTCCACTACAGATGCAAGGTAATCCCATGTGGCAGTGGCCACACAGTCAACAAGTGTAGAAGAAATAAAGTCCAGGGGTGTGTGGCACATCTCCTGTAGGGAAACGACTGCTCCCACCCTGAAAGCTGAATCATGGTGTTGTGGGATCCGAGTTGACCAAACAACTCTGAAAGTACCCTGTGAAGGACAGACATGACACACAGTCAAAAGCACTGAAGAACAGGACAGAACTGCAATACTCATGCCCAATACATGTCACAAGATACCTACACAACACCAAGTTAGCATGTCAACACTGTTGGGGAGTACAGACTACCTGTAAGGACACATCGCTGCACGCATCCAGTCAAGTAGCACATGGCCACACTCAAACAGCAACAGAGCACCACCAACACATATCATGCAAACTCAAATCATTGACATGACATCTCTGGATACTCACATTCAGCTGAAGAAGTTGGTGATGAGCTGTGTGCGGACATCACCCTCATCATCATCATCATCACTGGCATCGTGGCCCAGGCCAGGATCCTCCACAGGTGGCGGATGTTGGTCATCGTCATCCAGGATGAGAGGCAACTCCTTCCGCACTGCCAGGTTGTGTAGCATGCAGCAGACGATGACAATCTTGAACACCTCTGCTGGGGCATATGGGAGGGCCCCTCCTGTCTTGTCCAGGCAACGAAAGCGGCTCTTCAGGAGACCAAATATCCGCTCGATCACTCTCCTGGTCCGACCATGTGCCTCATTGTAGCGCATCTGGGCTGGTGTCACAGGGTTCCTGAGGGGTGTCAGCAACCACGGCATGTTGGGGTATCCGGAGTCACCTACATACAGACAATTGCACATTAGCTGAGTTGGAAAAGAGGGTGGAATACAACACTGCAGAACACACACAATGGTACAAAGTCAGTACACACCGACAAGCCAGGCACGCTGGTTCTGCATCTGTGACATCATCCTCGGGATGCGACTACTCCTCATCACGTAGGCATCATGTGCAGAACCGGGGAAACGTGCACACACATGTGAGATGCTCATATCTGCAAGACATACCACCAGAGCATTGATAGAATGGTAATGTTTCCTGTTCCTGTATGCCTGCTCATGTGCCTGTGGCGGTACCAAAGCCACATGTGTCCCATCAATGGAGCCAATGACATGTGGCATCCTCCCCAGGGCATAGAAGTCACTCTTGATGTCAGTGAGTTGTTGACGTTTAGGGAAATAGATATACTGGTTCAGGTATCTCAACATTGCCTCCAAAACATCGCTTAGCACACGGCTGAACATGGTCTGTGACATCCCACCAGCAGACGCCACAGTGTGTTGAAAGGTACCGGTGGCAAAGAAGTGTAGGGCTGCCATCACCTTCACCTTGGGGGTCAGCGCTGTAGGGTATGTCCGGCCAGGTTGCAAATGTGGGGACAACCGCACCGCCAATTCCTCAATCAGCGGCCTGTTGAAGCGGTACCGTCGGATGCAGTCACGTTCATCCATGGTTGCAAGGTCAGGGAATGGTCTATGGACAGCTGGTGCCCTGCAGTGCATAGGTGAACAAAGAAAGATTGTCAGTCACCCCACATATGTGGCATTGACCATACTCAATATCACATGATACATCATTACGTGACACAAGTACTTGATGTGTGTGCCGTTCTGTATGGACATATATGGCACCTACATGGCCAACATCTAACATCTCAGTTCAACATGTGTTGACAACAAGTTCCAGGTTGTGCTATGGGAAATCATTAGGCTGTGTCACAGTACCCATGTACTGCTGTCACGTTCCAAACACACACCACAGTGACAAGTGAGGACAGATGTGCCACAGGCATCACAGCTCTTTGACAGGTAGATTCCCAGGGACCCTGTATTGCCACATGGACACTGGCATGACATGGTGTGTCATGTACACGTCAGCAAAACAACCATGACTCCCACAGGTAGTGGTCCCTGTTGCCTCTGCAGGACAGACATGGACGTCTGTGACACACACACGCACAACAGCAAAGTCGATGCACAAACAACGTGGATGTGGAGACTGTCTCCCATTGTGCACATGGAATCAGAGACATCTGAAACACAACATGCACACAGACTGTGGAGGGCCATCACAATTGTGGCAATGGGTCACCCTGTGACGTACATACCATCTCACATGGGACTCAGGGTGTATGTGACATAACATACACATACGCAACCTGGAAATGTGACCATGCCACATGCTCTGAACTGAACAGTTGCACATCACAGTGGTCATGTGCACAACACACAAAGGATTCTGTCCCCATGAACACGTGCACAGCCTGCGAGTGGCTTCCCCCAAGTGCCACCAAAAAAACCACATGTTGACCCCCATACACACACAGATAATGCAGCCTTACATGCCTTAGGATACAGTGTGGACAGGCTGTGGTGTTGTAGGTGTGCCCCTGAGTCCCTGGCAAGTAATTGTGGCTGGCATACATTCACCAGTGACAACCATGGTGACATATGCGAGTGACTTGTACAGGGACGCGTCGTACAGCAATGGACCGATACGTGTGCACGCATTGGCCATTGCATAAGATGTGGACGGATGCGTGTTGTCATCCGAAATACGCGTTGTACAGCAATGGACCGATCGGTGCGCACGCATTGGCCATTGCATAAGATGTGGACGGATGCGTGTTGTTTTCCGAAATACGCGTTGTACAGCAATGGACCGATCGGTGCGCACGCATTGGCCATTGCATATGATGTGGACGGATGCGTGTTGTTTTCCGAAATACGCGTTGTACAGCAATGGACCGATCGGTGCGCATGCATTGGCCATTGCATATGATGTGGACGGATGCGTGTTGTTTTCCTAAATACGCGTCGTACAGCAATGGACCGATCGGTGCGCACGCATTGGCCATTGCATATGATGTGGACGGATGCGTGTTGTTTTTCGAAATACGCGTCGTACAGCAATGGTCCGATCGGTGCGCACGCATTGGCTATGTCCTGACATGGTAACGGACGCGTTTTCGAAGCTTAAACGAGTCGGATGCAGTGAATTCAGTTGGCCACCCACAACAATGTTGCAAATTCATGGGTGTCATGAAGTTGAACTTTTGAAGGATGCTGTGGGCGTGTATAAGTGGTGCAATTCCATGGATTGGCCAGATTCAGAAGATGCAAACGACTTGGACCTATCACTTTGGACACATGGGACAGTATCTGCCTCTGCACCACACATATAATGCTGGCTGTTCCCTTGAGAGCTCACTTGCCTGCACTACATGCTCCAGGACGACATCTGCCACCACCACTGCTGCTGTCTCTGCATCCTCTTGCTACTGCAATGGCACGTACTGTGGATAGAGCCCCAGCCTTCAGCACTGAGGAGAACCAGGCCCTGCTGGACAGCCTCCTTCCACAGTACAGCAAGCTGTATGGGAAACCAGTGGAGCAGGTGAGTGTGCTGTCCACTGCCTTACTAATTGTGCATGTTGTCTGACTAGCAAGACTTACAGTGTGTACACCAGTGGCTAGCATGCTCACTGAGTACATGTCACCCCCCAAAGTGTGTAGTCACATGCACTGAACAGGTTTAGTGCAGTAACAGTGCATTCCAACAAGGTTTGACTTCCCAGGCAATGATACCATTTAGTAACTGCTGGCAAACTGTTCATAGCCATAGTTGCACTACCTGTGTACATCATATGCCCCTGTGATTGAGACATGTATATCCAACAGTGTGATGCACGGAAATGTTGCATGTGTAGTAATGGCCTTTTCACTTTGTCATCCTCACAGGATGATGCCCACCAGAAGCAGGAGATCTGGCTGACCATCGTCCGGGCAGTACGATCTGTGGGGGTCTACAGGCGCAGGATCCGCAACTACCAGCAGAGTGGGCAGGACCTTCGGGGCTGGACCCAGAGGATCGCAAGGGTCCAGCTGAAGCTGTCGCCTCCTCGCAGGAGGGGCGGACACCGGACCCTGACCCCCCACATGCTCTGGATCCTGGTGGTGGTCTTACCTGACCTGGATGGGCAGCTGAAGGCCACACAGCAGCAAGGAGGGGGTAAGTGCTAGCCTTAACTGTGTACTATGACTGACATGCTCTATGCACTCCTTTAGCCTGGTTCCACTTCCACAGTACAACTGTCATGTTGTCCTGGACTCATGTCCCTCACTTGTGTCATGCCCCCTCCTCATCTGATACACAGGTGTGGCCCTTACAGTCTGTGACTTAGGTCACTTGGGTACTGTGTACTTGCAGTTACCTGTGGTTCAAGTTGGGGACAGCATCAGTTACAGGAACTTTGTGGTGGGCTGCATGGGTGGTACAATTGCTCACAATGCCTGTGATCTGACATGTACTCTGGGTATGACTTTGATATGTGTTCCAATTGCTGCTCTGACTCACCACATGTCTGGGGTATGTGCCACACACCCATGCTGCAGCAGAGACCAAGGTAGGAGCCTCAGACGTATGTACATCATGTGTGTGACACATGCATAGCCACCTGCCTAGTGTTCAGGGTAATACCATGTTGCACATGGACCAGGACTGTAATGCCTACTCCGTACATCGAAGGCACTCTGTTCTCCCACTCCCGTGCGTCAGCATACATATTGGGCATTGTGAAGAGGGCACTCAGGTGTATGCCTCTGTGTCACCGTGGTGTGGCCTTGCTTTTTGGACTCCTGGAGTGTTTAACAATTTGGGGTGGCCAGCCATCTGAGTTGTGACTATGGGATCTGCACATAGGTTAATGCATAGGTCTCTGATCCCTTGACTGTGCACAATGTTGTTTTGAACATTGAGGTGCAGGCAGCTTTGGTTCATTCTCATCAGACGGTGAAGTGCTCATGTGTATGGATTTGTGTTTGCAGTCACTCAAATGTCTCATTTGATTGACGTGGGATCATCTCAGTCCTCATGATGTGGGTGGCCAGGGGTGAACATGTGCACCTGTCAGCTACAGGGCTTACATTTCAAAAACTTCCATGATTGTGACACAGTGCAGACTGGTGTTGTGTGTATGCACTGCCCCTGTGACAGGAGACAGTTATGACTGACTTGCCAGACAGGCCTGTGCCATGACATTCCAATCGCAAAGGGTGATCCAGCAGTGGTGTGATATGTCCTGCTGCACACCATTGTCGCATTGTCTATCAGGACATGAGGACATCATTGTGTCTGGTGATGGAAGCAAAACCCACATATCAACAGAGACTTTGCCCATCACTTTTCCTGACACATGTACTGAGTCAGTGGCAGGAGATGGCATGTGTTTGGAGTGACACATTTCCATATGTTCTCTTGGATGTCCAACAACTGTGTATGTGGTGCATGTGTGCACATATGATTAGTTGCATACAACAGGCAGCAGACAGATGGGTGCATGGGCAGGTAGGATATGTGTGGCATGACTGACTGTCAGGCAGACAATGGGCTTCTTCAAATCAGTGTCAGCACTTATTGCAATGTCTAGCAAATGATGGCAGGGCTTGCTCTGTGATGTGCTGTACTTACTGTGGTGTGTGTGGTCAGTACAGGTGACTAATGTTGCTCTGTTTATCCTGATTGTTTGCAGATACATCCACGGCCACAGGAGGAGACAGCTCCACGGACCAAGAGGAGCGGCAGAGCCAGACTGGATCCACTGCAGGGGAGAGCGAGGGATCCAGTGGCACAGAGGGTGAGGGGAGCCACACTGAGGAGACCTCAGCTACGACCACCTCGGCTGGGGAAAACAGCACTTCCAGTGAGGACTCCCTTGTGGAGGCGGGTGTCAGCAGACCAGAGGCAACGTCATGCAAGTCTGTCCCCGCCACCACCACCATCTCCACCCTCCCATCTGCTCCCATCCCACATGTCCGTGGAGGCTCCCGTATAGGGGAGCATGTCTCCTTCATGCCAGGCACTGCACCCCCTGCCTCTGTCCCCCCTGCTGCCCTGAGTGTGGAGTCTGTGGACTTTCTGAAACAGATCCATGTAGGGCAGACATCAATGCTGAGTGTCCTCCATGCACACACGGGTCTGTTGACACAACTGGTGTCATTCATGGAGGGCATGTCATCTGGCATGTCTGCCCTACATTGGACCAATCAGTCCATGGCCTCCTCACTGATGGCAGCAGTGTCCCTCCTGCAACAGTCCCTCACCCCTCCTACCTCTGCCCCATCCACAATCCCCAGCACCCTACCTGTCCCAAGCACACACACACCGGCACCGGCACGCACCAGCACAGACACAAGCAGCACACAGACACACAAGCCAAAATCCAGACGCACACGCACGCACAGTCAGGGGACTGATACCTCACTCACAGGGGATGGGGGCCAGACACACACACATGCATCCACGAGCACTCCGCAGTCCTCAGATACCTCTCCCTCCAAAGCCCCTTCCCTTGCCTCACCTGCAACCCCCCCTCCCAGAAGCTCTTCCTCTTTGAGCTTGGCCTCTTCCAGGCGGAAGAGGCGACCACCACACACAGAGGGGAGTGCCCCTCACAACTGGGCACACTCCCCCAGGCACAGGCAGACTGAGGACCCCATTCAAAAGTCCCCCTGGACCAGGAAGGGCAAGACCCCACCACCACCACCACGCAGCTCCACCACACAGTCTCTCTCCTCCATCCCCCAGGCCACCACTCCATAGGTTCCACCGCCACACCCTGCCCCAGGTTCCCCCACACACCGATACCGCATGCCCAAACTTCTTAGGCCCTCACCCCCTACCACTTGCTCTTCCACCCCCAAACCAGACGCTCTGCCTGTTTGTGCCACTGGTGTGGAGACCGGGTCCCCCCCCTCTGTCCTGCCCACCTCATCTGCCCCCCTTCCACTCCCTTGGAGTTATGCACTGCAGTGGAGTCCACAACCACCCCGTCTGACTCGGGCACTGCAGTGGGGACCCAGTCCACTCCATCTGACCGGCCCACGCAGTGGTTGCAGCACCCACACCATCTGACTTGTGCCCTACAGGGGTGCCGGCCCCCACTGAGTCAGACACCTCCACTGCAGTTGCCGGTAACACTCCTGCACCCACCACCCCTTCACTGCCTCCTTCTGGCATCCCCTGATCCTGTCCCTGCGGTGCCTGGCCTGCCCCTTGTATGCCCCTCCGAGGGGGATGTTCCCTGTCCGTACCAGTGCAGGCAAGCAATGGGTGACAAGTTGTCACGTATCACCCTGTTGGGACTGTGTATTTGGACTGGCCATTGGCCTTAGTTTCTTTTGGACTTAAAATTTTAGTTTAACATTTGCTGAATAAAGCCTCTTTTTGTTTACTTGTGGTTTTTCTTTGGATGTGCATGATGTAGATGAGTATCATCATGCATTTGCAGTTGTAATAGTGTTCAGATCAGGAAAATGAAGTGTTGCTGTGATGGACTCCATGTGGTCCATGGGATATGTGTCCTAATGTAGTCTGGATCTATAGCATCCTTTGCTGCAGTCTGAGGGTGTAATGTTCAGCATTTGACACAGGGATGTACGTTTTGCTTTTGTAAATTAACATCTTTGGCTTACACTGATGCACATCTGGTGGGCTTACCACTGTTCAATCTGTTCTATTTCCCTGACTGTGTGCCCATCTCCACTGGACATGCATTTTAGCACATCAATGTTGAAGGACTCATCTGTGTATACAGTGCAACTTGCTTGACACATGTTTTGGGTGTATGTAGATGACTGACGTGACACTCCCGTACCCAGGCTGATGTGAGCAGAGCCTTCAGTGTGTTGTAGTTGTTGACTCACTGACCGAGTGTTCTGCTGACATGTTTGAGTCATGCACAGACAAGGTTTGGCACAGCGGACCTTCCACAGGAGTGGAGTGCCCTCATGGCAGTGTGTAATCCCGTGACATTGCCTGGGCCCGTGTTGTGTGTTGTGTGAGCATGTCGGTGTGTGTTCCCTTCCCTTTTCCTACATAGGCTGTGTCCCTAGGGATGTTCCTGTTTGTGATGCTTGCTGAGTTGTCCTGTGTTCACCCAGCATCTTGGACCTGGTTCTCCGGGATGTGGGTGCATGGCAAACTAATGTTCATCAGGTTGTCATCCCTAGTTGTCTTTGTTGTCAGGGCTGGGGATGTGGGCAAACGCAGATGGGACACAGTCAGGATTCCCCTTGGCACTTGTTGGTTACACAAGTCATGTAATTTACAGTTTGTGGTAGCTTTCAGTGATTGTGACACGTTGTGTGTGTGACTGCTGCCACTCCTCAGGGTCAGAGCTGCAATGTTGGAAGTTGTCTATGTGTGTTCTTTGTGGGTCACCTTGGCTTCTTCATTGGTGTGTGACTGTGGCCGGGATCCCATTGATTGGGGTGGATTTCACGTCATGCCCATGTACGGCGTACTGTGCAGTGTGTCAGACATTCACGAGTCTTGTTGACTGGCCATGTGTGATGGGTTTCTGCACCTTAGTTCCCACCACCACCCCTGGGATTGTCATGGGTGCATGTGCAATGTCACCAGTCCATGTGAGCTTCACTGCTCCACATTGGTGGAGATCAAGGAGTGTGGTGTTGAGTGTGTGTGCAAATGTGAGTTGTTGCACGGCTAGACCCCTACCTCCATATTGGCCTTGGCTGACAGGCCGTGCTGATTGATTTGTGCTTGTGCAGGTGTGATGGTAGTTAGTTGCTCAGGACACATGGCTGTGGTTCACAGTGTGAACGACATCTACCTTTGTCATCACAGTGGGATTATCATGCAGGCTAGTGTCACCACAATGTGGGGTCCCTGGGGGTAGTGCTGTGGTGGGTCTGTCTCTTGCTGTGTTAGTTGCTGTTCCTACAAGCTTGTGTGACATGTGTAATTTGGGCTCCCTCTCATCTAACAATGCCTTATTGCCCACATAGGGGAATCCGATCCATGAGTTACTTTTGTGTGGCACTGTATTCACATCTGTGTAATTGGGATTCAGGCCTCCTCATGTGTTGTGTGGTTGCCTGGGGACACTGGCACACCCCCATCACCTGTTGTGTTTGATATGCAGTGTGAGGCTGCCTGTTTGTGTTTGTGCATCTGCACCACTGCATTGGCATATCTTTAGTGTGCCATTGGCTGTATGTTGTTTGGTGGATTTCCCCTGCTGTCCCTGGGACTCCTAGGTCATCAGTCAGCACAATAATCATGGTTTGTATGTCCCATTGCTGCCATGGTATGGTATTTGTTCACCTCACATCTACAGTCTCCACAGGATATCTACATTTGTGTGTCCATTGGTGCAGATATGTGGGTCTGCAATTATGATGGTCACTTCTGTCATTGTGTAATTGATAAATGTTGACAATGTCAGCCCCCATGGGTGATGTTTGTCTGCACATGGCCAAAGGTATGTTTTATTTGCACTGCACTGTTTGCCTCACCCAATCTATGTTGCTATGGGACACAAGCACTACTTTGCCACTGATGTGTTTGTTGTTGTGTGACCAGGAATCATCCATGCTGTTTGGCAGTTGCAGCTTTTTCCATGACAACACTTACCTTTTGGTCACTGTGATGATGGGGGTTTAGACCCCATTGCCACAATGTTCAAAATGTGCTTCAGCTATGGACCCCACACTTACATTTTGGTCACTGTGATGATGGGGGTTTAGACCCCATTGCCACAATGTCCTAAATGTGCTTCAGCTATGGACCCCACACTTACCTTTTGGTCACTGTGATGATGGGAGTTTAGACTAAGCCCGGGCGTAGTTTGCGTAGTAGCACTTCACGTAGCTACGTGAAGTACAGCTTCAACTACACGTAGCTATGCAAATTGCGTAGTGCGTAGCTGTGTGCTTGACTGCACTGTACAATAATTACCAAAAGCAAACTTGTACAGTGCAAGTTAAGATAAAATAAATATCTCTGTCTTTATATGCTAAAAATGCATATAGTCATTTCACTAAAGTGAAAACAAAAGTTAACAAGCAGTGAGAGAGGTGATGATTTTGGTATCCTCACTAACTTAGGAGAGAACCAACAACCAAGCAGATGTCTTGAAAACAAAAAGCACATCTTATTGAACGATTCCTCCTAGGACCACCCCAAGCACAGTTATGGGCAAAAATACAATCCCAACCAAAGGCCCTGCAAAGCATTATGGGACGAGATTAGCAGTGGGCAGTGAATATTATAGTGTCCAATATCAAAATAATTCTACAAAGAGCTGCAGTTCAACTAGTCGTCACTGGGTGTCGTCCCTCAAGAGTGAAATGCAAAAGTATTGAAAACCTTTCATGAAGCTTTTGCATTTGACTCGTGAGGGACGACACCCAGTGACGACTAGTTGAACTGCAACTCTTTGTAGAATTATTTTGATATTGGACACTATAATATTCACTGCCCACTGCTAATCTCGTCCCATAATGCTTGCAGGGCCTTTGGTTGGGATTGTATTTTTGCCCATAACTGTGCTTAGGGTGGTCCTAGGAGGAAGGGACCACCATTGAATCGTTCACATGATATGCTTTTTGTGTTCAAGGCATCTGCTTGGTCCTCCCCTAGGTTAGGGGGACTCCAAAATCATCACCTCTCTCATTGCTTGATATGTCAAAATTCATTTTTGTGAATTGGTTATATGCTTTTTAGCATAAAAAATTGCTTTATCAAAGCATTTGAAGGAGTTTGTTATTATTATTAAGCCTGGGCGTAGTGCTAGCTGTGTGCTTGACTCACTGCACTGTACAATAATTACCAAAAGCAAACTTGTACAGTGCAAGTTAAGATAAAATAAATATCTCTGTCTTTATATGCTAAAATTGCATATAGTCATTTCACTAAAGTGAAAACAAAAAGCAGTGAGAGAGGTGATGATTTTGGTATCCTCGCTAACTTAGGGAGAGAACCAAGCAGATGTCTTGAAAACAAAAAGCACATCTTATTGAATGATTAGGTGGTGGTCCCATCCTCTTAGGACCACCCCAAGCACAGTTATGGGCAAAAATACAATCCCAACCAAAGGCCCTGCAAAGCATTATGGGACGAGATTAGCAGTGGGCAGTGAATATTATAGTGTCCAATATCAAAATAATTCTACAAAGAGCTGCAGTTCAACTAGTCGTCACTGGGTGTCGTCCCTCACGAGTCAAATGCAAAAGCTTCATGAAAGGTTTTCAATACTTTTGCATTTCACTCTTGAGGGACGACACCCAGTGACGACTAGTTGAACTGCAGCTCTTTGTAGAATTATTTTGATATTGGACACTATAATATTCACTGCCCACTGCTAATCTCGTCCCATAATGCTTTGCAGGGCCTTTGGTTGGGATTGTATTTTTGCCCATAACTGTGCTTGGGGTGGTCCTAGGAGGAAGGGACCACCATTGAATCGTTCACATGATATGCTTTTTGTGTTCAAGGCATCTGCTTGGTCCTCCCCTAGGTTAGGGGGACTCCAAAATCATCACTCTCTCATTGCTTGATATTTTATTGTCAACATTCATTTTTGTGAATTGGTTATATGCTTTTTAGCATAAAAAATTGCTTTATCAAAGCATTTGAAGGAGTTTATTATACTCCTGCTACGCTACGTTTATTAGTACAGTTATTCACTCTGCTACGTGCAATTTGCGTAGTGCGTAGTAGCACAAACTTTGCATGCTTCGTGAGCGTAGCAAAGTATTATGCCCAGGGTTAGTTTAGACCCCATTGCCACAATGTTCAAAATGTGCTTCAGTTATGGACCCCACACTTACCTTTTGGTCACTGTGATGATGGGGGTTTAGACCCCATTGCCACAATGTTCAAAATGTGCTTCAGTTATGGACCCCACACTTACATTTTGGTCACTGTGATGATGGGGGTTTAGACCCCATTCTCACAGTGTTCATGGTCTGCTTGCATTGTGGAGGCCACACACATTTATGTGTGACACATGTGATAGGGGGTCACATTGTATGTTCAATGTCATGTTCAGTGTTGTAGGCATTTGACACAGACTACACACTCTTGTCATGATGTTGGGGGGATGTCTTTTTCTGACATTCCTTATGTTGGAGTATGCTGGTTGTGTCATGCATTACCCGTCCTATGAGTGGGGATGGTAGTAGTGGTAGGCATCCAGGCCCCCATGAGTAGGGGTGGTGTTAGTGTAGGCATCCATCCCCCTATGAGTGGGGATGGTAGTAGTGACAGGCATCCAGGCCCCCATGAGTAGGGGTGGTGGTAGTGGTAGGCATCCAGGCCCCCATGAGTAGGGATGGTGTTAGTGGTAGGCATCCATCCCCCTATGAGTGGGGATGGTAGTAGTGGTAGGCATCCAGGCCCACATGAGATGGGGTGGTGGTAGTGGTAGGCATCCAGGCCCCCATGAATAGGGGTGGTGTTAGTGGTAGGCATCCATCCCCCTATGAGTGGGAATGGTAGTAGTGGTAGGCATTCAGGCCCACATGAGTAGGGGTGGTGGTAGTGGTAGGCATCCAGGCCCCCATGAGTAGGGGTGGTGTTAGTGGTAGGCATCCATCCCCCTATGAGTGGGGATGGTAGTAGTGACAGGCATCCAGGCCCCCATGAGTAGGGGTGGTGGTAGTGGTAGGCATCCAGGCCCCCATGAGTAGGGGTGGTGGTACTGGTAGGCATCCATCCCCCTATGAGTGGGGATGGTAGTAGTGACAGGCATCCAGGCCCCCATGAGTAGGGGTGGTGGTAGTGGTAGGCATCCAGGCCCCCATGAGTAGGGGTGGTGTTAGTGGTAGGCATCCATCCCCCTATGAGTGGGGATGGTAGTAGTGACAGGCATCCAGGCCCACATGAGTAGGGGTGGTGGTAGTGGTAGGCATCCAGGCCCCCCTGAGTAGGGGTGGTGGTAGTGGTAGGCATCCAGGCCCCCAAGAGTAGGGGTGGTGGTAGTGGTAGGCATCCATCCCCTATGAGTGGGGATGGTAGTAGTGACAGGCATCCAGGCCCCCATGAGTAGGGGTGGTGTTAGTGGTAGGCATCCATCCCCCTATGAGTGGGGATGGTAGTAGTGACAGGCATCCAGGCCCCCATGAGTAGGGGTGGTGGTGGTGGTAGGCATCCAGGCCCCCATGAGTAGGGGTGGTGTTAGTGGTAGGCATCAATCCCCCTATGAGTGGGGATGGTAGTAGTGGCAGGCATCCAGGCCCACATGAGTAGGGTGGTGGTAGTGGTAGGCATCCAGGCCCCCATGAGAAGGGGTGGTGTTAGTGGTAGGGATCCATCCCCCTATGAGTGGGGATGGTAGTAGTGACAGGCATCCAGGCCCCCATGAGTAGGGGTGATGTTAGTGGTAGGCATCCATCCCCCTATGAGTGGGGATGTTAGTAGTGACAGGCATCCAGGCCCCCATGAGTAGGGGTGGTGTTAGTGGTAGGCATCCATCCCCCTATGAGTGGGGATGGTAGTAGTGACAGGCATCCAGGCCCACATGAGATGGGGTGGTGGTAGTGGTAGGCATCCAGGCCCCCCTGAGTAGGGGTGGTGGTAGTGGTAGGCATCCAGGCCCCCATGAGTAGGGTGGTGGTAGTGGTAGGCATCCAGGCCCCCATGAGTAGGGTGGTGGTAGAGGTAGGCATCCAGGCCCCCATGAGTAGGGGTGGTGTTAGTGGTAGGCATCCATCTCCCTATGAGTGGGGATGGTAGTAGTGACAGGGATCCAGGCCCACATGAGTTGGGGTGGTGGTAGTGGTAGCCATCAGGCCCCTATGGATGTGTATGGCATTGGTGATGGCCATCCCGCCCCTATGGTTCGGCTGTTGCTAGTGTACGTCATTTCTGCATCCCTATGTGTGTGTGACATATGTCGGGTACGTGTCGTTTGTTTGTGTAGTGGGTGTTTGTCTTACCGTCTGCGCCGTAGGCGTCCGTACCGGTTCCGGTAATAGATGTAGAGTATTAGTAGGACCTGCGCGATGGGATTCATGGTTGGGTCGTCTCGTTCGGGTTTCTTGTGGCTTCGACTCGTACTCGTCGCTGGCTTGTTCGTCTCGTAGCCGTGGAACGTCTTGTGGCGCGAATCGGAGCTTATGTGCAGCTCTCCCGGATGCTCTGACGTGCCGGACGTAGCGACGGGTTCGGCGCGTACGGAAGGCGCATCGTACTAGTCCGGCTGGAAGGTGCTGTATATTTGCTTCCGTGCGACTCGATTCAGCGTTTACGGATCCGGCTCGGGCGGGGAACAGGAGCTGGAATGGGTACGTACGGCTCGCTCGGAATCTGAGCAGTTATGCGCATCGTACTTGCTCGTTCGAACGACTGTTCGAATCGGTCGGGAAACACGCGTTTGGCTTGATTTTTTTCCGGACGAATAGTGTTAGGTGCGCTTCCGGCCGAGATCGGAATCGACCCCTATATATTTCGGTTTTTTTTTAAACGCTATAAATATACATTCATAACTGCATTCTTGAGTTAGCTCCCTCAAGCCTACTCAGTATTCTATAGAAGGGAGTTATGCAATATGCATAGAATACGTAACTTCTACATTGGTTACACGGTGAGGAGCAATAACACGTGCAGTAACAGAGGACAATTTCATTAAGAATTAGAACACCTAATTGATACAAAAAATGTGTTCATATCTAATAAATACTAAAACAAGAATAATAAGGATACCATTTTAAGATAAATAAAATTATAAGAATTGTAAAACACCTTGGCAATAGGTAAATTGCAGTAGGGATAAACATGCAATACAATGATTACATACAATCATTATTCTAAGTAAAAGGTACATAACAAAGCGTGCCTAATGGTTATTATAAGTCTAAGAATTTCCTATAGGGACTTTCTTTAGAATAGCTCTGCGAATGCACCACATAGAATATAAAAACCGCGAGATGGAAAACACAATAGGCATATCGGTATCATACTTAAAAAGCCTAAACACCTCAGAACAATGTCTAGTCCCCATATTCCTGCACAATTGTAGCAACCACCGAGACCTTGACTTCCCATAGGCTGGGCAGAAGAAAGTACGTGCATTTCAGTTTCCTCTGCTTGGTCACACCCTGGGCAATCTAGAGTATGGGTGCCCTGCCACTTATTAGTGAATGATCGAAGCGGGAGCACCCATGTCTAAATTGGAGAAAGAGCTTTTTGCTAGAAGCGGTTGAATGTAATCTAGCGCCGGTTCTATCCTATATTGCTGTTTTACTTCCATGAACCTAGAAGATAGGCAACCAAGCTTAGTCCCCCGCCATAATTGGGCCAGTTTAAATTCTCTATAGGTCTCGAGAAGTGCCTTTCTGGGGATCTTAGGACAGATTTCTTCAGCAGAAGTCCACATGTTTACCCTCCCCAGAGCCTGGCAAGTGTTCCTAATATAGGCTAGCCAGGGGAGTTTCCCCGCGCCTTGTAGCCTCATAACATCCTTCAGCTCTTCTTTGTATTCGGCTAGTTCGGGGGTGCTCCAAAGGCGTCGCCAATATAGGAGAGGTCTAGAAGAGGCTACATCTGCTATAGAGCAGATCCCTAAGTCCATCCTGAGGGGTGTTAATGGGGAGCTAGTAGGAAGACCCAACAATTGCCTGAGAAGTGAATTCTCTGTCAATGATAAAGAGGTAGATGGACAGTGGCCCCATAATTCTACTCCATTCAAGGCCGCACCCCTTGCCTGTATCTTGTAAATTTCTGCTACAGGGCCTAACAATTTATGCGTGCAATCTTATATACCTTTATAATACCTCCCGTAGACTGGGTCAGTTTTAGACTAGCTTTCTTTATTTGTGTCCCCCATTCCATTTCTTCAGTTAGTGTGATCCCTAAATATTCAAAAATAGACACCCTCTCTAGGGCCCTTCCATCTAGTCGGGGATTTGGGCAATTCGTAGTATTCGCGTTAAAAACCACATACTTGGTTTTTTGTAAGTTAATCTCCAAACCCCGGCTTCTACAAAAAGTGCTAAATACATCAAGAACCCTTTGCATGCCCATAGGAGATTTGGAAAGTAAAAGCGTATTATCCGCAAACATAAGTGCAGGAATTTTGCGGTTCGCTAACCTAGTTGCATCAATATCTTTTCCAGCCAGCAAGGATTCTATTAGGCCGTTTATAAAAAGGGAAAAGAGTGTCGGGGCCAGGACACATCCTTGGCGCAACCCTTTCTCTACGGGGAAGGGGGCTGAAAGTTCACCATTTTTGCCATATCTTATTCGTGCATAATTATCTTGGTGAAGGCGTTTCAACTGGTAGCAGAGATACTCTGGAACTCCCAGGTCCAGAAGTATACCCCACAATTGATCCCTCTGAACTAGATCGAAAGCGGATTTAAGATCCACAAATGTGAGGTAGAGGCTGCCACCCTCTAGAACCACGGTTTTCCAGTGGATAAATTGTAATCTGAAGATCTGGTCAATAGTAGAGGTCTTGGCCCTAAACCCTGCTTGTAGAGGTGTTAATACATTACTCTCTTCTATCCAAGATTGTAAATGCCCCAGAAGTACGCGTGCAAAGATTTTGTGGCTAACGTCTAAAAGACTTATGGGGCGATAATTGGCTGGATTAAACGGTGAACCCTTTTTATAAATTGGGACGATTTCTGCCCCTGCCCAAGTATAGGGCAGCGCCATGCCCTGCAAAACGGCGTTGAAAAGGGACCACAAGTAGGGTGCCCAGACTGAGGGCTCGGAGCGAAAAAGGTCACCAGGAATCTTATCCAGCCCTGGCGCCTTGGCTGGTAATAACTTGCCCAGTGCCTCTGTGATCTCCTTCAATGAGCAGAGTGGCACATCTTGATTTGGCAACTCCGAAAAGATAGGGTTTGTTTACACCCAACCAACTTCCTCAGTTGTCCTAGTATATAAAGATTTAAAATGGGCTCTCCAAACTTCTTCCCCTAAATTTGGCGCAATGGCCAATTTACCTTTTGATTTGCCTGTGTTAATTAAATTCCAAAAGGCCCTCATGTCATGATTGTCTAGCGCAGTTTTAATGGCATCCCATTTTTCACTTTCCCAGTTGATTTTAGTGTTAGCTACGGTAATTTTGTAATAATCCCTGGCTTCATTAATTTGTAGCCTATCATTGGTTCTAATGGAGACAAAAAGAGCTTGCTTGGCTACCTTGCAGTGTTTGTTAAACCATGAATGCCTTGGTTTGGAATTCAACCTAGACCTTTTGCTATTATGAAAAAAAGGTTCTAGAACAGAGAGCAAATCATGTTGGTTATTTGCAATTCTGGTTTGGGAAATTGAAGTGCCGCTAGTCACAGAAAGTTGGAACGCAGCATCAAGAAAGGGAACGATTTGTTGGTATAGGGAGGCCACTTTGTCCTGTGATTGGGCAAGTTCCCCCAGCATACTCTCCTCCCTCCGTTGGCCAATAATAGGCCAGAATCAGATTTTGAAGATATGCTATGATGGCCTTCAGCTAGCGGCGAGATTATTTCTAAAACCAGAGCATTATGGTCACTCTCGTAACGAGGAGTGACCTTAAAGTCGAGGACCCTGTACCATGATCTAACGTCTACCAGAATATAATCTAAGATCTATGCCTGGCCGAGTCTATTAAAGGTAAAATTCCCGGGGCTATCAGATACTGATCGACCATTACAGGCCCTCAATAAGTGGCTCAGTACAAGTGTATTCATTTGTAGAACCAGGGGAGTCCATGCCCGTGTTGGTGGAATATTAGGATCTGGAATTGCCCGAACAGAGTCCTCCTCACTTGTAATACTTGTGGACAAGCTGTTCAGGGGTTCAAATTGACAGTTAAAATCCCCACCTATAATGACCCAATAATTCTCTGGTATAGTTGGGAGAAAAGAGGTCAAGTAGTCAAGAGTGGGGGAAACTTGCCCATGGCAAACCGTCCGTGAGTAGACATTAATTAAAGCAATCCTAGTTGAGGTAGAAAAAGACAGAAAGACACATAAAGTGTCAGGTGAAGAAGTCTCTATCTGTTTGGCCTCGCAACCAAGGTGGACGCCAACCCTGGTGCACAAGCCCCCAGAAGGTCTCCCCCTAGCCCCCTGGACTGCTGAGATACTATACGACGCATAGCCCACTCTATGTGCATCTACCCTGGCCCATGTTTCCTGGAACGTACATAACTCATGCTAATCTATGAATAACCCCCAATCTGGAAGATCCAGTTTCGAGGTGAGTCCTGCTATGTTCCAGGATAATATCCGCATGCTTGATGGTCCTGCTTCGTTGACTAGAGGAGCCTGAAGGGGGAGGCTTGCCCTTAATTGGGCCTGATGTAAGTCTTTTGGCCCCACCCTTCCCCTGGAACTGCGTTCATTAGCCAGGTTGGGATTGCTAAATAAAGTAGGAATGGAATCTATCGGGCTACCAGCAGGGGCCAACTCCTTGTCTCTTTTCTGCTTTCCATAACCACCCTTTTGCGCTGGCCCGTCCAGATACAATAGTCTCATTCTAGACTCATGGTTACGACTGGGACTTTTGTGTGAAGGCCTAATGGACGTTAGTCAATCTACCGAGTCTAGTGGGCTGAATCTATTGGCGACAGGGAGGTTGTATAGAAGTGATGTGGGATGGTCCCGGACAATTTGAGGCATGGGCCCGCTCTGATCACTCGTTCCCCAATCATTGGCCAATCCTTCCACATTGCGTGGCATAAGCCTTGGAGGGAAGAAATATCCCAGGGGGAGAGAAGTAATACCCCCGGCCTCCCTCTGATAACCACAATCTAGAATGTATTGCACAGCCCGTGTGTCCCTAAAGTTGATCACTATACAGTCCCTGGCTAAATTCTTTGGCCTCCACCACAGCCAGCTTACCCTGCGTGTAAAAATGATTTTATTTGCGTCTTTGTAGGGGAAATGCCTATATTTGGCTAACCTGTGAATGCGTTTATTTTTGAGCTCAGAATGAGATTCCCCAGACCCCCTTTCCAGCTCAGGTACTCCTGATAGCACAATGGCATATGGAGTAGAGGCTGGGGGTAGATTAATACATGGTAGTGCAGACTGTGTTTCCCTGAATTTTGTGTGTGGTACAATCTTCGCACGGGCCTCTTGAGTTGTGCTGGCTTGCTGTGTATTAGATGAACCTATTATAGGCGGAGGCAACCTAATAGTAGGTTCGGGGGGTGGGCATCGAGGGAGCCTCTGGTGAGGGATAGCTGGGTCCAGGCTCTGTGGTGGGGGCGATCTTGGACAGGGAGCTGCATCCCCATGGTTGGTTATGTTGGGCCTAACAGGGATGGACAGTGTATCTGATGCTGACGGGGATACCTTATTGGGGAGCGAGGCCAGCTCTTTGACCAGGGATTTACTTGTCTCGACTCCCTTAAGAGTTGACTCTGCCTTTCCCGCCCAGTGGTCCACCAATGACGATAGTTTGTTAATTCGATCCGTTAAAACATCAAGTTCATCCTTTACAACAGATCTAAAATGCGCTTTAAGGTCCATCACCAAGTTTGTCACCCACAATGGTTGCTCTAGGGTCAACTGTAATGAGTCCCCAGTTCCTGATTCCCCCAAGTTTCTGTTTGCTAACATATCAGGTGCTTGTTTATTCCGCTTGGCTCCCGTATTTGCAATAGATTTGAATTTCCCCCCTTTCTTCTTACCACCGCTCCCCGGAAGGGTCTTGGAAGTATGACACGCTCCTGTCTGTGCGCGTGTCCTTGGGGGCTCTGGATCTGAGGCCATGGTTTGTGTGAAGGATGGAGGCGGGGTACCGGAGTCAGAAGTGGTAGAACTAGGAGCTATGATCGGTGTTAGTGAGAGGCGTCTCTCTGTACGCTCGATTTCCATTGAAACAACTCCAATTGCCCTCTGCAACATTTTGTCAATTGCAGTGGGTTGTGCAGTGGGTTGTGAGGGAGGAATAGTTTGCTGGGTAGTGGAATCTTTCACTACAGGTGTGCGTTTGCCCATAACTGCTTGTGAGGTGCGCCTTAGCAATACAATCGCTCCTTAACAGTCCTGACAGGGAAACAAGCACAGATCAGTTATAAGGGCACTAACCTTGGGTTAAGTGACCGGTTACTTGGTGTTCCAACAGACCGTCATCTGTATTCAGAACCAAGGTGGGTGGCCCAGCCCAGTCTCCTCCGGTCTCTGACGGGCGCAGACGGGCCCGCCCTTGGCCCAGGCTTCGCCCGGGCGCAGCCCGCGCTGCGGGAGTGCAGCGGCCCTTTTGTGCGCCTCCAGGCATGAAAATGAGATCGTGGGTGGCCCTCCTGCCGCGGGTGATGCTGGGCGCTGTAGTTTCAGGGTCCCTTAGCAAAGACTGGTATCCCACGCTGCGGGAGTGCAGCGGCCCTTTTGTGCGCCTCCAGGCGCGAAAACGAGATCGTGGGCGGCCCTCCTGCCGCGGGTGATGCTGGGCGCTGTAGTTTCAGGGTCCCTTGGCAAAGACTGGTATCCGCTAGGGGCGCTGCCTACTGCCCTGTCAGTGCCACCACTATCATTCAATTACTTTTGATGAAACAATTCTCATGTCTGTCCTTTTGCTATTTAAAGAGCTCCATTGATTGCCAACTAGAGTTGCTCAGTGCTTTATAAATATCAATAAATACATTACATTTTATTACTTGATTCAAATGAGCAGCGTTTCATATTGTGCCATGGTTGGTTGATACTGAGTTGTTCCATGGCCGGTGGGAGAGGCTTAGCCAGTGTTATTTTTTCTTGGCATTCTGGTATGTGTATTCTGCCATTTATAATGGAAAACAAACTATCTGACTAGGGTGGCTACCTGTCCGTAATTTACAAGGGCGGTCTGTTATTAGGGAGTAAAGTTTATTACCATTAAACAATTTTTAAATGGACATCATTTCTCCATAATTTCTCTGCCTACCTTCGCGGTAGCACTTTCCTCAACCTGATCATATCTGGATATCCCAGCCAAAACTAGATGGTTGGGGAATACCTTCCCCTCTTTTAGACCAGCTTAGGAACCTGCATACAAACACCTGGATGAGGATAAAGCTAGGCGCCGGGACACACATATCGAAAAAAATACCCACCTCAAAAGGGCTGAAACAAGGGTGCGTCCTAGCCCCGTCGCTTTTTAATCTTTTCCTAGCGGATCTTCCGGGGGAACTGGATAGTTGCACAAATCATGCCCCGAAATTCGGAAATATGTTACTATCAAATCTGTTATACGCCGACGATTTAGTTTTGATAAGCCGGACCCCCATCGGACTTCAACACCTCTTGAATGTGACTAACAGCTTTTTGCAACGGAATGCCTTAAAAATAAAATATAATAAGTCAAAAACTGGCAGTAAACTACCATAAGAAGAAAAGTCTCAACTGGTTCCTGGATGGTCACCGCTTAGACCAAGCAGCAAGTTATAAATATCTGGGATTAATATTAGATCAAAACAACTCTTTTAAACCACAGATAGAATCCCTGCGGAGAAAGGGGGTAATGACATACTTAGCTATAAAACCCTTGAAGAAGCTGCTGCCGGATCTAACACTCGACCCCTTAATAAAGGTCCTGCGAGCAAAACTCCATCCTACAATAACATATGGGATCGTATCAATGAAAGGAAAAGACGCAGCAGCCCTAGAGAATATAATAACCAATGCATATCGAGCAATCTTCCAGCTCCCCAAGTATGCTTCCCCGGCCCAAATACGGTTGGAGTTTGGGCTTCAAAAACAGTCAATCGAAAGAAGGGGAGCATACGTAAAATGCTGGCATAAAATCAAAGGAGTTGAGGAAGGATCCTTGAATCACCATCTTTGAACAGAGTTGCTTCGTCCTGAAAAATCGCCATCTATAGAGTACCTGCAGGAATCCGTCAAACTTCTAGGTCTGACAGACCTTTGGAGCATTACCATGTCACACTCCGTATTTAAAAAAGCTGTAACAAAGGTAACCCGTCAATTGTCTGCTATAGAGGACAAAAAACATTATCCAAACGATCTCATGGCTGGGTAGTACTAAACACGTATAAAGCCCTTAAACCTCAACCTTACTTGAATATGGGAATAAAAACCATCACCAAGGAAAAATTCTTAAAACTCCGCTTGGGGATTGGTGCAATTAACCAGTTCCTACCTCCTTGGGAGAGAAGAGGAGGCGACCAGCCTTGTCGTCTGTGCGGTCGTGGAGTGGAGGACCTAATTCATGTTATCTGCATCTGTAACAACTTAAGGGATATAAGGATAACCCTTTTAAAACCAATGTTCAGACAGCATGGAGTTAGGACCTGCAGACAAGCGGCATTGCTGTGCTTCAACCCAGAGAGAGTGCAGCTAAATTGTCGACTTACAAATTTTTTTGACATAACAGCTAAGAGACTGAAAAATTCGTCCACGTTATCCATGGAACAACTTACATCAGAAGTGCCATTAGATGGATTAACTTTCATAGAGCAAGAGGTAGAAGATTTACCAACGGAGGCTAAGCCTTAATGACCTTTTCTTCTTTTCTTCTCTTAAAAACAGCAATCCGTGGCAAAAAATGTGGGCCTCTTAATAGTGCCTCTTTATTGCAGCCGCATTGTCGAGTTTTAATCCTGTTGAGTGTTGCTAAGTTGTCGACTTACAAAATGTTTTGATATTACAGCAAAGAGATTGAAAAATTTGACCATGTTGGCTACGGAACAACTTACAACAGACCAGCCATTACCTGGAACAATTTTATAGGGTAAAATGGAGTAAGGTTTAATAATTGAGTCTAATGACTTTTTCTCCTTTCTCTTTCTTAAAACTGTAATTGGTGCCAAAAATGTGGTCTTTTAATAGTGCTTTTTAATGTATATGAGCAAGATACTTTTTTATTTAATGTTTCAATGTATGCAATGGTTTTAATTAATCAAGCATAATAAATAAATTTCTACTACGATGCTGGAAGCTGACACAGAAAAAAACACAGATGGCACACCTTGCAACACATTATTGCGTATAAGCATCTTGCACTGCAAATCAATGATTTTTTGAGGCAATACACAAGACTCAGTGTTTACCTAAAATGCTTAAATATGAGTTGTGCATATATATTTGCATTATCTATATTTACATATAGATCTATAAATAGACACATGCAAACTCATATTTAAACTGTTTCAGTAAACATATAGGTATACACACACACACATCCACATGCACGCACACACGCCTTATAAATGACCTTTGCAGGTGATCCCACCAGTTTTATCTGTGGCCCAAGGTATGCCCCCCTAAAAATCACTTCTATACAAACCACTGATTGAAACTAGTGCTCGATTTGTAAAAGACGTAAGGACTAAGGCTGAAAGGTTTTTGAAGGACGTCATTACTAATGTTAACCGCTAGGGGCGCTGCCTACTGCCCTGTCAGTGCCACCACTATCATTCAATTACTTTTGATGAAACAATTCTGATGTCTGTCCTTTTGCTATTTAAAGAGCTCCATTGATTGCCAACTAGAGTTGCTCAGTGCTTTATAAATTTCAATAAATACATTACATTTTGTTACTTGATTCAAATGAGCAGCGTTTCATATTGTGCCATGGTTGGTTGATACTGAGTTGTTCCATGGCCGGTGGGAGAGGCTTAGCCAGTGTTATTTTTCCTTGGCATTCTGGTATGTGTATTCTGCCATTTATAATGGAAAACAACTATCTGACTAGGGTGGCTACCTGTCCGTAATTTACAAAGGCGGTCTGTTATTAGGGAGTAAGTTTATTAACATTTAAACAATTTTTAAATGGACATCATTTCTCCATAATTTCTCTGCCTGCCTTCGCGGCAGCACTTTCCTCAACCTGATCCTATCTGGATATCCCAGCCAGCTCTCTCTCACTCCCAGCAGCGGAAGTGCATTAAAAACCTTATGAGAGCTGTGACTGTACAAAGGAGTCAGGGGAAGTGGAGAAGAGCGTCTGAGATAATACCACATATTTAGATTTTTTTAAGGTATCAGTCATCCTGGAGAGAAGGCTTTTTTTTTTTCTTTACCTGTCTGTTGCTCCTCTCACTTCACATACTGGGGACCAGCTCCTTCCCCTTTTAGCACCTTAAGGTCAGCATTAACTGTTCGGTAGTAATAGTTTTTTAACAAAAAGTATGGGCACTGCTTTTTTGTAAAAAATGAAATAGAACGTGCGACAGTTGTTTCCAATAGATGAAGCCCACTTCAGCCTCTGCTCGCTGCCTCCAACGCCCACGGGTAGCTCCCACCTTCTGCCTCGTTCAATCTTTCCATTCATTACCTCTTCCGGTGCAATCACTGTCTACCCTCTTCCTCATTCCAACTTTTTTTTTTTTTAAATCAGTTTTCACTTTTTCTCCATCTGTCTTTCTCCTCACTAGTCTCTCTCTTAATCCTCCATTTCTTTAACACTAAGATGCTCTCTAGTCTCTCTTTTTTGTTCCTCTGCCCCTGCAATCCCTCTTATAAATGTCAAGTGTTTTGCTCACAAGTATGCTTTTTACTGCATGGGGATGGCATTCGCTGTTCCATGCCAGCATGAGCAAAGCACTAAAGTTGTCGGCGTGGGGCGTAGAGTGAGAATTTCTGAAGGAGTGAGCATGAAGCTATGCTTTTGCAGGTTAAACTCTAGGCATCGCGTTCCTTACATGGCTGTACAGGCTAACTGTGCTATTTATCATTAAACACATTTAATCACAGCATAAAGTTTATTTACTGATGCTACGGGTGGGTTCCAGTACTCACAGATTAAATATGAAAGAGAATGACTATATAGGCCTTGATCACACATCTCTTAGCCCTTTCCAAAAGGGTGTTACGTGGGAAATCTGGTCATCTTGGCAGAGGATGTAGCCTTACGGCTAGAGCTGTCGACTTTGGAGCTGGGGAACCGGGTTCGAGCCTCGGCTCAGCCTCCTGTGATTCTGGTCACATCACATAATCTCCCAATGCCTACAAAAACAAGCATTGGCATAGCCAATAGGTCTCGCTTTTGGGACCTTATAAGTATTTAGTTATGCAGCACAATATCCTTGGTGCAACAACATCAACTGTTGCGTGGCTAAACACTTATAAGGTCCCAAAGGCGAGACCTATTGGCTATGCCAATGCTTGTCATTAGCTTAGCATTTGATATTTAACCTGTGGTGCTGTGGTCAGTGAATAAATGGACCCTGCAGACACGCAGACAATGGACGTCTCACAAAACATAGAATGACGTTTAAAAGTGGGTTCTGGATATGCACAAGTAGCATCGATGCCTTTAGCAGCATGGTGAAGTGCTTCGGCGTGCACTGTGGCGCTATGCCTACACGTGGCACATGCTGTCTGTAGTGCAATCTCGTGCACCCAGGCATGCCATGGAGTGTTAGCAGTTCTTATTTTATGTTCATCGTGACGAGGTGGGTAAATTGTAGTGTTAAAAGCGATGGGTGGCTGTTACATCTGAAAAGATAGACCTCAAACTCTTGGCTGTGTTACATTTATTAGCAGCAATATCTTTCATTGGAGTTGTGGTCGAGTGAGTAAATTAATTGTCGGTTTTGGAGACAGAAGACTAGAGCTTTAGTTCTGTTCCGTTTTTATTCGCTAAACAGTGTGATCCTGTGCAAATTATTTTTATCCCGTTTGTATTGTCTGCGAAACTGGGGTACTTGGAAGAAGTCTTTTGCTGAATTTAGATTTATAATCTAGGCAGTAGCCTATTCGAGCCCGTATCGATGTTGAAAAACAAACCTTGCTTTAACTTTTGGAAAAGTGAGTCTATAGAATGCGAACTGACTGGGTGCCCAGGACTCCACGCGCACACTCTGGGTTGTGCATTTGCCGTGTCCTTTTGCATGTGGTGTTTAAGAGACATACTTTGTATATAAAGACTGATAATTACGTCTGCTCTTAGGGGTCCTTTTAAACAAAACGATCTGTGGCGATTAGGAACCTCCTTGGGGCAAACATATGGCTGCACTTCCTCCTGTTTGAAGTCATTTGACACTTTGGAAGGACGCTGGTTGTCTTGAAATAAAACCCTCCCGTTAAAGGGAAGCATTTGAAGTCTCACGGGCTCGGACAGCCACGGAGTGGAGCTTCTCATTGTTTGTTGGCAGATTGTTTGTGCAGTTGCTTTTCATGCCTGCTCGCTGTTTCCCGGGTGTTTGTTCCTTTCTGCCTTCTTGGCAGACAAATCTGGGGAAGAGAACTCAGAGGGTTAGTGCAACTGCTGCAGGTGCATGCGGCAATCTGGAGTGGGTTTACTACCGAATCTAGCCTTTAATCCTACCGAAGTCTATAAAATAATTATTATTTATTTATGGCAACCTAAAACCTGTTGTGTACTGCGGTTTGAAGCCAAAGCAAGCGCTAGTCCATTTCCACCGGAGTAGCAATGGGGTTTGCGCGGAACGTGGTCTGTCTCTGGGCAGTGTCCATTACGTTGGGGTTAGGAAACGCAGACCCTTCGCTCGGCTTTGCAGGACATGGCAGACTTGGTCTTAATTGGCTTTCTTGGAGGGAAAGAATAGGAGATTTGCAGCCCTGTAGTAGGAAGCTGGGGTGACGCCTCCAAAAATGTCTGGTACTCATTTCAGAGCAGCCCACCTGTGGGCACTGTCCCAAATATGTGTGGGGTGACGAGAAGTTGGAGGGCAAGAATCGCAAGGGGAAGTCGCAGTGTCTCCAGCACATGTTGCACTCTTTATTTGCTCTCTCCCAAACTGGCATATTAATATTAACAGGCGGCGAGTCAGTGACTTAAAAATAGATTAATTTATTTACCCTACATCTATTAAAAAACAAGGGCATCACAGGTATAGATCGCTGGGAAGAAGTGGTCGGTAACCCGGTACCAATGATAACTCAAATGGCGCTGTCTAACATAGATTGGGCAGAGGCACAGGCAAAATGTGCAGTAGGTGAAGGCCAAAAAAATGGGGAAGCTCCAGTAGCGGTGGTGACATGCGAAGATCAACAAGCATTGGCCGCGCGGCTGTAAAAGTAACGCCGCGCGGCCGCGAAATGAAATAATAAAAAAAACCAGCACAAGCGCGCGCCTCGCGCGGCAGCAGGGGGGAGGGGGCCTGCGCGATTCCCTTGCGGGAGCGTGCAGCAAGGCGCGATGATTGCGACCAAATGGCGCCACCATTTGGCGCCGCGCGCTCCCGCAAGGGAATCGCCAGACGTGCACGCGTTGCCATTGCAAGCAATGCAACGCGTGCACGTTTTTGCCCCCAAAGCTGTGCCGATCGCTAAAGGTCTCTCCTATGCAGCGCATGCGCGCTGCGTAGGCGAGACCTAAAAATGAATGTATCCTAGTGTAAGGTAACTGGTGATCATGTAAAGCGCTCCAATACCTTCGGGTCGAGTTCGGGCTATATAAATCTGAAAATAATCTAAAAATGCCATGTAATCCATTAAATAAGAAATACTAACTTGACTTTACACCAGTCGTCTCAGAAGGATAAAGTACTAAGCCAGTCCTGCCAGAATCCACCTGTGACTTGCAAGCCACAAATCAATTTCTTCAGTTTGTACATGAAAATGCTCATCATGTATTGTCCCTATTTAAGCATAGCTGCAGCAGGTTAGTATACAGGATACTAAGGCAGAGATTTGTTGTCCCTGCTTTCAAGGAACCTAATAACTATACTAAAAATTGTTTTTCCTGATACGGAGCTCACCCCTTAAGAATAGTTTCCCTCAGTGTGTCAACCAGTGACACCAGGCTTTAGAACTGTTAGGGTTTAGGGATACGGTTTCAAAGAAGGAGAGGTGATATAAGAAAATAGGTGTTGGATATTTGAAGAAATACAATAGCAGAGATGAAGGTAAACATGAATGGGATTTAGAGTAGATTATACCTGAACAGAGGAAGCCTACAAAGAAATTAAGGGAGATACAGGGTTATTCGAAAGAAAGGAGAGGGAACAATTAAACGTTTGTTAATGTACTCATCATTCCCAATCACTGCCTTAATGCCGGTACCCACTGATGGAGACTAGTCCATCCCATAACATCTGTCTCATGCTGATGTCCCTCTCCTCTCTCCCTTAATGATAGACCTCTCTGTGATATCCTTCCTTATGCTCTCATGCTGATGTCCCTCTCCTCTCTCCCTTAATGGTAGTCCTCTCTGTGATGTCCTTCCTTATGCTCTCATGCTGATGTCCCACTCTTCAATCCCTTAGTGATGGACCTCTCTGTGATGTCCTTCCTTATGCTCTCATGCTGATGTCCCTCTCCTCTCTCCCTCAATGATAGTCCTCTCTGTGATGTCCTTCCTTATGCTCTCATGCTGATGTCCCACTCCTCAATCCCTTAGTGATAGTCCTCTCTGTGATGCTCTTCCTTCTGCTCTCATGCTGATGTCCCTCTCCTCTCTCCCTTAATGATAGTCCTCTCTGTGATGTCCTACCTTATGCTCTCATGCTGATGTCCCACTCCTCAGTCCCTTAGTGATAGACCTCTCTGTGATGTCCTACCTTATGCTCTCATGCTGATGTCCCACTCCTCAGACCCTTAGTGATAGACCTCTCTGTGATGTCCTTCCTTATGCTCTCATGCTGATGTCCCACTCTTCAATCCCTTAGTGATAGACCTCTCTGTGATGTCCTTCCTTATGCTCTCATGCTGATGTCCCACTCCTCAATCCCTTAGTGATAGACCTCTCTCTGATGTCCTTCCTTATGCTCTCATGCTGATGTCCCACTCCTCAATCCCTTAGTGATAGACCTCTCTGTGATGTCCTTCCCTATGCTCTCATGCTGATGTCCCACTCCTCAATCCCTTAATGGTAGTCCTCTCTGTGATGTCCTTCCTTATGCTCTCATGCTGATGTCCCTCTCCTCTCTCCCTCAATGATAGTCCTCTCTGTGATGTCCTTCCTTATGCTCTCATGCTGATGTCCCACTCCTCAATCCCTTAGTGATAGTCCTCTCTGTGATGCTCTTCCTTCTGCTCTCATGCTGATGTCCCTCTCCTCTCTCCCTTAATGATAGTCCTCTCTGTGATGTCCTACCTTATGCTCTCATGCTGATGTCCCACTCCTCAGTCCCTTAGTGATAGACCTCTCTGTGATGTCCTACCTTATGCTCTCATGCTGATGTCCCACTCCTCAGTCCCTTAGTGATAGACCTCTCTGTGATGCCCTTCCTTATGCTCTCATGCTGATGTCCCTCTCCTCTCTCCCTCAATGATAGTCCTCTCTGTGATGTCCTTCCTTATGCTCTCATGCTGATGTCCCACTCTTCAATCCCTTAGTGATAGACCTCTCTGTGATGTCCTTCCTTATGCTCTCATGCTGATGTCCCACTCCTCAATCCCTTAGTGATAGACCTCTCTCTGATGTCCTTCCTTATGCTCTCATGCTGATGTCCCACTCCTCAATCCCTTAGTGATAGACCTCTCTGTGATGTCCTTCGCTATGCTCTCAGGCTGATGTCCCACTCCTCAATCCCTTAATGGTAGTCCTCTCTGTGATGTCCTTCCTTATGCTCTCATGCTGATGTCCCACTCTTCAATCCCTTAGTGATGGACCTCTCTGTGATGTCCTTCCTTATGCTCTCATGCTGATGTCCCTCTCCTCTCTCCCTCAAAGATAGTCCTCTCTGTGATGTCCTTCCTTATGCTCTCATGCTGATGTCCCACTCCTCAATCCCTTAGTGATAGTCCTCTCTGTGATGCTCTTCCTTCTGCTCTCATGCTGATGTCCCTCTCCTCTCTCCCTTAATGATAGTCCTCTCTGTGATGTCCTACCTTATGCTCTCATGCTGATGTCCCACTCCTCAGTCCCTTAGTGATAGTCCTCTCTGTGATGTCCTTCCTTATGCTCTCATGCTGATGTCCCACTCCTCAATCCCTTAGTGATAGACCTCTCTCTGATGTCCTTCCTTATGCTCTCATGCTGATGTCCCACTCCTCAATCCCTTAGTGATAGACCTCTCTGTGATGTCCTTCGCTATGCTCTCATGCTGATGTCCCACTCCTCAATCCCTTAGTGATAGTCCTCTCTGTGATGCTCTTCCTTCTGCTCTCATGCTGATGTCCCTCTCCTCTCTCCCTTAATGATAGTCCTCTCTGTGATGTCCTACCTTATGCTCTCATGCTGATGTCCCACTCCTCAGTCCCTTAGTGATAGTCCTCTCTGTGATGTCCTTCCTTATGCTCTCATGCTGATGTCCCACTCCTCAATCCCTTAGTGATAGACCTCTCTCTGATGTCCTTCCTTATGCTCTCATGCTGATGTCCCACTCCTCAATCCCTTAGTGATAGACCTCTCTGTGATGCCCTTCCTTCTTCTCTCATGCTGATACCTACTTTCCCACCCTATGTCCTGCATACTTCTCTCCACGAGGGTGCCTTTTATTTCTCAAGTATGATGTGGCAAAGAGTGCGAAAAGAATCCAACCATGCCACTGTAACCATTGGTGGATTGAAGAGTAACTCATATTTGCTGTAGGATCCTGCGTAACAAGGATCCCAGGACATGTTCGTCCCATTTTGTTCTCAGTAGAGATGTGTAGAGCTCTGGCACCAAAGAGTGAGCATTGAAAAACTGAAAGGGTGGTCCTGTGCGCATCCCACTAGCCTGGGCATAAGCGCAGCGGTCAATGACCCCTTAAACCAATGCATATCATTCCCAAGCATCTATGCCAAATCTCTCCACACTGTAGTCAAAAGACGTCTAAACCTAGCAAATAATAATGGCCTGCTAGAGTCATTAATCCTAAAATTAAGACTCACACTCAAATACATACAAACGAAAGAGTCAATCCTGGCACTCTATAAAAAGACTTTGATGGTTCCAACTCCGGTGCAAGTGTGGAGCTTGAAAGAGAGACTAAATATGATAACAAAGGATTTAATGAACGGATCAACAGTACTGTTCAATGTGTTCACATCAGTACAGTGCAGCCCTGTGAGAGGCTGATCGATATCCAGTACATTGCGGATGCAGTCGCGGCTGGCATGACTCCCGGGTCAGGGTCTGCGTGGGTTCACGGGGGGAGGGAGGGGGGACGGGTTTAATTAAAATTAAAAAAGCTTACCTTCCCGGGTCCCACGCCGCCTCAGCTCCTGGCTGGTCCCGCGGTTTCCTGCTGCTCTCCTGAACAGGAAGCAGCCACAGGCAGCCTCCCTCCCCTCCCCTAAGCCAAACACAACACTGCAATAGCAGTGTTGTGATTGGTATGGACGGCGCCCAGCCGGGCACCTATGGGGAGGCCATTTTCTCTATGTAGGCTGCATGCAGCGTACATCGTGAAAAGGCAGAGTCCGCATGACTGCTTTGGTTGGCCCCAGAGGGCCGACCAAACAGTCAGGGCCCACAGCATTGGGCAAGCCACTCCTCCCTGACCCGCCCAACCGTCCGCCCCCATCCAGGCATACCCTTCTGCTTTCTCGCAGTGCAAAAAGCAGAAACATAAAATGGTATTTAAAATACCATTTCATGTTTCTGCTTCTCGCACTGCGAGAAAGCAGTGGGGCGACGCTCCTCCGCCCTAATGGAGGAGCCGCCCCTGTGTGGATGTTGCCCGATATCTTTTGATTTCCAGTGCAGGCTGGTAACCTCTACCTGGGCACAGACAAGATAAAAGCATAGCCCCATGGTGGCAGCAGGTTAGAGAAACCGATCCAATTATTTAATAGTCATTAACGTACTACGTTTCCTGATGAGACAACAAACTGGGACCAAGTTATCCAATACCACACCTGAATTTTGTCAACTACCAACATGCTTGTGGTATGAATAGGAGAAAATACCGTCAGTACTAAAAACAGGTTTTTTTTGACTGGCCCCCGTCTCTTTTAAAGAGTAGACAGTCGCAAAAGGTGCTGCCAACATTATCATGACATGTTCAAAACACTCTCGACTGACTTTAAGTGAGGAAATGTCACATACATAAATGCAAAATAACCTATTTGAGTTCCATGGTCATGCACTTTCCCAAGGTGAGGGTTAGAGAACTGCCTGCAATGAAGGGACACATGATGCACAACTAGTAGAAAAGAATGTGTACAAAAGGAAGAAAATAGAACACCAGGGGCCGTATTACCGAAGTGCAGCAGGTGGGGCACTTTGATATTACAGAAGAGGCTGCAGACGCTTGTGTGTCACCTTCTGTAGTACCGATAGCGCTGGCACACATTAAGCACCAGCGCTATCATCAGAGGGCATTCCCTCATTTGCATGGGGGCGTGGCTGCATGCAAATGAGGGAATTCCTTTGCCTTTGCGCCCACTCCTTATTACAGACGCAGGCAAAGAAGCAGTCAGGAGGCGGAATGACAGTGCGCCACCTACAAGGTGGCACACTGTTAGTGCGCCCCCTGATGGCAGCCCTCTGGAGAGGGGAAAGGGGATCCAAAGGACCCCCAGACATCCCTTTTCAGGCGGGTGCAGTCACTCACTGCACAAGCCTGCAAGGGGATCTCTAATCCCCTTAAAAAGAGCAGGCGAGTTGTCGCATGCACTGTGAAACACGGAGCCGGCTTCAAACCAGCCGGTCCGTTTTTTCACGCGAGTGCGCTGCCCCCAGGGAACTATATCCACAAGTGTGTGATCCTGAAAAACATAGGCAACCTGTGATGGCACACAAAGCTCCTTAGTTATAATGATGTTTGAGAAATTATTACATAGTAGTGCCAGAACACAGTGAAACCACAATTCTGCATCCAAAGCTGAGCACTTACTCATGCCTAAACAGGGCGACTTATACATGATTGATCATCTTAATAAATGAACATGAGAAAATTTGTAAAACCCCATTCTACTGACTGAACTTTATTTGTAGGGAAAGTTTAATTCATGGGCATCTGTACTTAAAACAAACCACAGAGGTGCTATCGTAGTTTACACATCCATGACAGCAGTTCTGTTGCCTTTAGCCCACATCTGAAATGTCAGAGAGCTTGGTAAGGTTGGCTTTGCTTCCCTCTACAACAACATGCACCCTTTCAGTGAATGTGCATGATGCTATCCCTGATGTTAGCTGTCACATTTTTGCTTAGTGAGTATCTTTGCTAGTTTTTGCATCCATAAATAAGTCTAACACCATGTAAATGTTTTCTCACTGCTGCTATGTATTACACAAACCCAAAAAAATATAAACCCATTTTGACTTGTACTTGCTTTGGCCACATATTTGCATTCTTTTATATTATTGTATGACTTCTTCAGATTTGTCTGTAAAATTGACCCTTAGTCCTGAATTTTAGTCCTAAATGTTGACCCTTTGATCGGAATTTGTATAGTTTCTGCCCAGAATTCGCCTCCATGCCAGGTGGTCACCCTATACCAGATCTCACTGAAAAACATGAATAAATAGGTTACTTGCTGGCCATCAGTCAGTGTGGGAGCTGCTGTTTGTTTTGGCTATGGTTCTAAACCTAACTCTTAATCTGGCGACACCAATGTCAGCCAGCTGGACAAGTATAGCAGAGTCCTACTCACTGTGTCTCAAATCAGCCAGTGGCAGGTGAGACAGTGTCTCTTCCACTTTGAGGGATGAAGCTGGCTCTGGGAGATGCCATTTGTGCCTCTGATGTCACTGTCCCATAGCCCTGGCATCAGTCTAATTCGTAAAATAAAAAGATGTTAATAGCTCTCACAATCAGCAAAGGTAATGCTGCAAAAGTGCTTCTGACATCCAACATGTTTGTCTGTCTGACCACTGCACAGTCAGTGCGGTCATGAAAACAATTGTCCAAGTATAATAACGAAGACAACCTGAAAAATAAGATCCAGTTCCAAAACATGAGTGAAAACACCCACCACCTGCACATATAGGGCACTGCATGATAGAGAAAAGAAGGCACTCTGAAACGGAATGATCCATGTGTGTAGAGTGAGAGAGTGTCACCTGATCAAAGCTAAGATGCAGAAGTGTTGTTCCAACAAAATGACAATGTCAGAGGAAGTGACATAGCGCTCCTTTTGATTCCAAGATGATAACAGAGAAAGTTCCATCATGAAATGTTTTCATTAATGTCACCCTAAATGATGCTCCCGACAGGTTTGATTTGATGTACTATTTTTAAATGTACTGTTACCCTCACATGTATCCTGGTGCAGGAAAACAATGCAGAAGAGGAGCTAAATCTGAAATGAAAACAAAGTATTACATAGAACATCTAAGTGATAGTAGTGTAGACAAATAGGTTTTCAGTCGTTTCTGGAAAATAGGTAGGTTGAGGCTGGTAGATGGCTTTAGAAGTGAGGAATTTTAATGAGCAACCACCTGTTTTGAATTTACAGATGTAAGGGGTTTGTAGAAGACTGGTTGACCCTGAGTGCAAGAGGTGAGGAGGTAGATCCTGGATGAACCTTCTTTGGAGCTAAGTAGGAAGTGTTGATTAAAAGCTTGATGCAGATGCAAGGAGCTTTGAAAAGACAGCACTTTTCAATAGTGAGCCAATGAACAGAGGGTGATGTGTGACAATGCTTTCTGATTCCTAAAGGTAGGTTGGCTGCTGAGTTCTGAAAGATCTTGAGATGATCGAGAAGAGTTTAAGGCAACCCAAGAACAACTGAGTTGCATTAGATGCTTTGTAATACTCAAGAGGGAGAAAAGAGAGGCCCTCTTGATAAATGTATTGTTAGATTTGGGGGTCTCTAGTTGGCAGAGGTAGGTACCTTTGACCAAATAGGGACCCTTGTGTCTAGTCTGGGTAAGGGGGTACACTCCTAAAATAACCCCTGCTCACCCCCTTGGTAGCTTGGCACGAGCAGGCAGGCTTATCTCAGAGGCAGTGTGTAAAGTATTTGTGAACACATACAGTAATCATGTGACAACACTACAGATGGACACCACACCAGTTGTATATTAAAAATAAGTATCTTTTATATAGAGTTAACATAAGACCACAAACGACAAAAATCCACAATACTGTACTTAAAAAATGATAGAATTAGCTCAGTTCTCTTTAGATGGTAAATGCAAAGCTTTGAGTTCAATGTACCTTTGGATGCGTAACGCTATACAACGAAAGTGTTGCAGGGAAGGTGATGCGTCGGTTCCTTATACGCAAGAACGGTGATGCGTCGGGTCCCTACTGATGCGTAGGGGATGCGTTGGTTCTTCTCGGCGTGGGGAGGTGATACGTCGGTTTCTTACTGCGCTTCCGTGGCGATGCGGCCAGCAACGCCGTGATGCGATGAAGATCCGGTGCAATGAAACAAAAATGGCGTCATCTTCTTGATGCAACACGATGCGTGCACGCCCGACGGCCGTGCGACGACTCAACGATTCTTCTGAGCCGCGACAGGACCTGCGACACGCTTCCCGGTGATGCGGCGGCATCTGATGCGACGTCGATCCTCTTCTCCGGCGATGAGAGGCGCTTCGGTGATGCGATGCAACAGCTGCAGCGGCGACCCCCTTCTTCAGCGATGCGACGACAGCGGCTGCGGCGGCGACACGCTTCTCAGATAGTCCAAACCAGATCTGGTCAGTCCTGCAGCACTTTGTTGACAAGACTCCTTCTTTCCCTTCACAGTGTAGACCAGGGACATCAGACGCACCACAGGAGGTGGAGCCAGCATTGTGGAGGGAAGGCACAGCCCTATTCAGGTCCCAGGTGCAACTCCTCCCACCCATCTCCATGCAGATCTCTCTATTCAGTCCTGTGCTGACTCACCCTGTCTCCTGGAATCCCCCAGCCCTTGTCACTCACAAACCAGACAAGGAATACACAACCTAGCAGAGGCAGGCTTGGATAGTTAGGCAAGAAAATACCTACTTTCTAAAAGTGGTATTTTCAAACACAGAATGTTAAAACCAACTTCACTAAAAGATGTATTTTATCATTCTGAGTTCAGGCATACTAAATTCGTTTTTCTACCATGTTCCCTGGGTCAGTTAGGATTATAAAATGTAATAATCAAACTGCCCATTCTGGCCTATGGGAAACAGGTAGCCTTGCAATAGTGAAAAACGAAAATGGCTGTAATTCACTATTAGGACATGCCACACACACCAGGGCATGTCCTACCTTACACTTACAATGCACCCTGCCCTTGGGCCTACCATAGGGGTGTCTGATAGGAAGAAAAGGGAAGGTTTAGGGACTGGCAAGTGGGTGCACTTGCCAAGTCAACATGGCAGTACAAGACTGCACACAGGCTCTGCAATGGTAGACCTGAGACACACTTTTACAGGCTGCTTCTGTGGGTGGCACAACCAGTGCTGCAAGCCCACCAGCAGCATTCGAGTCACAAGCCCTGGGCACAACCAGTGCACTGTACTAGGGTCTGACAGTGAATCAAATCAACCAATCATGGAATAACTAATCCATACACCAATTTACCATAGGGAGCACTTGCACTGTGGCACTGAATAGTGCCCAAAGCATCTATAACCAGCAAAACACATGAGGCAACAGCAAAAAATGGAAGGGAGACCCACGCCAACAGTGCCAGGTCTAACATGTATATAGAAAGAAACAAGTGGATACAATTTGGAGATATGTTTTCTGAGTGAATGGCTAGCATCAAAATTGACTCTGAGATTCCTGGCTGCGGAAAATGTTGGGAAGAGGTGTTAAGAGGTGGACCCTAGCTCTATGGGCCACCAGCTGGAGTTCCAGAATGTAGGAGCTCCTAAAACTAGAATCTTCGTGTTGGAGGAGTCAACTGTCAAGGAATTTTGGTTCATCCAAGAAGTGGTTTGCAGAGTAAATAGAATGCGCCTGGGGGGAAGCTCTTTTAAACTCCTAGCAGTCAAACTATGGAATTCTATGCCCCAGGACCTGATATCTAAGCAATCTGAAGCTTGTTTTCGGAAAACTCTTAAGACCTGGCTATTTAGGAAATAGCGCAGGATAGATCTGCCTTGTTGCAAAACCTGCAAAGAAACAATTGATGGACGGAATGCTGGACAATGCAAACATTCACCCCCAGTCACATGGATCTGGGTTAAATCCATCATTCTTTTGCTCACCACACCACCCCAGTTTGGACCCAGCCATATGCAAATCAGTCTTGACCTTGTTCCTTGTGGGAACAGTCCAGCCCAAACTGCCAAGCTAGGTCCTCCCTGGACCGGAAACAAGCATCCTGGGACCGGTTTCAGGGCATCACCCTTCATCAGCCAGGCTAGCTTGAATCAAGTGGTGTAGTGAGCACGGGACCCACGTCTGGGCATACCCTTCCCACTTAGGGCGACGAATGCAAATGAAACAATAGATGGACGGAATGCTGGACAATGCAAACATTCACCCCCAGTCACAAGGATCTGGGTTAAATCCATCATTCTTTTGCTCACCACACCACCCCAGTTTGGACCCAGCCATATGCAAATCAGTCTTGACCCCTGTTCCTTGTGGGAACAGTCCAGCCCGAACTGCCAGGCCAGGTCCTCCCTGGAAACAAGCATCCTAGACTGTTCCCATTGGACACAGGGTCAAGACTGATTTGCATATGGCTGGGTTCAAACTGGAATGGCATGGTGAGCAAAAAAACCGATGGATTTAGGCCCAGATCTCTGTACTGGGGTGAATGTATGACATTGTTCTGCATTCTGTCCATCAATTGTTGTTTTTGCATTTGTCACCCCGAGTGGGACGGGTATGCCCAGACGTGGGTCCCGTGCTCTCCAAGCCACTGGAGTCAAGCTATCCTTGCTGATGAGGGGTGAAACCCCGAAACCGGTTCTATGATGCTTGTTTCCAGTCCAGGGAGAACCTGGCCTGGCAGTTCGGGCTGGACTGTTCCCATTGGGCACAGGGTCAAGACTGATTTGCAAATGGCTGGGTTCAACTGGAATGGCATGGTGAGCAAAAAAAAACGATGGATTTAGGCCCAGATCTCTGTACTGGGGTGAATGTATGACATTGTTCTGCATTCTGTCCATCAATTGTTGTTTTTGCATTTCTCACCCCAAGTGGGACGGGTATGCCCAGATGTGGGTCCCGTGCTCTCCATGCCACTGGAGTCAAGCTATCCTGGCTGATGAGGGGTGAATCCCCGAAACCGGTTCTAGGATGCTTGTCTCCAGTCCAGGGAGGACCTGGCCTGGCAGTTCGGGCTGGACTGTTCCCATTGGGCACAGGGTCAAGACTGATTTGCATATGGCTGGGTTCAAACTGGAATGGCATGGTGAGCAAAATAAACGATGGATTTAGGCCCAGATATCTGTACTGGGGTGAATGTATGACATTGTTCTTCATTCTGTCCATCAATTGTTCTTTTTGCATTTGTCACCCCGAGTGGGACGGGTATGCCCAGACATGGGTCCCGTGCTCTCCATGCCACTGGAGTCAAGCTATCCTGGCTGATGAGGGGTGAAACCCCGAAACCGGTTCTAGGATGCTTGTTTCCAGTCCAGGGAGGACCTGGCCTGGCAGTTCGGGCTGGACTGTTCCCATTGGGCACAGGGTCAAGACTGATTTGCATATGGCTGGGTTCAAACTGGAATGGCATGGTGAGCAAAAAAAACGATGGATTTAGGCCCAGATCTCTGTACTGGGGTGAATGTATGACATTGTTCTGCATTCTGTCCATCAATTGTTCTTTTTGCATTTGTCACCCCGAGTGGGACGGGTATGCCCAGAAATGGGTCCCGTGCTCTCCATGCCACTGGAGTCAAGCTATCCTGGCTGATGAGGGTGAAACCCCGAAACCGGTTCTAGGATGCTTGTTTCCAGTCCAGGGAGGACCTGGCCTGGCAGTTCGGGCTGGACTGTTCCCATTGGGCACAGGGTCAAGACTGATTTGCATATGGCTGGGTTCAAACTGGAATGGCATGGTGAGCAAAAAAAACGATGGATTTAGGCCCAGATCTCTGTACTGGGGTGAATGTATGACATTGTTCTGCATTCTGTCCATCAATTGTTCTTTTTGCACTTGTTTCAAAACCTGGCTGACTGATACTTGGCGTTTAGTGCAGCTTATCCTCAGCATGGGGACACTCAATCTGGAGTACCCATGTGCTTTATAAACCTTCTAACATAGGCAATGGTATGCACCCTGTTCCTTCTAGTCAGGGTAAGGGAGTTACGCACCCAAGATAACCCCTGCTCACCCCCTTGGTAGCTTGGCACGAGCAGTCAAGCTTATCTCAGAGGCAATGTGTAAAGTATTTGTACATAACACACACAGTAACACAGTGGAACTACTACAAATGGACACCACACCAGATTAGAAAAATAAGTAATCTTTATCTAAACCAAACAAGACCAAAACAACAAAAATCAGACATACATAACTCAAAATATCACTTTTTAATGGTTTAAGCAATTCTGTACAAAGAATTCTATGGATACAGTGATTTTACACAAGGTACATTTGATGCGTCAAACTCCACAAGGAAATACAGCCACAGAGGAGAAAGCACCGGAAAATACAGTGATACATAGGTTCTTGAGTCCCTGGGGAAGTGATGCGTCTGTTCTGCTGAACGCAGGAGAAGTTTTGCATTGGTTCCGGACTGTAAAGAGAAGCGATGCGTCGCAATCTGAAGACGATTCAGATCTGCGGGTGGTGCAGTGGTAAACTTGGCACACAGGTGTGAGTGGAAATCCAAACGCGCTGGAGGTTGAGGTGGCGGCAGCAAACAGGCGCTGCGTCAGTTCATTCAGCCGCGGACCAGTCATGCATCAATTCTTTCAGCCGCACAGCAGGGCCTGCGTCAGAGTCAGTGCTGTGGTCTCAGATGTCAGAGACATGGTGCGCTGGACTTGGGCTGCAGTGGCTCTTCAGCCAGCGAACAGGTGCTGCGTCGATTTCTTTGGCTGCAAGGCGGAGGTGCGTGGAAGCTTCTCCCGCACGGTGGGGCTGAATTGGAAAAACAAGCACTGGAAGGGCAATGTGACGAGTTTGCAGTCTTTTGCAGCAGGAACAACCTCCAAGGGCCCAAAACTTGAATTGGCACCACTTGTCTGGTCAGAACCCCCAGCAGTGCAGTTCAGGGATGCTGCAGGTGATGCCTTTGATGGCCCTGAGACTTCCAACAGGAAGCAAGCACACACAAGCCCTTGGAGAACCTTGGAAAAGCAGGATTCAAAAGCAGAGCCCAGTTCTTTCACTGCCCACAGACAAAAGCAGAAACTGCAGGCCAACCCAGCAAAGCAACACACAGCTCTTCAGTTCTAATTCTTGGCAGAGTACTCAATCCAGTAGTGTTAAAAAAAATGTTGGGTTACAGGTCCAATACTTTTTTGTCCACAAGATCCTCCCTTGTCCTGCCTTGGCTCCAGACACGGAGGCAGAGACAGCATTGTGAGAGGCCAGACATAGACCTATTCAGGTGTCAGTGCCAGCTCCTCCCACCACTCTAGCTCAGGAAGTCCCATCAGCCTGGTGATGGGCCATCAGGATATACAGGGCACACCTCAGCTCCCTTTGTGTGACTGTCTAGAGTGAATGCACAAACAACCCAGCTGTCAGTCTAAGCCAGACATTGATTCCACAAGCAGGCAGAGGCTCAGAATGGTAAAGCAAGAAAATGCCCACTTTGTGAAAGAGGAATTTTCAAAAATCACAATTCGAAAAAACCACCTTTCCAAAAAGATGTGCTTTTACATTCTGAGCTCAGAGAGCCCAAACCCCAAATCTCTAGCTCTTCACAATTGAAAGCTACACTTGTAAAATGTTACAAGGCAGCTACCATAATAACCTATGGGAGAAATAGTCCTTACAATAGAGAAAAACGAAATTGCCAGTTTTTCACTATCAGGACATGTAAAACACACCAACACATGTCCTACCTTTCACATACAATGCACCATGCCAATGGGGCTACCTGCTTCCTACCTTAGGGGGCTTTAAATGTAAGAAAAGGGACGTTTTGGGCCTGGGATGTGGGTGCACTTGCCAGGTCAACATGGCAGTTTAAAACTGCATTCACAGACACTCCTATGGCAGCCCTGAGACAGTTTATAGGGTTACTCGTGTGGGTGGCACAACCAGTGCCGCAGGCCCACTAGTAGCATTTGATTTGCAGGCCCTGGGCACACACAGTGCACTTTACTAGGGACTTACCAGTAGGTCAAATATGGCAGTCATGGCTAACCAATCATAATCACAATTAACACAGGGAGCACTAGTACTTCAGCACTGATCAGCAGTGGTTAAGTGTCCAGAGTACAAAAACCAGCAAAAACGATGTCTAGCATACAATCAATAAAACAGGAGGTAGAGCCAAAAAGACAGGGGAAACCATACCAAGGATGCCAGGTCTAACAAAGATGTTGACAATTTTGTCCAGAAGAAAATTAAAGAGGTTATCATGAAGTGCTGAGAGGGGATGACGGAGGTATTACGAGAGCGGCTGCTTTATTAGGGGCAGGTTGAATGTGATGGCCTTAAAAATTAATTCTAGTGTTGTGAATGAGCCTTTTGTGGTCATGTAAGGTATTTTGATATATACATTTCTCATTGGAAAAGTACTAAGATCGTCATTTGCTCTTAAGGTGTTTACAATGACATTTGGACACTTTAAGAGTGGATGAAAACCATGTTGCAGTGTGGGAGTTGTGGTACTGTTTAAAAAGTTTTGTAGGAATAGATGAATCTATAGCAAGGTACATCCGGTCATTAAAAGTAGAGGGTCTGATGATAGAGTGGATGGAGCTGACAAGAGTGTGGAGGCCATTTTTCCTACACATACTGAGCCATATTCTTCCGTGTCATGATTTGGCGGCAGTGGTAGTGCGGGTGTGAGCCTGCACAATGGAGAGAGAGAGAAGGAAATGGCTGAGTAATCTGTCCAGGGAGGCAGAAGAACAATTAAAATAAAGGTTCGGTGAGGCACATAGCAGGTCAAAGGTAAGACCTTCTACAAGTGCAGGGCCCTGAACACATTGAGCTATCCTGAAGCTGGAAAGTCCTTCAATCAATGTAGTAGTATCTCTATTGGAGGGTTGTCAGCCTGAAGACGAAAATCGCCTAACGTTACAAAAATACAGAGAGGAGTAATTAGTTCCAGAAAAACCTGTGAAAAGCTGTTATTAAGGGTGTGGGACTAGTCAACTAATGTCTTTATTAGGGATTTGGGGGAGACGATCATAGACAAATAAAATAGGTCGGCCTCATTAAAAGGTGAAATATACAATCCGTTAATGTCTTATGTATTTTGTAGACAATGGTAAGCACCGCACCTTCCTGATGAGAGTGATCGCAGTGGTGGACTTTGTGGGCAGTGGAAGTAGCCAGATAATATCAGGATCGGGGTCTTCTCTGAGCCGTGATTCAGCTATAAAAGTTTCATTTATGTGGTTATCTATTAAATACTCATTGGGGGATATTCACAAGAACGTGTGCTAAACATCTCCAAAAAATGTTAACGCAACTTTACACATCGCAGCCTATCACGGGAAAATAACCCTGTGTTAACGTGGAATTCACAACACGGCGGTACCACGCGATAGTCCCCCGAAAACGCGGCCAAGGTCCGCGATACAACAACCGCGACCGTGATAAAAACACAAACCTCAACGCAAAAAAACATGCGATGGGCCAAAGCCTGATGAGGAAATCAGCGATAAGCAGTGCCAGGCCTGCAATACACACATGGCAGGTGGGAAAAACCACTATAAAAGTAGAAAAAACACACAAACACAAAATGACCAACACCCAAGCACCATGGAGGCAACCGGAGCAGGCGCAGAGGACGAGCGCAACCCCACAAGCACCCCGGATGACCAGCCTGAGGCCTCGGGGACAGGGAAGGGCAAGGACAAGAAGAAGAGGAAGACGAAGTTCAGTCCGCAGGAAAACAGGATCCTGGTCACAGAGGTGATGGAACACCATCAAGAACTGTTCGTCACCTCCAACGTGTCATTGGGCACCAAAAATGGAATATGGCGGGACATCGTGGACAAGGTGAATGCCGTCAGAGAGCACAAGAGGTCAATGGACGAGGTCAAGAGGCGATGGATTGACATCAAGCGCAAGACCAAGGAGAAACTCGCAGGCAACCAGAAGGCAGCAATGCAGACTGGAGGTGGGAGCCCAGCGCCACAGCTGGAGCTGGATGACATGGAGGAGCTGGTGTCGACAGTCATCAGTGTGGAGACTGTGGCCGGAGTCGGGGGACCGGACACTGCTCAACAGGACACAACACAACCACAACAGGGTGAGTGACCACCAGGTACTGGGGTGACGGGTGGAGATGGCCACAATGGCACACATGCACAATCAAGCAGAGCACAGTGCACACCCACAATGACTCTGGATCATTGCCCTGATCCACAGACTGTCACAATGTACAATGCCATGCTGGCTGAATGTGAACCTGAACCATGCGGCTACATACATGCGGACACATTGTAATACACCATCTCTCCTTCACATTGCAGGGGCACCGTCAACACCTCCTGCAGAGCAGTCCCAGCCACTCTTCACTGATGACGAGGAGGACACCCCCAGCATCGACACCCAAGCCCTCCAAGACATCATCCGCAACTCACCTCCAGGATCAGGGCAGCCCAGCTGCATCGAGGAGACCCCACCCACTACCCAAACCACCCAGCAGGAGGCACCCACAGCCCCGGTAGTCCCCCAAGACCCCCAGGAACAACACATGGCCTTCCAACGCCGTGTGCTGGAGGGCCAGAGGGAGACGGCTGAGCAGGTGCGGGTGGGGTTCGACCTCATGGCTACCAAACTGGACACCATCCATGGGTGTCTAGGTCCCATCAGGGACCAGCTCCAGTCCCTAACGGACACCCACGGCCCGCTCCATGGTCTCCAACGAGCCCTGACTGACAGCGCTGGAGTCATGACTCGGAGACAAGAACACCTGTCCGCTCAGAGTGGCTCCAGCGATCCCAGCCGTGATCTGGCACACATGCGGAGGCTCATGGAGGACATGGTGTGGATGGAGGCGGAAAGGTTGGCAGCCACCGCTGCACATCAGCGAAATGTAGCTGGGATCTACCATGCCCTGCAGATCCTCATCATGGCATTGCTGCCACAAGGCGTGGCGATGATGAATGCTGCTGCCCCCACACCATCCACATCTCCGCTCCCTGGTGTGTCAGTGCCTCCCAGTGCGGCAGGCGTATCCACTCTGGCACCTGATGTATTACTGCCACACAGTGCGGCCGACAATCCTCCTCCGGCCCCTGATGTGTCAGTGGCACACAGTGCCGCAGCCGGTACTGCAACACCCACAGGTGGGGCAGAGCACACATCCGAGGACGAGGACGTGGATGGTATTGAGATCAGAAGGAGGCATTAGCATTCATTTCTGCCACCTTACCTGTTTCTGCTTGGTGCCGCACATGGCCCCATGACCTTCCACTGACCCCTGATACACTCCTCTGCACTCACCTTGGACCGCGACATGGACTGCCATATCCTGTTTGATGACCAATGACACGGCGACCAGACTGCGGACTGTACCCTTCCTCTTCCGCAGTACTTGTCATCCCCGGATGGACTCTGGCTGGCCCTCCACGGGCCCATATTGTGTAGTGTGCTTGGCATGGCCCTGTACCGCCCCAGCTGCAAAACTCCACTGGATGTGCAATAAACATCCAGAAACGCACTGCTGTGTCATGGCTTTCATCATTCATATATGAATGTGTGGATGAATGTAGGGACAGTGATTTCCCTTACGTCAATGATGCTCATCTAGTGGGATGCCAGTCACAGTGTGCTACAATGCCTATTGTGTTCCGCTTGCCGTGGACACTACAACAGGGACACACGAATTAGTCACTTCCTTGTCCGGACATGGACTGAACCACGCCCAGAGCCCCCGAGTCATTGTTGCAAGCCCTGCGCTGGTCCGGCGTACGCCAGGCCAGACCACTCCGCTTACGCTCCGAGGGGGGGCCCACATAGCTACATGTCGCAGGCGTACACGCTGGTGGTATGCAGGTCACTGGTCTAGTTGTCAGCATGTCACGGCCACTCCCTGAGGGCAGGTCTGCACACACACCACACCCATCCGGCACAGGCGTCACAGGCCATGTGACCCCGCCAATATAAAGGGCCGACAACGTCACATTCCCCACTGCCGGTGGTGACCGGATGACGGACGTTCCACTGTTCTCAATCATAAAGGGCCCATGAGTTGTGGCGCACAGGGTTGGTCGCACCCGAGGCCTTGCGCCCGTCACGGGCCTACCACCACGTGGCACTGACTGGGGTTGCACAGGGTTAGTGGCACCCGAGGCCTTGCGTCCATCACGGGCCTACCACCATGTGGCGCTGACTGGGGTGGCACAGGGTTAGTGGCATCGAAATAGCTGAGCGGGTGTGCAGCCTACGATGATGACGTGTGCACTGATGTGGTCTCTGCCATTGATGCCTCAGGACTCAGCATCATGTGTGGGACCTGCTGGGCCGCGGGGCGGGTCCGCATGATGTGGACCATGTCATGGTGGCGGGACCGGGGCCTGGAGCTTGCATGGGCACGTGGTGTGCCCACTGGTGGACACACCGTTGGCGGCAGGTGAGCAGTGGGGCCTGGGTGCGCAGGTGCGGCGGTGTCTCTCTCTCTCGCCCTTCCTTCCCTCTCTCTCTCACTCTCTTTCCTTTCCTTCTCTCTCTCTCACTCTCTCTCCTTTCCTTCTCTCTCACTCTCTCTCCTTTTCTTCCCTCTCTCTCATTCGCTCTCTCCCTTCCTTTCCTTCTCTCTCTTTCTCTCTCTGCCTTTCTTTCATTTTCTGTTTCACTGTGTCTCGCTCCTTTGATGTGCGCATGGCACACGTTCTGATTTTGTGCCTTATTTTCCAGGCTGTGACATCGAGATTGTCCCGGACGGATCCGACAGGAGTCTTCCGCATTGATGTTTTGTGTTGTATTTCAATAAAGTTTTTGGCTGTTACTTCAGTGCTGTGTGACTGTTTCTCGTTCTCCAGGCCACACATGTGTGTTATTTTTTGACAATGTGCGTCATCATGCGCTTTTTGTGGCTCTTGTGTCGTGCATGGTATGTGTATGTCCAGGGGGGGGCTGGGGGTAGTGGTGGTGGTGGGTGTTGTGGCCCTCATGGGTATCCGAGCTGCATGATCATTGTCTCCATGGCATCTGTGGGTCTTCAGGTGTGGCTCTTGGCTGGGCTCCCTTTCATGCTGCAGGTAGTCGTCCTGCTTAACACCAGCAATAGGCAGGTGTTAAATCACTGGTGCTACCGCGGCTTATCGCCTGTTTTTGGTTTGCATCGCAGATCTGGCAGTTCGTTGTGAAAGTGGTGTTGTGGTTTTTTCGTGTGTTTTTGCACTGGAACGCCTACTCTGCATCTCATTAGGGTTGGTTGGTGGTCTCCACCATGGAGATAAATTTTGGGGCAGTTATCGCGGGAATACTGGCGATGTCTGCAGTTTGCACCCGCTTGTGAATGGGGTGGTAAATCTATCTCCACTTTGGATGCGTTAAGGTGGAGATAAATCGGCGGTAGGTCCTTGTGAATATGCCCCATGGAGTTCTGTGCTGTGTTTGGCCATTGATCTAACATTGTTCAGCAGGCTGCTAAGGTGAGGTATTTTTGATTAGTGTGAATGCGTTAAAGGGTGGGGCGGGGTAGGTCTGTGGGTTGTAGGGGATTGTGGGGGGAGCTAAGGAGGCAGATCAAATCTTGAGGTCAAATTTTTTTTATTTATTTTATAATCTTATAAAGCGCTCAGCTACCCAAAAAGGGTTACCTGTTGCTAAGCATAACAAAAATAAAACAGATTGGCAACTTAATATTGCCATGTCTTCAGACCTTTACAAAAAGTGAGCAGAGAAAGTTCACCATGTTTGAGGTGATATGGGAGAACGGGGTATCTCGAGGCTTTAGTAATCTGTACCTCTTATGGGATGTGCTAGAACCCGAATTTACCAATAATTGGACTGTGGGGCATATTATCAAGCCCCTATCGTCACCACAACGTCACTTGAAGCAGCACACATGTAAGTTACAAAATGGCATTTTAGGTTTGTTTATGTACAGGAAGGGACACCTTCCTGTACATAAACAAACCTCCTGCTTCATGAACACCCTTGCACTCTGGTGCAAGGGTGCCTGCGTGGCGTTAAGTCGTGAGACTTAGCGCCATCGCAGGGGGAAACGCCAGGCTGCACCATATCCTTGGCCTGGCGCTTCCGAAGTGGCGATGAGAGGCGTTAAGCCAAGGAGGCTAACGCCTCTCATCGCCACTTCCTTGCTAATATGACCCTGTGTGTTTTGCCCTGTTCCCAGTCCATACACAGATGGGATTGCCAGATGTAGGTTTCCCTGTCTTTAGAAAGGATTCCAAAGTGATCTCCATGATCCACATTTTGGGTGTGTTGGGATGCCAGAAGGGCTTAACATTGTGTATACAAGTGTAGTGTACTGATTTTCATGAATGGACGTACGGTACTTGTATAGCGCATACCTAGCGACACGGTAAGATAGCACTGTGTATAGTTAGTGAGTTTGCAAATCTACATTGGGCTATAAACAAATGGCCTTTATGGATTGGCGAAGTTAGTGCAATTTGCTTTTGCGTAGTTACATGAAATTTCAGAAAAATTAATCTAAGTTACACATAATAACATGAAATGCAAGATAAGCTTTTGGTGCTATATTTCAAATAATGGTGCAACAAACACAAGCATTGAAATAGCAACCTTCACGTTCCCATGCACTGTTCCGATTTGCTCGTGCTAAATCTTTGCTCCACATAGCACTTAATTACCCAACATGGCATTATAGAGTCATTTTGGAGATTTTCTTTAACCGAGGGTCACATGAAATTACCCAAGAGAATGCCAGAGTAACGCAAATTTCGACCAGTGCTAGTTTTTTTGTATTGCACGAGGTTCACTGCTGAAGTTTCCGTAGAAGTTTGTTGGTCTCTTTTCAGTCTTTGCAATATCTATATGTAATTGGCAATCAAAAGTAGTGTATACATTATTTCCAATGGTGCACGTGTAGCAAGACAGAGCACGACTGAGTCTGTGTGCGTCATTCGTTCACAGAAGAGAAGACTGCTATTAAAATCTCTATTTTTTTATTCTGATTTTAATTAGACTGGCTATTGGCTCCTAAGCGAGTAGGGAATTTTGTGAAACAGTACTTAAAAAAATTGTCTAGTGTCAGTCAGTGCTTGATCGATTCCAGGAACATCGCAGCTTACTTTGCTAGTTCCGTAGAATTACTTGATCATCCGTGATTTGCTGTCACAGTTGCCAATCATTTCCACCAGTCTTTTATATAGTTACCCTGCGGTTTTCTATTAATGTTAGCTTAAATTCCCCTGCCTGTTAAGGAGTTTTTCTTTGATTTCTTTACCTTATGGTGTCATTTTAGCATTTCTGTCTTATGTTTCATTGTAGCATTCAAACTTTCAGAGTCTCTTCTGCCACTAATCTATCTAGGCACCGGAATAGCCACAAAATTAAAATACTGCTTCACCTTCGTTGACCAATAGCGCTAATTGCATCAAGCAATGGTAGCAAGCCCGAATCTGTTTTGAAGAATTCCCTCTCAACATTTCATCCATCCTCTTACTTATCCATCATCAATCCATGCATTCCTTCAACCACCCACCCATTCATCCATCCTTTCAACAATTCACCTCTCAGTGTTTTCTATGTTTCATTCATCCATATATCAAGGTATCAAAAGATCATCAATCAACTAATTCATCTTCCATTCATCGATTCACTCATTTATCTTTTCGCTCTTTCATCCTTTCACTCTGCCGTCATGCTCCCTTTCACTGAATCCATTCTTTCACCTTTTGATCTGTCCATCCATCCATCCATCCATCCATCCATCCACCCACCCACCCATCCATCTGACACCATTTCAATGCATCATCCAACCTCCCGTTCATTTATCAATGTGTCATCAATCAGCCCATCCACCCTATTATCCTTCCATCCATCTTTTTAATTATTCATCCTTTTCTCCTTCCATCATGTACACTTTCACTAATTAATCCTTTCACCCTATGATCATCCAACAATCCATACAACCATCCACTTTTTCATCCTTCATTTTTAGGTCTCGCCTACGCAGCGCGCATGCGCTGCATAGGCAAAAAGACCTTTTGGAATCGCTTCGGCTTTTCAGCCAAAACGTGCACGCGTTCCATTGCCTTCAATGGCAACGTGTGCACGTTTAGCGATTCACTTGCGGGAGCGGCGGCGCCATATGGTAGCAATTATCGCTCTTGGCGCCGCTCGCTCCCGCAAGGGAATCGCACTCCCCCCACCCTTCCCACTTCTTAACCCGGAGTACTGTTTCACTTTCGCGGCCGCGGCGCGGGGCTGCACTTGTGTTTCAGTGCTTGTTCTTTGTGGCTGCGATTTCTGGGCCTTTTTAGAACTGTACTGTCCGTAGTGGATTATTGCTTTCCCATTTCAAAATAAGCCCCCATGCTTTAAAGCATTTCGTTGCCCACCTTTGATCAGTACAAAAGTGACACGTTATACATTTTCTGCATTTGAAGATGGCCGGTTATCTTTGATTGTTATTGTGCATAGTGTCATTGTTTTTTTCGCTCCAAGATGGCCGACACATTGCATCTAAATTAAACGGCTTGCTTATAAATTAAACAGCTTGTTGGACCTTTATGATAGTAATATACTGTGTACAATACTGTTGCAAGAAGACGTTTAACTTATTTTTTATATTGTAAGCATATGCCTACCATGTTTAGGAGGTAGCTTGTTGTTTTTTGTACTTTTGATTCATTTAATATTTCCTCCATATGCTGCTTTAGTTTGTGTATGGTTTATTGTGCATGGGTAAGTTGGTGAATGCAAAAATTAGTCTGGTGGCTGAATGGTTGTACGGAGACACAGATCAGTGACTGAATGCAGGTACTCCGACTCATTGATTGCATAAACTCATCAGTGACTGAATAATCTGTAGCAGAGAGATTCTAGTGGTCATTAATGTTATCGAGATAGTAGCAACTTAGGAACTCCATTTCGCTGTTGCCGTTATGCAGGCTCATGTGTGTTGACCTTACGAGCTGTTGGCGGCGTTGTTCTACGTTCCTTCTAATAGTGAGACTTGGATAAAACATTATTTTGCATTGATGAAACCTTGTTGGGAACCACTTTGTGCTCGAGATTCGCTACAATGCACCTTCTTTAAAACACGAGAGGAGCGTGCATTTATACATATATTGGTTTTTAACGGATGTTCTCCACTCCAAGCACACACAACCCGACAGTCACTGAGCATGTACTAGTACAGTACACTTCCGCGCATTGCACTAACTGAATGTGATTTCAAGAATTGTGTTTAGCTTTAAAACATGTATAGTACAGCGCCTTAAGCTGAAGAGTGTTTATTTGTTGACCTGTTTTGGAAACTTTTGCCTGGTATTTTTTGGTGCATACCAGGCATATCTTTGCATGTTACAACTGCTGCATTTATTTAACTTTAAGTTCATTTTAAGGTGCGCCCGTACATTAAGTGCAGTGCGAGGCAGCAGAATTACAGCCCACATGTATTTCTCGTTCTTGATCGTTTGTGAGGCAAAACTTAAAAACAGACACACCTTGATTCACTGAGTTCTCTTGCACGCGTATGAGGAAAAAGCCCCAACTTCGTTTTTCTGCATTAGTCCTATTAAAACTTTTCTGCTTGTTATAGGCTCGCTGACAGTGCAGGGCTGCTATACTTAAGAAAACACTCCTACAGCTGACTGTTATAGTACGCTCTCTGATAGAGAATAAAATATTATAGGTCCGAACGCCCCAACAAACTGCTTCACGGTGTTCAGAGCTGAAGAAAATGGGTGAGATGTGGCAGCAGGTTCATGTAAATCATTTTTGTAGCGTACAGTTAGATTTACAGTATCTTTCCTAGTTGGCAGTGTTCAAATTCATTGAATTATTGTGATAAGTCATTCCAGATGATGCAGCCCAGATTAGTCCTAGTGCTTTCTCTTGGTTTTCGAAGATGAGGCAGTTAATACGTAGGATCCTTTGCTAGGCATCATGGGGCATATATTAAGTACAGCTTTGTTTTTGTTTTTTGGTACTCCACTAGTGCCCCTGGCTCATGCCTTAGGCCTTGGATTCGCTTTTACTTCTCACTGGTGGGTAGAGAGTGCTGGAGAGCCCTGACTAGATGTGATCAAATGCTATGATTGATTGTTTGTAAATGTTTAGATGTGCGTCACGTAGTGTTACCTTTTTTTCGTTTTTTTTTTGTACTTTGTGTGCTTTTCTCCCGCCTCGCTGTTACAAATTGAAGGCTTTCTCTCAGGTATGCTCTTCAAAGCCCTGCTACAACAAAACCAGAGAGGGAGGCGGCTGGGGCGCAAATCCTTCTATTCAGTACAGGCAAATTCAAGCTGAGGTGGTATCCAATTACAAAGCGCTTCTTTGAATGTGCTGCCCTATGCCCAGGACCAGTTAACTAGTTGCAGCAGCTCGACAAAAAGGCATTTTAAATCGCAATTTGTAAGCACGAGAGGGGGAGAGACAAGTATATTTTTAAACCGCTTTCCTTCCCTCTTAAACTGGCAGAGAATGAAGATTCCTTTCTTTCCCTCAAGTTATACCTCTATTTTTCGCTGTTTTGTGGTTCACTTTTAAAGCGGTGTTTTATGTTTTGGAATGGTGGAAAGGCCGCCGCTGTGGGAGGTGCATTTTCAGTTTCTTTACTTTTATCTTCGAGCGAGGCTGGGAAGGTATGCTGTGGCTCGTGCTGTTGCCCAATATGTTGTCTTTTAATCTTTAATCAATGCAGCGGTTATAAACTTCTGGTCTCCGGCCCCATAAAGCACATTGTCTGTGGATGGAGAGGGTGCTGCCCTGCTCGCCATGTAAACAATTCCCCAGCATTGCTGTGTTTTTTGTGTGTGTTTTTTTCATGTTTTGGGTGGTATTGGGAACTTGGGGATATAAGGCAACGTACCATGTAGACCTGTTAGTTTTTAGAAGCCCAACTGCCTGGCTTGTCTCCAGCGGTCATCTGGGTGCCTTTTTGCTTTTCAGTGGTTTTTACTTGCCCTCCACCCCTCATTGGATTTTGGACTCTTTGTTTGGGGTACTCCCCACGAACCGGTTTTCAGTGGGTTTACATTGTCAAAGAGCTGAGAAACAGGCTGCAGTGGGCTATTGAAATAGTGTTTTATACAGCCGAATACACGCATACAAGACTACGTTTGTGTGGTATGTGGCCTATACAAAGGTCAACACTACACACGAGCTGTCTTTCAGTAGGCCTCCTCCCATTGGCACTGTCAACAGGCATGCAACGCTCGTGTTTCTTGCGCCTCCACCACCACCAAGCACTTTGGACTTTCGCCATTATGTACTAAGATTTTTTCAAAATACTCCCATCCTAACAAATGCGAGACAGATGGAGAGTTCACATATAGTGCAAGCTTAGAGATGCAAAGACGATTGAGGAAATGCCGGCAGCATACACAAAGCCATATTCTGAGTGTATGTCTAAAGTGAGATTTACATATTCCATGTATTAAGAAATCTATCATTTCATACAAATGATAAAAGTAATTGTGTGTCGATGCCGAGGAATACTGGCAACGGAAGACTGAGGCAGAGCTCTTTAATAAAGGCCCCTCTCACCCCGATATTGCACCAATAGGCCATAGCAGACTCCTTAATATAGTGCATCCTTGCATATTACATGTAAAATGTAAACTCCCCTTTTCATGGGATACAGAGTGATTCACTGAAAGGTTGTGATTCTTGTGAATTATGGGGTTTGATTACAATTGTTTTTAAATCACAGAATTCCGACAATAGCCAATAGTGTTTTGTTTCACATCTAGCATTACTTTGAAAAACATAATTTATTGCAATGTTGTTTTCACCAGTAATGAACACTTTTTTATTTTTAGAAACATGGTGAAAATATCTTGACTTTTTGTTTTAAAAATACGTGCTGTCTGCATTATGCCCCTATTTCTACCTTGGAGGTTCTGCTTACATTTACGGACTGCTAATTTATCAATTACATGTCACTAGTACAACTCCATGTCATCTGGTGGTTACTGTGTTCATTTCCATGCCGACGAGCTGGGGGTTGGGACCTACCGGTATACATGCAGGGAATTAGGAGCTGGAGGCAGTGCAGACGGACAATACCTTCCTTGAGGCATTCTGCAGGTCATGAACAGTTAAAATTAGACAACACAGGGGTGAGCTTTGTGACGGTTTGTAAACTGGCTTTCTAGCTATGGCACCCCAGACATCCTTACGTCAGTCATACCTCTCTCTAGTCCTCATCGTGATATTCAGTCAACTCAGCAGGTTGTCATTTCAGCTTAGACTACCCAGTGGTTAGTCAAGCTGCCTCCTAGGTGGGTTATAATGCAATCCACAATTTTCATGCCATAAATCAGGTTTACATTTAATTTACCAAAGGCCCACCCCATGACTTACTGTAGGGTCTTTTCTGTGGCTGCAGCCAGGCACTGGAATATTCTGCCATTTTCTGTCCTGTCTTAGTCTAGATAACCTGATGTCATTTCGTAAAATTTTAACTGGCACCAGTGCCAAGAAACCCTATAATGGTGACCGCTGCGCTCTACAAAATATAAAAATAAACATGCTGTTGCACCTCAATGGGTTGCTTCTGAAGGCGCGTGTGCGTGTGTGTATGCAGCATCATCCCATTATTTAAGCACCAGAGGCAATTCTGTATTTTTCTGTGTAAGTGGACTCTGTTATATTTATTATTGTATATTTTTTTCGCTTTAATGCTGTGATACATACTTTGCTTCACACATGCATGAATCACGGCTGGCATGGACGTGGTCTGCGGATTAAAAGCCTTTTAAGTAAGATCAACTAAATTCATATGGCGGTGCCTGACACTCTACAGCCGAGGGAATCTGGGTTTTGGGAGGCAGACTGCACTATATTACATTTAGCATTTGCATCCCAATGTGTCTTCCGGTGCCGGCAGCCCAGTATTGGCCCTGGAGGCCCATCGAACTCTCTGACTTTTGTGCGTGTGTTTTATTTATTTTATGTAACCTAAGCAGCATTACAAAAATCAACATTACAAGCGCGCTGGAATGTTGTCATAAATGAGCACTTCCTGACCTTTTATAAAGCGAAACACAAAGCCTACTTTCCATATTATAGTCACCAATAAATATATGAGTTTTAGGGGCGCATGGGCCACTAATAAATCTGACCATGCCTTTTTTGTTTTTTTGTTGTTGTTTTAGTTTTCTTAAACCTATTGGCACCCCTTCCTTCCTTTAGGGCTTCGCAACCATATCATAGATGGAGGAGACCTCTTGGAATCGATTCGCTTTTGAGGCCAAAAACGTGTACCCATTTTTGTACACTTGGGGGCATATTTACAAGGGCATTATCGCCGCTTTAGCTGCACTTTTTGCCGCTGAAGCGGCGATAATTTCATCGCCCTATTAGCAAGGCGGCGCTAACATGCATTAGCGCGTGTTAGCTGCCATTTTTGTAACGCCACGCATCTTAGCGATATACATCGCTAATGAGATGCAAAGTAGGCGTTCCTTCCTGTAACACCATGACAAAAGGTCGCGAACAGGACATCGCGTTATTTACAACGCGGCCCCGGAACCACGAGCGATGATGAAAGCCGCGCTAACCGCGGTTTTCGCAGGATCCTAACGCCTGGTCAAAACTTGACTTAGGCATGTTTTGAATGGGAGGTGGATTGATTGGTTACGTCCACACTCCCCTATTATCAAGCTTTTCATTAGCGTGTGAAATCATCGCTTGATTTCACACGCTAATGATGAATATCGCCGTCTATCGCAGGTTTGTACATCGCCTGTGAGCAAGATGTTGTAAATACGCCGCTAACACGGCAATGTAAACCAGCGATAGGCGGCGATATTCAAAATCGCGTTAAGCGTGATTTGCGATGTTTAACGCGAAGCGTTGATAATATCCCCCTTGATTCTGACACACAAACTTGACATTCGCCTACCAAAGGTAAAACAAACAGCTGCCACAAGACATCTGTAGGTTGTTGTGTTGCCATAAAAAGCAGTAGTCTACTGCCTAAAGTCTGTAGCATTGAAAATATGGAACAGTACTTTGTGCCTGCAGTCTGCTGGAATTCAGATTACAACAAGCATTGGCATAGCCAATAGGTCTCGCCTTTGGGACCTTATAAGTGTTTAGTTATCCAGCACAATATCTTTGGTGCAACAACATCAAGTGTTGCATAGCTAAACACTTATAAGGTCCCAAGGCGAGACCTATTGGCTATGCCAATGCTTGTTTACTTTTGCGATATTAAATAGTTTCAGTGCGAAAAGCTGCATTAATATAACTGGAAACGCTTCCCAAATGGATGTCTTCATATAGTAGTTGTAATTGTAATATTTGAAGAGTTTTTGTGTGTATTCTGTTCGTTCTCTCTTAGCAGAGTTTGACACACTCAATGAACGTCTTCAGTTTACTAGTTATTGAAGATGAAAAGTTCACATTTTTTCAAAGTTGGTAAGATGTTCAGTTTATTTATTAATGCTAGTTTCAATCTTCACCCTCGCATTATCTTAATGCATTCATATGCGTTGTGTTAACATTTACAATTTCAGAGCCCTAATTAAAAAAAATAGAGTTCTCGTAAATTATTGAAAAGCATTGCCTGAAGTTGAAACTAAACTCTCTCAACTATTTCTGTTTACTTACAGGGTCAATGAGAAAGCAGCATTAATTTTCTCTTTTAATAGTAGAAAAATGAGGGCTAAGCTTATTAAAGACACACTGAGAAAGTAAATAGGTCTTGCCTAGGACAACCTGCATTTTTTTAATTTCTTTTTAAAAACATACATGTATAATAGATATTAAAAGAGTAAAATAATAAAAAGTAAAAACGCTGCCATCTAAAGTGGAATGCATATGTTTGCAGATGGAAAAGTAAATAAAAGTGGACTGCTTACAAAAATAAATAAATACAATTACAACAGAAATGAAAGCTGGATTGGCCTACCAGCCCCGTCATTAAATTGAACCACTTTTCTAGGTGGATGTGCTCATGAGCAAGGGAAAATCTCTTCATTCATAGTGAAAAGACTCAATGTCCGAAGTGGGCTGACCCATTATCCCATGCTGCAGGCTGTGGAAGCTAAATGTGAATGGCACTTGAACTGGCCAAGGATGAAGAGGGCTGACTGAAAGCCTCTCGATATATCTTTAAAGGCATTTTTAATATGATTTTAAAAAATGAGGCTAGAGAGACAGCTAAAGCTGCCTCTTGGCCATACCTAAAAAAGGAGAGATTCCGATGTGCACACTGATGGCATGGAGCATTCAGTGCCCCTGCGGCTCTAATGGAACAAGGGGTTGGTACATTTCCCCACACAAGCCTTCCCAGCCTAAAGGCCGGAGGTGTTCTGCAGTACTTTGCCTGATTTTAACCAATAAAGAGTCCTGGTGACCGAAGCTCCCTCCAACCTATGAGGAGTTTGTACCAGATGCAGCCATGAGGAGGAAAGATCTGGAGTTTACCTTGATGTCTATGTGATCCCAGCTGCCACAAAAAGGAAGCTAGTTTCCATTATAGTATGGCTGGTATTAGTTGGTACATGCACACCAAAGAGGCAAACTGATACAGACTGTGCTTTCACACCATCATACTGTTTAAGAGATTCTACTGTACACATGTTCCTTGTTCTCAGTCCTAAACTTTACGACCTAAAAATTGCTGTTTGTTGGAATATTTTCTACCTGGATATTGTTATTGACCATTATTCAGAAAAATCACAGCTGATTAAGTGATTAAAGATTATCTGATCTATCTATTTTTTATGTGATGGGCGGTCAGAAGGTCAGGTGATGTCAGGGTTCTCCTTAAAAGCACCCATTCCTCTATCATGCTTTTATGCCCAGTGTATCAGTGATCTTAATCCCTGACGGAAAAGCAGCTCAGCAAATTGGGTTCTTTTTAAATATATTTTTATTAATTTCACAGCGTTAAAAGTCACATACAGTACTTGGTCAACATTTCGGCAGGTTATACAGTACATTGAACCATTAGGGAGAGTAAACCAGGTGCAGTCACGGTATCTCCAAAGGCCGCCCCCCAGTGCGTTGCAATTCCATTTCCACCGATGGGGAAACACATAGGTCACCTCGCTATACATTCCATTTGCCCCATTTTCTGTCCCATTTCTTCGGACACCCTCTCGATTTAAATACCTCCTTCTCAGCTATCATACATTTGTCAAACTCCTTTGCCCACACTCGATGACAAGGCCTATCCGCCACTCCCCACTGTTTCGCAATCTCACGCTTGACTAAGGTGTAACCCAGTGTGGTTAGTTGCTGTTCCACTTCTGTGAGGTCAGTCTGTTCCCACATATTGAGAAGGCCCAGTCGTGGTGTAAGGGTGAGTCCCTTCCCCAGTGCATCTTGGATGTGTCTCGTGGCCCCCTCCCATATGGGTCGTACAACTGGACAGTCCCAAATTGTATGGTAAAAGGTTGCGGCTTGATGGCAGCCACGTAAGCAGAGCGCATCAGGTCTCGAGCCTATCTTCGCCAGTGTTACCCCGGTGAGATAAGATCTATGTAGGATTTTAAGTTGGATTAGTCGGAAACGAAGGGTGATGGCCGCTTCCCTCAGGGACATCAGTGCCGCCTGCCAGTCTTCATCGTCAATGGGCCCGAGATCTATCTGCCATTTCCCTCGGAGTTTGTGGAACATGTCTGGTAGGTTGTTGCACAGTTTTTTATAAGTTAGTGATATGTCTTTATTGAGCAACGGCCCATCTAGCAGCCGATCCTCCAAGGGGGACGACTCTGGTATGTCGCTCATGTCGGGAAGAGCTGTGGTAAGGGCATGTCGAATCTGTAGGTACCTAAATACCTCCCCTGGAGCCCTATCGTATGTCTCTCTTAATTCCCCAAATTTAAGGATTGTGCCCTTCCTCACCAAGTCCCCTATTGTGGAGATTCAGATGGTGTCCCACTTATCAAACCCAGGCTGTTGACGTAGTAGTCCAAGTCGTTGGGTAAACCACAGTGGTGTGGCTTTGGTCAGTACATTCGAGCAGCCCAAACGGGTGTTCGCCTGGTGCCAAATTGCAACTGTGTGTGCTGTGGGGCAGAAATACTTTCCTTTCCGGGCCTTCGAGTACAGCGCCCCCATATACCCCTCTCTACCCATTTGATATCCGTCCAGCAGATAGGCCGCATCAATAGGGAAGCGATATATCCAGTGATTTACCACCATTAACTGCGATGCCCAATAGTAGAGTCTAATGTCAGGGAGGGCAACACCCCCGTCATACCACCCCTTGGTTAACTTGCTCATTGCTATACGCGGGGATCCACCGTCCCATAGTAACGTCCTGACCTCACTCTCCACCCCGAGAGATAAGCATCAGGGACCCTATTGGGAGAGTTCTGCAAAAGATTAAGGAAACATGGAAGGGACAGCATCTTAAATAGAGCAGCCCGGCCTACTAGCGAGAGGGGCAAGGACCGCCAGTGTTTAACATTGTTGCGCAGCCTGTCTAAGGGAGCGGCTAGGTTGCGATCATAGAAGAGTTGGGGGTCCGGAGTTATGAAGACTCCCAGGTAACGAAAGCCCTCGAGGGCCACCTCCACCTTGCATCCTGTGGGGAGCCGGGGAACCGGGCCCCGAAGGACAAATAGCACCGACTTACTCCAGTTAATCGCATATCCCGAGTATTTCCCAAAGTTTGTGAATATGTTTAAAACACAATGTAGAGACTTATAGGGGGAGGCGAGATATAACAGGATATCGTCGGCATATAATGATATGCGGTCATCATGCCCTTCCACCCATTTCAACCCTCTCAGCCTGACATCTCTTCTCACCCAGGAGGCTAGTGGTTCCAACATCAGTGAGAAGATTATGGGGGACAGGGGACAACCCTGCCGCGTGCCCCTTTTTAGTGAGAAGATTCGAGACGTGTAGTTGTTTACCCGCACTTGGCCCCACAGGCCCGTATACAGCAGCCGTACCCAGCCTAGAAATTTCGCGCCGAAGCTCAGGCGTTTCAGGACTTCAAATAGATATGGCCATTCGATAGAATCGAATGCCATTGAGGCGTCGAGGGAAAGTACCACTGCGTCTTCCTCTATGAACTCCCGACACGCGAGCACGGTGTGAAGGCGCTGGATATTTAGCGCCATATTTCTCCCTGGCAGGAGCCAGATTGGTCTGGATGGACCAGTGATGGAATGACCGAGACCAAGCGTAAGGCCAGCAATTTTGCAAGAATTTTCGCTTCTGCATTAATTAAAGAAATTGGCCGATAAGAGCCGCAGTCGTCGGCGGGTTTCCCCGGCTTACGGATAACGACTATCGACGATAATTGCTGGTCTTCCGGCAGAATCCCCCTCTCATAACTTTCATCATACATAGCCCGCAAGTGAGGCGCAGCCTGGGAGGCGACCGTTTTCAGAAATTCTATGCGTATCCCATTGGGCCCCATCGCTTTTCCTTACTTGATATTGTTTATGGCCTTTTGGATTTCATCATCTGTCAGTTCCTCGTCCAGAGCGTCTCTGTCGGCATCGGAGAGTGTAGGCAGATTACTATCTAATAATAGCTGGCGGGAGTCTTCCGCTGTGTATGTGGTGGAGGGGGTGTAAATATGTTCCAGGTGGTCAGCAAATGCATCAGCTATATCTTTTGGGTTTGAGACCTGCGTCCCATCTTTGAGAGTGAGCCTGGGCACCCATCTCTCGCCCTGTTCCCTCTTCTCCAACCATGCCAGTAACTTACCCGCTCTATCCCCTAGTTCATAGAGCTTATGTTGAGTGTGGGGGAGCTTGGTTCTCATATGTTCCCTCATCAAGATCCTATATTCCGACTGTTTGAGCGTCAGGCGATAAGTAGCCGCCTCCGAGGGAGTATTGATACTTTCTTCCTGCAACAGCTGGAGTTCACATTCTAGTTGTGCGATCTGTTGCTGTCTTTTTTTATATATCCCACTTTTAGTGCCAAGGCCTGCCCCTTTAGTACCGCTTTAAAGGCTTCCCATATGGTCTGCGCCGAGTCCACTGACCCCACGTTTTCCTTGAAGTAATTAACCGTCTGTGTGAGTAGCTCCTCTTTGATATCAGGGATTTTTAGCAACCAAGGGCTGAGAACTATGGTGGCTCGCGGTTGGCGATTAAAATATGTAAGTTCAACCCACACCAGGGAGTGGTCCGAGATCCCCCTCGGTAGAGCGTGGGGATTCCGGAAGTGGCCAATTGTTGCCGAATATGTTAAAAAGTAGTCAATGAGGGATGTGCTCTTGTGTGCATTTGAATAGTAGGTGGGCTGGGTTCCGTCTGGCTGCAACAAACGCCAAATATCAGTTAGTCCCAGAGCTGTGGTAAACTCCTCCATATGTGTATGGGGTCGTGTCAATGGTCGTTGTGGAAGTCTGTCCCTTTGGTCATCCATTGTCATGTTAAAGTCACCCTCCAAGATCAGAGTGCCCATGGGGAGGTCTGCTAGTATCTTCCCCAGGTCTATCAAAGCTTCCTTACCAAGTGCCGGCGGGAGGTATACCGAGACCACATTGAGTGCCCTTCCCTCCCACTGTGCCTCTAAGACCGCAAATCTACCCCTTGGATCTGCCCAAGTGCGCGTCGGTGTGCGTGCCAGATTTTTTTTGACTAGGATACCTGTCCCACGGGATCCCGAAGTGTATTCAGCGTGTACCAGTAGCTTATATCCCCACCGTGAGAGGGATTTGCATTTGTTACCCACCAAGTGTGTCTCCTGCAGCATCACTAAGTCAGGGGCCCGTCTTTTAAGATATTGCTGTACTATACCCCGCTTAATTTTGTCCCCCATCCCATTCACATTCCAAGTGAGCACGGAGAGTGACGTTTCTATCCTAGCCTCTATCATAGGTGTATTGGGTAAAAGGACAGGATCACTCGTCATCTCCCCAGGGCTCGACTCTTATATCTCGTGGTCCTGGCCTCCCATGCCTGCACCTGCCCAAACTGTTTTGCGCATAGCCAACAGCAAGGTCCGTGACTGTTTTCCGTTTAAGGTAAATATCAATGGCTAAAATCAGATATGACTCAATAATCTCTGTGACTTGTAAACTCAAATAAATCTGTAACCCCAAACCCCCCTCCCACAACTCCCACGCCTCCCCCCTCCCTGCCCCCCTGCCAGTGGATTCCGAACTACCCACACCCCATCCAGGCAGAGTGCCTATTTCCCCACCCCTGAATACTTCTAGGTGCTGGCTGGCAGGCAGCCCTCCCTCCCTCGCCCTATACAAACATTACATCTTGCTGCAATACGTTTGAGGATTGGCAACCGACCCCTCTCATATCAGAGCTTGTCTCTGTGGTTTACAACTATGCTCTGGCAGACGGCTCAAATCCCACATCACTGCATGCCCAAACCCCTCAGTTAAGAGGATATTTCCAAAAGTCCCCTCTGCCCGCCCGCCACCCTCAGGCCACTTATCTGCGACCAGTGAGTCTCTGTCCCAGTTCCAAAGGTCCTTCTTCTCAGCTACGCGTCGTCTCTCCCGTCCCCGCCTGGGCTGGATCGTCGTCCAGCTCCGTCCCTTGGGTGAATCTGTTAATTCTGAGGCCACCATTGCATTCTCTGCGTGGTTTTTCAACTCTGCGCCAACCCTCCAACCAGTCCCAGGCGTCATCCGGTGAGGAGAAGAACCACGTCTTACCCTCCGATTCTACGCAAAGCTTTGCTGGGAAGAGCATGGCATATTTCACTTCCCTATCTCGCAGCTCCTTCTTCACTGCTAGAAAGCTGCAACGCTGGGCCTGGACTTTGGCGGTAAAGTCAGGAAAGAATGTAACCACACTGTTGTCCAGTTTGAGCGGAGGACTGGCCTGTGCTGTTTGAAGTATCATGTCTCGGTCCCTATAGTTAAAGACCCGGGCAATAAGTGGTCGCGGGGGAGCCCCTGGCCTTGGACGCCCCCCCGGACACGGTGGGCCCTCTCAATGGAAAAGTAGCTCGAGAGTCTTTTAGGCTGTAGGTGCTTCAAGATCAAATCCTCTACATAGAGGTCCGCCGCAGGCCCCTCCGCTCGTTCCGGCACGCCTAGGATGCGTATGTTGTTCCTGCGCGCTCTGCCTTCATATTCATCCAGTTGTTTTTCCATCGCGGTGTGTTGGTCTTGCAGTTTGCTTACTTGCTGTTGGAGCTGGGAAGTTTCTTTCTGTAATTCAGCTGTTGTGTCTCCCAGGTCTTTTACTTTGGTGTCCATTTTACGAAGATCTGCTCGGAGAAGGGACACTTCTATATTCACTGAGTCAATGTGGGCTTCCAATGAGGTACGTACCCCAGTAATTGCTTCCATTATGTCGTGGAGCGTGAGGTCTCGCTGGGGTGGGGAGTTGCTTTGTTTATCTGGGGCTTCCAATTGTGCTGTGTCCTGCCCCTCCCCCACTTTATTCCAGGCGAATTTCGCCAGTTTGTTCTGGGCCGATGCTTTGGGCCCCTTGCCGCTCGCCATTGTCGAGTTTTGGTGTGGCGAATCGCGTAGGCCCACCAAAACCAGCCCCGGTAATCTCCGCTGCCTGCCCAGGGGAAATATCAGTCCCACTAGCGGCCTGTCAGGTTTCCCAGAGTCTGGTCCCCGGCGCCCTGGCCACCTCTAACCTCCCGCCTCACGTCCTTATGCTGGGCTCGTGAAATATGGAGTTTTCACCTTTGTGTGTCTGGGTCTTCGTCTCCCTCTCCTGTGGCTGGTAGGGCTCATATATAGATGGTAGAAAACTGGTACCCTCGGGGGTGAGCTGGGTCCGCCGAGTGATCTCCCCTCTCACCCCGCGTGTTAAGCCTTCTCACTGGGGTATGGGTCACCAGCTGGGCTCCACTATCCCTCGCACACTGGACCACCCCACGGGCTCCGCCCGGCTCCGTCTCGCGGGTTGCCGGTCCCGTTGTATCCGATGGAGCGCTGTGAAACACGCGCTCAATAAGGCTGCTTCAGATCACCGGGGGGGTTTCTGACCCGGATTCTGTGGCCGCAGGCCTCCTTGATGCCGCCCACCCCCAGGCGTTCAAGGGTGTTGCTGCTGTGTGCTCTGGGCCAAACAGGGGATCGAGTGAGCGGCAGGCCAGGCAGGGGCTGACTTTATCAGGGTCCTCAGTTAGAGCGCTATTCCGGTGGGTCCAACAGGCCTCCAACGCCGGAGCCTCGATTACGGCCCTCCGCGACTCCCCGCTCCCTCACACGCCACCATCCAACCACTGCTACGTAATCGGAGAGCCCGGGAGCCTGACCCCAAGTCGCTCTCCATCCCGCTGCGCCTACCGTCACTTCCCAGGAGGTTTGGGGAAATCAGCTGCTGCCGCAGGGATCCCAGAGCCTCCTCGCTGCTCATTCAATCGCCGCCATGCTTACTGCGCACCAGCCACGGCAGCCCGATTCCGTTGTCCTTCGCCGTTTCGCGGGGCTCTTTTTCCACAGCTCTCTTCGCCGATGGACTCAGGGGTCAGTAGTCCACCTCACTTTCGAGTATTTACTCCGCAGTCAACCGGATATATGCAGGATAGTTGGCGAGGGCTGAGGAGCCTCGCTAGTGAGCTGCCATTCTTCTCAGCTGCTAGACACGCCCCCGCAAATTGGGTTCTTGATAGAGTGAAGGTAGCTTTGGGTGATGGGGTCACTACAAGTCGTTTCTTTCACTTGACTTGACTTGTGTTTTGATTATTTTATGTAAATAGGAATGTTCTCAAGCACTAGGTCAGCACCCAAAATGGTATCAAGGCGCTATGGACAGACACCCAAAACACAACTACTCAAAGAAAGGCAAATCGGCAAGCAAAATGTCTGCCACCCTATGAAGTTCCTTCTGAAAACCTTATTCTAGCGAACGCGAGTTTCATATTGTTGGGGCCAGCAAGAATCTGTAAGGTTAGAGGTGCCCAATGTCCGAAACAGAGGACCTTAAATAACCATATAAACGTTAAAAGACTATGCTCTGGCAAACTTCTAAAAACAGAGGGGCATATTTACAAGCCCCTATGGCCACAGGAACGTCACTTTTAGTGACGTTCCTATGGCGATATGGGCTTCGCCTTATTTACAAGGAAGCGTTAAGCTACTTAACGTGACTTAACGCTACCTTGTAAATAAGGCACCCTTTCACGCTATACTTAGCGTGAAAGGGGTGGGCAATGGGTGTTACGGTGGGCGTTTCACCGCAACACCCATTGATTTTTGACGCCGTCCCATATTTACAAGGGCAGCATAAATATGGGGTAGCGCCAAAATTAAGACCAAGAAAAACCTGGTCTTAAACAGGCGCAACAAGGAGAAATGTTTAATTTCTCCTCGTTGTTTGCTGTTTCCCTGTGTGCTGCGTTGTGCAGCACACATAGAAACAGCAAAAGGCCTTTGATTGTTTATATGCTGGTAGGTGTCCCTTCCTCCAGATAAACAATCAATAAATATAATGACGTTTTGCAACTTCTATGTGTGCTGCAATAATCAGCACACATAGAAGTTTCAAAACGCCATTTAAAAATTGTTTATGTGCAGGAAGGGACACCTTCCTGCACATAAACAAAGTTCCCCTCAATGCAAACAACCTTGCACTATGGTACAAGGATGCCTGTGTTGGCGCTAGGCTGCTAAATTTAGCGCCAGCACAGTGGAAACGCAGGGCTGCACCATATTGTTGTAAATATGGTGCAGCCCTGCGTTTTTGAAGTGGCGGTGCGTGACATTAAGCCAAAGAGGCTAACATCATGCTCCGCCACTTCTCTAGGAAATGCCCCAGAAACTTTAAAGTTGTCCTTCAATTTAAGTCTGAATCAAAGCGACGAAAACCGGACAGGGATTTATAATTCACATTGGTTTAGTTCCAAATTACCAGACCTCTATTAATCGACTCTCAACCGAGTGTACTAGCATGCTGTAGTTACCACAAGGCGACAGGTGGTGCTATATAAAAAAAATCCAAACAAAAGAACTTCTGTGGTTGTTACTCTGTGAAAATCTCCATTCTCCTTTGCACCGCGTAAACAGATGTGGGTCTTTTAGGATAATAGCTTGCATTTTGAGAGGCTGTGAAAGCTTAGTTATTATGGGCTATGTAAGACAATTTTAACAGTGATTGCTCTAGCAATGCAGCAAAATGTAAAAGGTGTTGTTGAATTGCACTAAATGCTTTGCGTAGACCCCTGTCCACCACAAATTTTCAAGACAATTCTTTTAACAACCTCTGCTGCCACTCCAGTAAGAAGAATCATCAACGATTCCTTCACTACCGGAATATTTCCAGAAGAACTCAAAAAATCACACATACGCCCTTTACTGAAGAAAACAAACTTGGACCCGCTGAACCCTGACAACTACAGACCCATTACAAATGGACCTTTCTTGGGCAAACTGATAGAAAGAGCAGCGTTCGCCCAGATGTCACAATTCATTGAAGAGAATGACATACATTCAGACTTCCAAACAGGATTCCGTCCGGGGAAGAGGCACTGAATCTGCCCTCCTTGCCATCTGGGATGACCTGAAAAATACAGTTGACCGCAACAGAGTTGCTGTGCTACTCCTCTTGGACCTCTTGGCTGCCTTTGACACGCTTGACCATGACACTCTGAAACAAAGACTCTATGAAGCCGGCATAGAGGGAACTGCTCTAGACTGGATCGCGTCCTACCTTCGAGACAGAACTAATGTCATCCATACCCCACCTTTCTCGTCCAAACCGTACTCCACAAAAGCAGGGGTCCCTCAAGGTTCTATCATCTCGCCCATGCTTTTCAACATTTACATGAAGTCATTATCAGTACTGATCAATAAATTTCACCTCACGTGCTATAACTATGCAGATGACACGCAAATACTCCTTCAACTGGAATGCCCCAAAGACATTGGAAAATCACCAATTTTCAGCTGTCTCAGAGCCGTGGATCAGTGGATGACTTGGAGCCATCTCAAATTGAATACTTCAAATACGGAAATACTCACGTGTGGCGATTGGAAACATTACAACCCACTTGCCGCATAGCCTAATGAACTGGGATCACCACCTAAAGTATCGAAGGAAGTAAGAAACCTCGGAATGACCATGGACTCCAAGCTGTCGATGAATGCCCAAGTGGACAAACTAGCAAGATCAAGCTTTGTCACTATAAAAACGCTGAGACTAATTTTCCCTCATTTGGGATTTCCGCACAAGGTCCAAGCTACCATCTCCCTTGTTCTGTCCAAACTCGATTACGCCAATAGCCTCTACCACGGATCACCTTTAACAACCATGAAAAGACTACAACGGATTCAGAACTCGGCTGCCAGACTACTCTTGCATATCAAACCGCGAGACCATATCTCCCCTGCCTTGAAAGCCCTGCATTGGTTACCGGTTGCCAGAAGATCCACGTTCAAGCTGCTTTGTATCACCCACAAAGCAATACATGGAATGGGACCGCTCTTCATCAGGAATAAAATCACCAAACACATTCAACAGAGGAGCATCTCACCTCAAAATCCTGACAATTGCGCAATCAACTACTTCTTGCATTCTGGTTGTTCACTGTTACTGCACTATAATTTTGGCATGAATTGTGGCATAATGTTGTAATGTGGCCTAATGCCTTAATTTCCGAAATTTGATGTATCAAGCGTAACACAAAATTTCCAAAACTACGTGAATTTCACTAGTGTAATTTAACTATTGCTTAGACCTATTTCACATTCAAAAGACCTTGAAATACATAAACGCAATCTAGCCCAGTAGGACACTGCATGCTTTGTTATTTTAGTCATGGGTTATTTAATATAACAGAGCTCATTGTAATATGAGGTAAGAATGTTTTGAAGGTACCCGTAAATGCTTCTTGAGCAAAATCACTGTTATGCAATGCTGTAACAAAGACCTACAAAGCCTACTGAGAAACTACTACATTATCACTCTCATTCTTAGCCTCTATCAGATTCACGGTCACATAAAGGGGATGACAAGTTACAGATTGCAATTTTCACAATGTTATGTCAATGAATGTCCAGACGCACCCAATGCACCTGCAAAGCTGGCCGATATTTACCAGACTAATCCCCAGCCTCATAAAGCACGTTTTTATAGTTTAATGCACACTTGCAATAGGTCTGGGCAAATACCTACCAAATGACCAGTTGATTCCACCTTAGACCCAAAAATTAGGCACCGCCATCACTTTTGTGGAAATCTTCCACCCAGCCTCCAATTATTTCTGCAGTAAACTATATCGATAGCTAAAATCTTACGTACTCTATTCTAATTTTTGGGGTCAATGTTTCCTCTAAAGCTCTTGGGGACCAAGAATGGTATTTATAGCAATAGTATAATGACATAATTTGAGATATTCAACCTTAAACCAATCTTTGATAAATGAGGCTTTAGGGTAATTTTCTTTTGGCCTACTTTAATTTTTTGTAGAAGAGTCAGCCTGACCCACATAGATTTTATGCCTAGACACTCAATGATGTTGTTCAAGTATGCACAACATGGTTCTTTATAAGCTTCCATTATGGCTACCAGAGTAAGGACTTAGAGAACCCTTCTCTGCCTTCCTTAAAGATAAAAATTGTTGATGAAATGAGAATCCAATGTACAACTTATACATAGTATCCCAAATTCTAAAATCACTTATGCCAATGAGCAAGAGCTACGAAGATTGAACACAAAGTACTAACAGCTTCCCATAGCTTTTTCTAACCATGTGATTGCCTCCCCTGTTAATGATATACCCCAATATATCAGGCTGGAAGTAAGCTAGCTTTAGACACCTTCTATATGCAGGCCACTGTAGGGATCCAAAGATTCAGGTAAAGTTTTCTTACTTAGTAGTTAAGAAATGCCATTTTAAATTTAAAACATTCAAATGAACTTTTGTTACAACGTGTTTATGTTGCCAGGTACAAAGATCAGTTGCAAAATTCACCTGTTCAAAATTTGTACCACCTAAAGACCAATCAAAATGGCTTTGTAACTTACCATAAGGAATAAAGTTGATTGTATTAACACTGAATAGTAATTTATTAGTAGTAATATATGAGTATAGGCCATTGTAGCAATGTAAGTGTGTTTGAGAAAGTGTATTATTAGTTGGGGTGGATGGTGTTCCATCATAAATAATAATGTCGCTATTCTTCTTAGGTCCAGTAAAGATTCAGTAATGACAGGCTTAACTTAAGAAAATGTGTAGAGCATTTAGAAGTACCAAAATAGTTAAAATGTTAAACACCCAACACAATACAAATTCCACTTCAATTTATTAAAATAGAGAATATATTACAGAGAAAAATGACACAAAATCAACAAAAAATCCAATAAAGGGATCCGGAGAAATCTTTAAATACAAATAGCGCCAAAACGCACAAAGCTCCTGTAGCTGATATCTGGTCAGACTAGTTCAGGTCAAAGTCAAAACATTCCCAGTTGACAGTTTACCTTCTGACTTTAAAACTCTTATAGAGAAAAGTGGTAATTGACAAGTCATTGGGGGGCAAGCAACAAGCTGGATCAGAAGCAGTTCTTGATGATGGCGGGTTGCTGTAGATCAAGTTCCCACAAAGGCAAGAAAGCTCCAAGCAGTCAAAGTCCATACCCAGCAAGGCCTTCGTGTTTATCAGATGTTCCTTGGCATCTATCCTGATGAAGACCTCAACTTTAAAACTTTTCTGGAAGTCGAATCTCCTTTAGCAGGGAAAGCCGACAAGTTAAGGTCAACTGGCAATTCAAATTCGATGGCAGAGGCTTCAGAGGCAACCCCAGTCCCCATGAGTTCTCCATACAGAAAGTTGGCAAAACGTTTCTAAGTCCCACTTCTTGCGGTTTGGGGGCAGGGGAAGTATACTCTAACACTAGCCAAGGGTCCAGGCTAGGACTGACTCCAACAGAAGCCACCAGCAGGGAGCCAGGGCCAGTCCAGATGAAGGGGTCCACTGGTCTTTTTCAGGAAAGTGCGCTTCTTATAGCCTTTGTGTCCCTGTAGCTTAACAGCAGGTCAGATACGTGACCCTTGGAGTCCCCTTGTTTGTTGGGTACAAGTGGGAGCAGGTCTAGCCCTTAGGGTTGTTCTCATAGGTCTCATCAGCAGGTACAGTCCTTCTTTTTTGTGCAAAGTTCCACTAGTTGTATAAGGCACCCTGTGGTGCCACATGTATGCCTTTTACCAGCCTGTGGGTGGAGTGACTGCTGGCTCCTCCCTAACTTATAGGGAAAAAGTTTCCAGGGTAACCCTACCCACTTTTCAGCAGTTTCCTACTGCAAACAATACCAAAGTACCTCTCTACTCCTATATCCCACATGGCAGAACCATTCATCCCCTCTACTGAGGTCCTGTGTGTCAAGGTGCTATCCACTATATGCACGGGAGCAGAACAACATCTGTTCCCAATGCCCCTCTATAGCCTTCCCAGCCAACCAATTGTATGTAATAACTGAATGACTAAGGAACCCACAGGGGGGAAGGGGGATGGGACAGAGAAGAGACAGTCACACTTTTCCTCAGACTCTTCCTCCGAGTTCTTCACTCCTCTCGCTACTTCTATTTTCTAGCAATGTCATGTAGTAGTGATGAGGAACTGCAAGAAATGATGTTAACAACCTTATATTACTCTTTATTAATTTGTATCATTAACTTTTGGTATTTCTGCCACTGTATAATTGGAGCTGTACCTACCCAAGTCTTTTGTGACATATGCCTCTCTTCTTTTCTTTTGTATATTCTGCTTGCTGTAACTGTATGACAATATGAACAATGTTAATCTTCCTACTAGACTACTCAACAGGGTTTTCTCCAATACATTTACCGTTTCTTATCTTTAGGGTTCTCACCTTTCGTTTTAGAGAAGAGGACCTCCTAAGAAGACCTACGTTGAATCTGGTAAGAATTATACTGGCTTTAGGGAATTTATAATACGTTGTTGTACCTGACTTAGCTGTATTAGACCAGCATTAAATTAAACTCTATAACATTGTGAGAAGCGTATATACTTGTGAGCTTCTCACAATAATATCTGAGCAAATCTCTCTTGTATTTAAACAAAGGAGTAACATTTCTTGACAAGAATTCACTAGAGAAAATTTGACAGCTCGCGCTAACCTGTGCTGATGCTGCCCGAAATGAAACACTACCCAGTAGTTCAGGAACTCGCTACAAATAAACTACGGACATGCACTAACAAATACTGACAATGACTCAGTAAAACTGCTCCTTCAAGTGTGCACCCAAAGTATTACAGGAATAAAGCTATTCAATTCTTACTGACATGACTCCAGAGACAGACACTACTCTCCTCATGATGAAGCTCCGGAAACGCGACGGAACTAAAACGTCGAGTGAGAGCGCGACGAATTACCCTGACTGACTATTCGCGCTGCAGGGTGCTGGAACATCCTTCTCCTCAGAAACTTCAGGTGAAGTGCGCGTTTCTGTGGGAGAGTTCTCTGGACATTCCAAACTGCCCTCATGATCTGCAACACTAGAGTGCTGCGTCATTGGTCGCTTCCTGGCGGCCATCTTGGATATCCTCCTGATCTTTTTCCTATGCCAGTAAAAGTCTTTCCCTGACTTTGTAGTGGTTTTTACCCAAATCAAATTAATAGAGGTACCTTTTCTCTTGGGAGGCTGAGGGATTCTGACACTGTGTCCTAGCTAAAGGTGTGGCTAGGAAAATGTGCAACTCCAACTCTGTGGTCACTCAAAATCAGTTCTGGTGGCAGCTCTTTTTCTACTGAGTATAGAGCCTGGCTGGCTAGGAAGACAAAAGTGGGCAGGCCCAGGTGTGTGCTACATCTGCCAGTGACAATGCAGGCATCATTTGAAGATATGCAAGGGTCTGGGCTCAGTATCAATGTGATTGTGTCAAGAGAAGGTCAACCTCTCCCCACACCTAAGGCCTTTGTCTCAGCTCTGGGAGCCAATTCACACCTCATGAAGAAGTCCAAAAACCAGAATTAAGATTTAGCAAAAAGTAGGTGTGACCATGCAAAAATGGGCATTTTTCCTCAGTGTGGAAACTAGGATCAATGCATAACCTATGTAATGAAGCAGGGTGTGCTGAGGCATGGTTTGGGTGGAAAATGTCTTGTTTTCTCAGTACGTGCACTCATATTGATTGTATATAAATGAATTAGGAATGCAGACAGCACACAATTATTCTTCACACCACAGTTAGTCGGTATCTTTGGGTTACTCATGAGTCATTAAGCTCTTAATATACACTTATGTGTTGCAATTTGACATCTGTATCATTGTGCGTAAAGAGGCAGTATGACCCATCTTGAAAGCTTTTCCTATAAGACTGACCTATTTACTAGGGGTGGGCACAACTGGTGTATTCTCTTAAATGTAATTACTCGTAATCACTGCAAAATTACTTGTGATTATGTATAATAGAGTGAGAAGTGTAATTCAGCATTTAGCGCTATTTTCTTAGTGCAAAATACACCATTGCATCCAAAATGTGCCAGAGGATGCATTTTGTGCTAAGAAAATAGCACTAAATGCTACAGGGCATGAACAGCAGTAGCTAGCAGTCACTCGCTCTCTCTTTAGTTCGTTGTTCCTGTGCTCCTGCGGTAGGTTTCCCAAGTTGCTATTAATTACTCAAACTTGAGTACTTGCTTAATGTCTGCAATTTTGCATCGAAATGGAAATGCACATTTACTGAAATTACTCTAATTAATCCGGCGCAATTAAAATTTTGCCCAGGCCTACTTTTAGCCCTTTCAGAGGCTACCCAATAGGAATAGAAACAGGCAAAAAAATCACCACCCATGTTCCTGACAGTTCTTTGATTTAAGATCTTCAATGTGAAAATGCTGTCTACAGTTCACACCCGATTCTAAACCTCATTTGGTGGAAGGGAAGAACTTTTGTTTCTTCTACCCAGAGCTAAAGATCATCAAACAATGGTTAAAGAGATCACCTTTCTTGAAAACAAATGGAGGACAGACCCGTGACAAGCATCAGGGATGGTGCATACGTTAAGGTAGGAGTTAAGAAGAGTTGCCATTTTTGGAAATCAGAATTCAGGGTCTTTTTGACCAAATATAGGCACTCTTTTCAGGAGAGTTGCCCCAGATGACGAGACACATCCTAACGTTGTATGCATCAACTCATCTGACATTCATATAGTCAGAGGTTTAAAATTGATTTGAAGACACTGGGGCATATTATCAAGGAATAGCGATATTTATCGCTAACCGCGCTTAGCGCGAATTTTTTTAACGCCGCCTATCGCTGGAAAATATCGCTGAGATAACACCCTATTAACAAGGTTTATCTCCATAGCGATAAAATTTCCAGCGATAGCGGCAAAATGTGAGAATATCGCTGGAAAAGCAGCGATATTCTCGTATTAACGCAAGGATGGATTCAGCCTGACAATCCACCTCCTATACTTTAAACAGGTAAGTCATCCTCAGTAGCAGGTGTTAAAATCTAGCGATAAACGCGCTTAGCGCAATTTATTTTATCGCTTCGCCTGCTGCCTTGTTAATAGGGGTTACTTGTGTTAGCGACTGTTTTCAGTCGCTTTTAGTGGGGAACGCCTACCTTGCATGTCATTAGCGATAATTATCGCTGGCATGCAAGGCGATGGTAAAACCGGCCGCTAAAGCCTGAAAGCTGTCGCTAACGCCTGTTAGCGACAGCTTGCTGATAGGGCGATAAAATTATCGCCGCTTTAGCGGCAAAAAGTGCCGCTAAAGCAGCGATAAAGCCCTTGATAATATGCCCCACTGTTTCTCGTCCACTCTGAAATAGAGTGATTTAACATGATGGATTCAGTTTGCAGACTGGACAGCATTTTTTCATGGCTATCTTTTTTTCCTTCAAATGTGTCAATAAGATCCTAGAACATTTTAGAATTATTATTTTTGCCTATTTAAGAATATCATATTATTTATCACAACTGAAACTTTGCTTTAATTCCCAAGATGTAATTTTTGTTAGGCTTTTTAAAGACCCTCACACAATAAAAATTCTCTGGGTTACATGGATATAACTTAACATTTCTTATTTTGGCAGATATGGAATGCTTCTTACTTCTGTAAAATGTTGCATATGATAGCACAGTCTGACTGTCTCCACACTTGATTGTGGTGGTAACCTTTTTCTTCTCTTGAGCATTATTAAAATATGCCATATTTGAAACTGATGCAAAAGAAACAATTGATGGACGGAATGCTGGAGAATGCAAACATTCACCCCCAGTCACAAGGATCTGGGTTAAATCCATCATTCTTTTGCTCACCACACCACCCCAGTTTGGACCCAGCCATATGCAAATCAGTCTTGACCCTGTTCCTTGTGGGAACAGTCCAGCCCGAACTGCCAAGCCAGGTCCTCCCTGGACCGGATACAAGCATCCTGGGACCGGTTTCAGGGCATCACCCTTCATCAGTCAGGCTAGCTTGAATCCAGTGGTGTAGTGAGCACAGGACCCACGTCTGGGCATACCCTTCCCACTTAGGGCGACAAATGCAAAAGGACCTGGCCTGGCAGTTCGGTCTGGACTGTTCCCATGGGGCACAGGGTCAAGACTGATTTGCATATGGCTGGGTCCAAACTGGGGTGGCGTAGTGGGCAAGCGAACGATGGATTTAACCCAGATCTTTTGACTGGGGAGAATGTTTGCATTGTCAGCATTCCGTCCATCATTTGTTTGCTGTAACACTTTTCGCCCTAAGTGGGATGGGTATGCCCAGATGTGGGTCCCTTGCTCACTGTGCCACTGGATTCAAGCTAGCCTGGCTGAAAAAGGGTGACATACCCTGAAACCGGTCCCAGGATGCTTGTTTCCGGTCCAGGGAGGACCTGGCTTGGCAGGTTGGTCTGGACTGTTCCCATGGGGCACAGGGTCAAGACTGATTTGCATATGGCTGGGTCCAAACTGGGGTGGCGTAGTGGGCAAAAGAACAATGGATTTAACCCAGATCTTTTGACTGGGGGAGAATGTTTGCATTGTCAGCATTCCGTCCATCATTTGTTTGCTGTAACACTTTTCGCCCTAAGTGGGATGGGTATGTCCAGACGTGGGTCCCTTGCTCACTGTGCCACTGGATTCAAGCTAGCCTGGCTGAAGAAGGGTGACATACCCTGAAACCGGTCCCAGGATGCTTGTTTCCGGTCCAGGGAGGACCTGGCCTGGCAGTTCGGTCTGGACTGTTCCCATGGGGCACAGGGTCAAGACTGATTTGCATATGGCTGGGTCCAAACTGGGGTGGCGTAGTGGGCAAAAGAACGATGGATTTAACCCAGATCTTTTGACTGGGGGAGAATGTTTGCATTGTCAGCATTCCGTCCATCATTTGTTTGCTGTAACACTTTTCGCCCTAAGTGGGATGGGTATGCCCAGACGTGGGTCCCTTGCTCACTGTGCCACTGGATTCAAGCTAGCCTGGCTGAAGAAGGGTGACATACCATGAAACCGGTCCCAGGATGCTTGTTTCCGGTCCAGGGAGGACCTGGCCTGGCAGTTCGGACTGGACTGTTCCCATGGGGCACAGGGTCAAGACTGATTTGCATATGGCTGGGTCCAAACTGGGGTGACGTAGTGGGCAAAAGAACGATGGATTTAACCCAGATCTTTTGACTGGGGGAGAATGTTTGCATTGTCAGCATTCCGTCCATCATTTGTTTGCTGTAACATATTTGAAACTGAGGCTGCCAAATAGTCCAGATACACCCTTAATTATCTTCACTTCCTATTGACATGTCCTCCTAAAGCCTGCCATTCTTCAACATATTCCAAACTGTTAAATGTTTATCTGAGAGTGACTACAACTTTGTGAAGAGCATCATGGATGATTGTTGTTATAGCACGAAGAGCAGGCCAGGCATTGCAGATGGTGGTTACTGCATCACGAAGATCCTGTCGGGCACGCGGAGGGTCGTTGCTGGAGCTTTGCATTGGTGGTCACTGTGGGCTGTCATTATTGTAGTGTGTGGGGTAGATCTCGTCTTGCTGGTCATCGTTGGCGGCCGTTGTACCATGAAGAGTCGGGTTCACTGGAGATTTGCATTGGCAGCAGGATCTCAGAGCAAACGGGCCCATTCGTGGTTGCGATTGGCCCAAAACTTCAGGATTTCTTCCTTTTTTCACAGTAGGAGGTCAACTGATGCCAGGCAAGGGTTCAGGCCCTGGGGGCACCTCTTGGGGATCAAGAACTCACTCTAGCCGAGGCCAGCAGTGCTTAAGCAGGTCCAGTTGCAGGTCCCAGCAGGTCCAGGGAGATCCAGTGCAGCAGGTCAGCTGGGAAGTTGCAGGGAGGCCTCTGGAGCTTGTTGTGTCCCTACAGGTCAGAACAGGAGGTCAGCCACCTGACCCTTATAGTCACTCTGGTAGTCCCGATATCAAACAGCAAGGCAGGCCTCAAGCAGCAGAACAATCTTCTGAGGGTACAAGGGAAGCTTTAAGTAGCAGGGCAGTCCTCTGGTAGCAGCAGGGAAGACCTCTGAAGTTAAAAAGCAGGCCTCAAGCAGCATTACAGTCCTTTGAAGTACAACAAAGTCCTTCTGGGGGACCTCCACAGTTCCAGGAGTGAAATGAAGACAGTGGCCGCTGGCAGTGGGATGGGGGTGGTGAGGCGGGAAGACAAAAAACATTTTTTGAAAATCCACTTACCTTTTGATGCCGGCCAGCCGTCTCTCCCCTTCGGTCCCTTAGCCGCCTTCTTGTCTGCTTCCATAGTGGAAGAAAACAGGAAGCACACAGGCTCCCTCCCCTAAACCAATCACAATGCTACAATGCAGCGTTGTGATTGTTCTGAGTGCCGTGGTTCGGCGCTCAGATGGCGACTGTGTGGCTTTGCATGTTCCTCACCAGACTGTGTAAAGCAAGCCTGGTGGGGAAGATGCGAAGGGCGCAGGACTGTTTGGCCGACCCAAGAGGGCCGGCAAAATAGTCCTGCGCATGTGGAGTGGGCACACCACTCCTCCTCTGTAACCCCAGCCCTGCCCCGCTCTAACCCAGTCTGTAGTGAAAAATAAAATGATAATAACCAGGCTATTATCATTCTATTTTTCCGCTGCATTGCTCTAAAAGCAGTGTGGCGACGCTCCTCCACCTTAGTGGAGGAGCCGCCTCTGAACGAAGAGTGGGTCTAAGGATCCTATTTTGTACCTGGTGCCAGCTTTCAAGTAGAAGAAACAACTGGAGTTTTTCCCCCCACAGCTAGTTTTGGAATTTTCTTCCTCCCTGCCCAGGCTCCAAGTGGTCTAAGGTGACAAAAGACTGGTGTGAAGTTTTTTGTGAGTGTCCTGAGCCAGCTCCTCTGAAATATAAGTGGGGCAATAATCCCATTACATTATTTCACATCAGTCCAAATTCATCTTTGATTGTCAATTTCCAAGTTACATCAACCAAAAAAGCATTAAATGTTTTATTCCAAAGGGCTGTGATAAATCATATGATACAAATAATTTTAATTAGCTCAGATTCATTCTTGAGTATCATCAATAAACACTCCGATTTAAACACTCAGATTTGTAGAACGCGGCTAATCACCAGTGAGGGTATCGAGGAGCTGTCCATGGGCATGGGGAGAGTAATTTATTTGCCAAGAATCAAAGGATGTTGAGCCAGCACCAAGAATAGAACCTGGATCCCCAGCTCCAAAGTCGGAAGCTCGGGCCATTATGCCACATCCTCTCCCCAATTTGCACAATATCAGTCAACATTTGTTTCTTGGTAACCCACTCTTTAAGGCTAAGAAACTATGTAAAGTAATTCTATATACACTCTACCTATTTTTTGTATGTTGACAAATTAAATTCTCTATAATAGGATGCCTCCCAGACCATCAATTAACATGATTCAACACAAAAGGATCTAAAACATTATCCTTCGTGGTTTTCTTTAGTTAACCTCTTTTTGCTCGCACACTTTTTATGGGCCTCCACAGTCCTTAATCGAATCACTCCCCTTTAGGAGACTGACAAATTAAATTCATCATGCCTAAACCGCCATTGATACCACTGCTTATATGTCAGTACCACAGATTGTACCTCATGTCTTCCTCTATCATGTAATCTCAAGTTCTTGTTTCACTAAACTGTGTCAGTCTTTAAATTATTACACAAGAAACCCTAAGACCTCTATAACGGCATGAGTTGTCATTCATTATCTGTATGACACTGACAATCATAATCTCTTCCCATTACTTCTAATTCATTTCTCAACAGTTCATTAACTCGCTAACCCCTTTTTGCTAGACACGTTATGGTCTCATTACCTTCTGAATAAAAAATACATGTATTTTCAATCTTTGCAATTTCATAATGTTTATGACGGTTGAAGTAAACCTGAACTCCTGTCATTGGATTCAGCAATCCACTTAACATTTCTTCAGTAAATTACATTACTTAGTGTTGATTGATTAGTGATGTTCTCAGTAGACCTCCATCTTTTTTTTTTAGTATGCTTTTTTTGGGCAGTCACATGAATCACACATAACTCTTCTTTGATATTTGGTTTCCAGATTACCAAATAATGTAAACATAGCAATCTGTTTACTGTAGCAGATAAAAAGGGATAATTCAAATTTGAGGTGCCTCCAATAGTATGTAATACTAAGGAAAGCACTTAATGTATATATAATTGATCCACCCAAACAGTGTTGTCTCACCTTAAGGTCGGACCCCAAGATTCAATGCTGTTTACCAGACATCTTTCAAAACTGTGTACGGAGGTGTCTGACTTATAGTAATTTGAAGGCAGTGAGTGAATTAGAAATTGAAGGTATGAGTAGAATTTTATAGTTTGCAATATTTGAGTAGTTTAAGCTTGATTTGTATAGAAAGAATAAATAACTTTAATACAATTTAAAGGTGGTGTGTAAATTATAAATTTAAGGTATAGCTATAACTTTAGAATTTCTAATGTCTTTGTACTTTAAGTTTTGTTTTTATAGAAAGAATAAATAAAATTTTCCTAACTATAACTAAGCCTTAACATTTGCTTTTGACATTAAATTTGAATTTATTACATTTATTTTTTAAATGTTTTTATTAGATATCACAAAGTAAATTCTTAATTATTTTTTTTTGTTTTTATACAGTGGCTTGTAGAGTACAGTGGCATACAGTAGAGTGCTGTGGAGTAGAGTAGGTAATAGTACAGTGTTGTAGAGTAGAGTGGTGTATAGTAAAATGGGGTAGAGTGAAGTAGGGTAGTATGAAGCGCAGTACAGTAGGGTGGTGTAGAGTACAGTGGTATACAGTAGAGTGGTGTAGTGTGGAGTGGCGTAGAGTGGAGTGGCATAGAGTGGAGTAAAGTATGGTGGATTGCTGTACAGTGGAGTGGTGTACAGTGGAGTGGCACGGAGTGGAGTGGCATAGAGTGGAGTGGCGTAGAATGGAATAGCATTGAGTGGAGTGGCATGCAGTGGAGTCGGTAGAGTGCAGTGGCATAGAGTGGTGTATATTTGAGTGGCGTAGAGTACATTAACATAGAGTGTAGTGGCGTACAGTGGAGGTGCATAGCGTGTCTTTGAGTAGGGAGGAATAGCGTAGCGTGGAATGGCATAGAGTGGAGTGGCATAGAGTTTAGTGGTCAAGAGTGGTGTGGTGTGAAGTGGAATAGTGTACAGTGGAGTGGTGTACAGTAGAGTGGTATATAGTGGAGCGGCATACAGTGGAGTGGCATAAAGTGGAATGGCATAGAGTGTAGTGGCTTAGAGTGGAGTGGCATAGAGTGGAATGGCGTAGAGTGGAATAGTGTATAGTGTTGTTTTGTACAGGCTGTGTAATTACAAACTCGGATCATTGTTGCATGTAGTTTGTGTGTGTAACAAATTGAATGACTTGAGGCATTACTGGTTAACTCCTGTATTTCGTATTTTGGGAATCAGGCAATGTCAAAATGCAATAGAAACATGTCTAAGTGGGACACATGCCCAGCTAACCACTAGATTGTTGAAATTCCTAAAGGAGGTTTACAAGATTTTGAACAAGAATGCAGTGTCTGCACTTAACCTCTAATTTCCAGGGTCCTCCTCAGAGGGCATACTGCATCTTTTCCATACTTTTGCACTTTTAACAGTATTTAGCTTGCTATCTGGATTACCGGTCAAGCAAAAAAGGGGAAGGCCTTACATGGTAGCCCTAGCCAGGACAATGCACTTTATGCTTTTATGCTAGTTTCCACCCATTGAATCAATTATAGATGCAGTGTTGACCATGTCTTAATATAAGAACAAAGTTTGTGTTTACCTTGCTTATTTTGCAGATGGAACCAACTTTTAGATGAAGGATTTATCATGTTACGATGTAAGAATGAAGCTTCAAAGGAAGTTCAAGTCAGCACAATGCACTTTGTGCTCCACAAGAATGAAGTTGGTATTTACCGTGCTCATTTTGCACATCGAATCAACCTTTAGAAGAAGTATTAATCATGTTTCAAGTTAAGAATGACATCTGTGTGGTAGTTCTAGCCAGCACAATGCACTTTATGCACCTATAACATGAAGAACTACTGGTCCCTTTTTTGCACATGGAATTAATTTGTAGATACATGGTTTATTATGTTTCTAATCAAGAGTGAAGATTGTGTCTTACTTGCTTATTTTGAACATTCAACCAACTTTTAGATGAAATGTTTATTATGTCTCAACTTAAGAATGAATCCTGCGCAGTAGCGGCCCGTGGAGAGAGTTCTGTTGGGCGGTGAGGCGGGGCGGGGGAGGGGCAGGGTGGAGGGTAGTAAACACTGGAATATGGATGAACGGAGGTAAGTAAACATTTAAATAAATAAAACGAATTTCGTTGCGCTCGCTGCATTGCAAAATGCGTTGCAGCGCGCGCAACGAAATTCGTTTTATTTATTTAACAGTTTACTTACCTCCGTTCATCTATATTCCGGTGTTTACTACCCCCCACCCTGTCCCTCCCCCGCCCCGCCTCACCGCCCCACGGAACTCCCTCCACGGGCCGCTACTGATCCTGCGTCTTCGAACTCTTGCCAGCCTTACGCATGTTTATGCTTTTAAGTTATGTATACATAATTTGACTATTGTTATAAAATGAAGTAATAATTATTTATTTATTTATTTATTAATTATTCATTTTATAACAATAGTCAAATAATGTATTCATAATGATGAAGCGTTTTCTAATTTTGAAGCTTGTGTGTTCGCTGTTTCTTTTAATGCCAACTTTGTTATGGCTTTAATTAACTAAACAACACAATTTGCCTTACCTTATTATTATTACCTTACCTGTGGTGTACAGTGGAGTGGCACACAGTGGAGTGGCCTACAGCGGAGTGGCTTACAGTAAAGTTGTATTGAGTGGAGTGGCATAGATTTGAATAGTGTGCAGTGGAGTGGTGTAGAGTGTAGTGGCATAGATTGAAGTGGCATAGAGTGGAATATTGTAGAGAGGAGTAGCATAGAGTGGAGTAGCATAGAGTGGACTAGCGTATAGTGTTGTGGTGTACAGTGGAGTAGCATATAGTACAGTGGAGTGGCATACAGTGGAGTGGCGTATAGTAGAGTGGCATACAGTAGAGTGGCGTGCAGTAGAGTGGCATAGAGAGAAGTGGCGTACAGTGGAGTGGCATAGAGTCTAGTGACATAGAGTGGAGTAGCATAGAGTGGTGTACAGTGAAGTGGCATGGAGTACAGTGCCATTGAGTGGAGTGGTGTATAGTCTCATGGCGAATAGTGTTGTGGTGTAGAGTGGAATGCCGTAGAGTGTATTGGCATAGACTGCAGTGGTGTAGAGTTGTATAGCATAGAGTGGAGTAGCATGGAGTGGAGTAGCATAGAGTGGAATAGCGTATACTGTTGTGGTGTACAGTGGAGTGGCATTCGGTTGAGTGGCATACAGTAGAGTGGCATACAGTACAGTGGCGTACAGTAGAGTGGCGTAAAGTAGAGTGGCGTAGAGAGAAGTAGCATACAGTGGAGTGGTATAGAGTGTAGTGACGTAGAGTGGAGTATCATAGAGTGGTGCACAGTGAAGTGGCATAGAGTAGAGTGCCGTACGCCGGAGTCAACAAAAAACTCCTCCGCAAACTCCAGACCATCTAGAACGCCGCAGCCAGACTCATCCTTGACATCCCACGACATAACCACATCACCCAACACCTCCACCACCTCCACTGGCTCCCCGCGAAAGAATAACCTTCAAACTGCTCACACACGCCTACGAAGTCCTCCACAACATCGGACCCCAATACCTCAAAGACCAAATCTCCTTCCACTCCCCCCAAAAAAACCTCCGCTCAGCCGACCTAGCCTTAGCCACCATCCCTCGTTTCTACAGGACCAGAGCAGGTGGAAGATCCTTCTCCTAATTCGCAGCCAAGACCTGGAACGAACTCCCCCTTCACCTCCGACTAAGCCCGACACTGCACCAATTCAGAAAGGACCTCAAGTCCTGGCTCTTCGGATGACCCCAACAGAGCTGCACACATCCCCCCTCCTTCAGCACCTTGAGACCCTCACGGCTGAGTAGTGCGCTTTACAAAACCATGATTGATTGATTGATAAAGCGGAGTGGTGTATAGTCTCACAGCGTATAGTGTTTTGGTGTAGAGTGGAGTGCTGTAGAGTGTAGTGACATAGACTGTAGTGGCATAGACTGCAAAGGAGTAGAGTGGAATAGCATAGAGTGTAGTAGCATGGAGTGGAGTAGCATAGAGTGGAATAGCGCATACTGTTGTGGTGTACAGTGGAGTGGCATACTGTGGAGTGGACTACAGTGAAGTGGCGTACAGAAGCGTGGCATACAGTAGAGTGGCACACAGTCGAATAGCATAGATTAGAGTGGCATAGAGAGAAGTGGCATAGAGTAGAGAGGTGTAGAGTGTAGTGCCATAGATTAGAGTGATGTAGAGTGGAGTGGTGTAGAGTGTAGTGGCGTATAGTGTCACAGCATGTAGTGTTGTGGTGTAGAGTGAAGTCCGTAGAGTGGAGTGGCATAGATTGGAATAGTGTAGAGTGAAGTGCCGTAGAGTGGAGTGGTGAAGAGTAGAGTTTTGTACAGTGGACTGGCATACAGTGGACTGGCATAGAGTAGGGTGCCATAGAGTGTAGTAGCACAGAGTGGAGTTGCGTAGAGTGGAGTGGCTTAGGGTGGAATGGCATAGAGAGGAGTTATGTAGAGTAGAGTGGAGTGGCATACAGTGGAGTGGCATACAGTGGAGTGCAGTGGAGTGGAATACAGTGGAGTGGTGTACAGTCAAGTGCCATAGAGTGGAATGGCATATAGTGGAATAGCATACAGTGTTATGGCGTACAGTGGAGTGGCAAATTAGTGGAGTGCCAGAGCATGGAGGGGCATAGAATAGAGTGATGTGGAGTGGAGTGGTGTAGAGTTGAGAGACGTACACTGGAGTAGCATAGAGTAGAGTATTATACAGTGGAGTGCCAGAGAGTGTAATGGCATAGAGTGGAAAAGCGTAGAGTGGTGTGTTATAGAGTTGCGTAGAGTTGAGTGGTGTAGAGTTGAATAAAGTAAAGTGGAGTGGTGTAGAATAGAATGGTGTAGAGTGGAGTGGTGTAGAGTACAGTGACATAGAGTGGCATGGCATAGAGTGTAGTACAGTCTAGTTTAAACAGATGTGGCATGAAAATGGCTGAACGGATATAGTTGAAATTTGTCAGGAATATAGATTATGGGGTGGAAAGGGTAATTTTGTAGTAGTTCTACATTTTTAAAGTAGTGTTAAAGTTATAAGTCAAACAAAGCTTAGCTATATATTGGGTGCTGTATCTTGCTGTACACCACGGTACATGCCGATCACAAAACAGTATATCATTGGCTAATGGCTGCCTTTACAAAAGTAAAAGGCAGCCATGTTGTTTTGACCACACTGTGGCTGTGTTCATCGGAGGGCCTTAGATATAGGTAAGCAGTAGGTTTTATTTTTGCTCCCTGCCTATTTCCACTTTATTAAAGTGGTAATAGCTAATGAAATGTATTTATATTTCTCTATATATTTTTCAAAAAGCTTACAGAGTATATCGCTAGTACCTACAAAGTACTGCTATAGTCAGGCGTGCAACAACCATTGGGCTGAGAAGGCTTTAGCCCACCCTCCTCCTTCAGCTTCCATGGTGTGGGCTGCTGGGCTGAGGCTATTGGCTTGACCTTCAGCCACATCTAAAAGTATTCCCTGCAATTATGGTTAAAGCCCTGACCAGCCACTGGGTGTATTTATTGCTTTCCATAATTGCTGCTGCCTACCTGTCTCATATTATTTAATATGATCATTTCAATGCCATAACAAAAAGCAATGACCTACCCTATGTAACGGGCTGGTGGACATAGGCAGGAGTCAAAAATGCAATTAACCACATCCCACTCCCACTAACAACTAAAAGGCAGTGGTATCCAGCAACACTTCCACTTTAACATGTGAGCCACAATAAATTCTCATCACATGGCGGTTAAAAGGCAATGCTATGCCAGAAGAATTTTGTCTTCCAAAGAAAAAGTCTTTAGAATTTGCCCAGTGCATTAATCTACAGCATACATTGTAAAAGAGTTTTGCATATCTCTTGATGCTGTGAATCCAGTGACATTGTGTAGCACTATTTAGAAGTAAAATGCGTAAAAGAAAGATTACATTTTGACATCAAATAAAACAAAAGTGCATTCCATCTATAAACCTGCCTACTGTGCATTATATGCAGCTGGGTGTATGTAGGTAGTTATATGTGCTATGTTTGTGTTGTCTACAGACATCTATGTGCAATCTGAAGAGATGTTAAATTCAAGCAGGGGTGCCCTAGCTTTCCTCTTTCCAAGGCTGATAAAATAGATATCACTGAGTTAAGGATAGAACATGTTATTTACAGTGATTCAAAATTTGGAGCATGAACAAGGCTGATTTGCATATGGCTGGTTCCAGTCAGAGGTGGCATGGTGGCCAAAAAAGGATGGATGGGAATACAGGCTCAGGCAGTTAACTATTCCTATTGGGGAAGGGCCAAGGCTGATTTGCTTGTTTCTGTCTGGGGGTGGTATGGTAGGTAAAAAAAATAATGCACTGGAATGTGGTCCTGAGTAATTATCACTGGTTGAGATGAATTCAAAGATTTCATACAGCACTTTTCTGATTTTTGCAAAATCTTCTGTAGCAATCAGTGTGTAGAATACAACATTATATATTTGTTAAATGACATACAAATGTTCCATGGATTTTTCTGGAGTTTGTGCTCTGGCCTTCCTGGTGCATGTGGGACTATCGTGTCATCCTGGCCTTTTCCATGTTCAGGCCTCTGTTTTACTCCTGACACACAATGAGAAGTGTGCGCTGATTGTAGAGTAACCTTCACACCCTGACTGTCTTTACCACCTTGACTATCTGTCATCTGACAGTCTTCCTTTGTTTTCATGTAATGGGATTTACCACCACACCTCCCAGATGTCTGATAATGTCCTAAGGAAAAAAATGGAATGGGCTGGGTGGTTTGAAGGTCAGCACTGAGGGAAGGCAGAGGAGTTCTGGGGGTGACAGAGGTGTCAGCAGGAGTCCACTGACCCAACACTCGGAGCTTGCATCTAATCCTGCTCTCCCCTTCTGCATCTACTACTGGGGACCACGAAGCAGACTTTTGCGCTTGCCCTATCTTCAAACACAGACTCTAATGCCGGGATAATCCACATAGCAAAACCCTGACCCTCTCACCAGCCTTCATACACTGTTGGTGTCGGGAGGTCTCTAGGCTCATATTTCTGCTGCCCATGCTGTACCTGTTCTGTCTGTGAGGTAAGTTGTTGCCAATGATGTACATGTTTTGTGTGGGAGAAAAACATGCATGAATGATACCTGCTGTGCTGTGCCATTTTAGTGTGCTTTGGGAAGGGCAATGCTGTTACTACCTTTGAAAAAGCATTTAATGTTTAGAGGGTGGAGTGGGGCAATGTACCTCATAATATAGTGGTTGTGCTACTACTGTTAGAAATGGCAATTTTTACTGGGTCATCTCCAAACTTTTTTACTTTTCTCCCCCACTTTTCTGACCTCGTGTTTGTTGGTATTAGGACTTTGAGCACTTACCTCTGTTAACCGGTGCTAAAATGCATGTGCTCTCTCTTCTAAAACATGGCAACATTGGCTCATACCCAATTGGCATATTTAATTAATTATACGTCCCTAGTAAAGTGCACTACATGTACACAGGGCCTGTAAATTACATGCTAATAGTGGGCCTGCAGCATGGCTTGTGACACCCACTTAAGTGGCCCTTCAAGCATGTCTCAGGCCTCCCACTGCAAAGCCTGTGTGTACAGATTACACTGCCATTTCAACTTGGCAAGATAAACCTCTTGCCAGGCCCAAACCTTTATTTTTAATACATATAGGTTACCCCTTGGTTAGACAACCGACGGAGCAGAGGGCATAGTCAAATATATTTAAAGAGTAGGACATGTACTTTTAACTTTTACATGTCCTGGTAGTAAAAAACTCCCAAAGCCATTTTTCACTACTGCAATGCCTATCTCTCTCAAGGGATAACATTGGGATTACCTTATGAAATTTTATAGGAGTAGTTTCCAATTGGGAGGAGATAAAACCCCCAAGCCTGGTGTCTCTGGAATCCTAATTCAAAATCCTAACTTATGGTGAAGTTGGATTTTAATTGAAAGTTCAGGAAATGCTACTTTTAGAAAGCTGGCATTCTCTTACTTCAGCCATTAGTGCCTGCTGACTGTCTTTGATCATCCTGGGGCGGGTGACAGCTGGACTTTGTGTATTCCCCCTAGACAGCCACACACAATGGGAGCTTAGGTGTGACTTGATGGGCCATCCTGAGAGGATGGGAGGGAGGGACTGGACCCAGCCTCACCTACACCTGAATAGGCTGTGTCCTGTCCCAACACAAAGGCTGCATACCCCCCAGTAGTGAGTCTGGAGCCACAAAGACCTGTCCTTGAAGCCTCCCCCACTTCAAAGGCCCAATGGTATAAGTACTGGACCTCTGACACCATGACGTCAGTACACTTATGGACCTTTGAGGACTGCCAGGAAGAAGGATTGCTATGCTGCTGAAGGACTGTCACTCTGCTGGACTGCTGCTTGCTGTGCTGCCCTGCTGCCTGCGGTTCACCTGCTTGAATGAGAAGGACTGGACCTGCATTACTTGAAACCAGAGTGACTCCAAGAGCTAGCTGGACGGCCTCCTGATCTGAAGTCTCCTGGACCCTTGGAAGTGAGGCCTAAGGTGCTTGTTTCAGCAAAACCCATGCATCCTCTGTCGAACCGGCGCATCGGCGTCATTGCGTGGATAAGAAACCAGTGCATCACCCCTGTTGAGTGGATCGGAACAGGCACATTGTGCCTGTTGCATACATTGGTACCAGTGCGTCGCTCCTGTTGCATGGACCGGAACTGGTGCTTTGCTCCTGTAGTATAGATCGGAACCAGCACACCACTTCTGTTGCACGACCAGATTCCTCTGCTGCGTGAATCGGCCTCAAAGAATCATCTTCAGAACCACCAAGGTCTCAGGATCTCTGTCGACAGCATCCTCGTCAATGACGTCAAATCTCTGCATTGCAGCTCTTCTGTCATCAGAGCCAACACAGGACCGTTGCATTGCCCCCACTGCATGGATTGACACCAACGTATTGCTTAGGCTTCCCCCCGCATCTTTGACTTTGATGCAGCTAAGATTAAGATTTTTCTGTTCAGCAGGCCTCACTGGGTCCTGTATCCATCTTGCGCTCCATCGGGGTCAGCCTGAACTTTTGGCTTTGTCCCGGTCCAGTGCGACCAGTTATCCTAAGTAAGCATTTATTGCTTCTAAACACTGTTTTACAGTTTTCTCTTAAAAATGCATATCTCACGTTCTACTTATTGTATTTTTGTTGTTTACGTCTTGTGTTATTTATTAAATTAAGAGCTATTTTTCCAACCTGGAGTGGAATCTTTTTGTGTTGTGTTTTCAATGTTGCTACTGTTAGAAGTGTTGCACAGATACTTTACACATTGCCTCTAAGTTAAGCCTGACTGCTCTGTGTCAAGCTACCAGAGGGTGAGCACAGGTTAATTTAGGATTTGCTTGGTTCTTACCCTGACTAGTATTGTGGTTGCGGCTTGACTAGAGCTCATACCCCAGTCAACCTACAACCCAATTTCTAACAATTATCTTTTATTTTAGACCAAGTTGGTGGCAGGGTGCATGGTGACCACCGGGTAACATGCATCCACTCTAGCTGGGTTGTCCAAAATTCTGCCTTTGTGGGACGTATGTTTGATGCAACTAGAACGTGCAGCTCACCTGAGAGAATCCTTCTCCTAGGTTGTTTTGTACCAGGCCCAGTAGATCGATGTAGTGGAGGTCTGAGGTAGAAATTGATAAAGAGAGAAAAATTGTTTGGGGGTGGAGGAAATTAAGAGGGGAAATGAGTACAAGGAACTGTGGTGGAGGAAGAAAAGTTATGAAGTGGTAAGGATGCAGATAGTGATGAGATGAGAAGGGCTAAGAAGAGGTGGAGGAGGAAAGACTCTTTGGTGGATATAAAGAAGGAAGATTGAGTAGGCTAATATTTAAGAGGAGACTGAAAAAGAGAGAGGAAGCGCTAAGTGATTGTACAATGACAAGCAGAGGAGTAATTCAGAGAAGGATGAGGAGGTGAGATAGAGAAAGAGAGGCAGTGAGAGAGAGAGAGAGAGAAATACTGAAAACAATACTAGAAAGAGAGATCCAAGAGAACGGCTGTTAGACTTGGCATCCTTGGCGTGGTTTCCCCTGACCTTTTGCCTCTACCTTCTGTATTTTTATGCTGTGCTGGATTTCGTTTTTACTGGCTTAGATGCTTTAGGCACTTTGCCACTGCTGATCAGTGTATAAATTACTATTGTGATTGTTTATCCATGATTGGTATATTTGATTTACTGGTAAGCCCCTGGTAAAGTCCACTGAATGTGCCAGGGCCTGTAAATCAAATGATACTAGTGGGCCTGCAGCACTGATTGTGCCACCCACATGAGTAGCCCTGTAAAGGTATCTCAGACCTGAAACTGCAGTGTCTGTGCACAGTTTTAAAGTGCCATGTCTACATGGCAAGCACACCCACTTGCCAGGCACCCACCTTCCCTTTTCTTGCATGTAAGGCACCCCTCAGGTAAGCCCAAAGTACCCCATGGGCAGGGTGCAGTGATTGTGAAAGGTAGGACATGTTCTGGTGTGTGTGACATGTCCTGATAGTGAAATACTGTGTATTTCGTTTTTCACTATTGAAAGGCTATGTGTCCCATAGGCTAAATTGGGAGTTACTTTGTAACATCTTACAAGCATAACTTTCCTTTGGGACAAGATAGAGAAATATAGTTTAGGCTCTCCGAACTCAGAATTTAATCACACATCTTTTTAGGGAGATGGTTTTTAAATTGTGTGTTTGAAAATGCCACTTTTAGAAAGTAGTCATTTTCTTATTTAACCATTCCGTGTGCCTCTGCTGGTTTGTGTATTGATTGTTTTGTTTTGGAGTGACAGGGGCTGGGGATGTGCAGTTACTGTAGACAGACACCAGGGGGTTGAGGAGTGTCCTGCCTTTCCTGGGTGACTCAGAGCTGAGTTGAATAGACCTTGGCTGCGTTTAGAGTGGTGAAAGGAGTTTCACTTACACCTGAATAGGCAGTGCCTCCTCTGTGCAATGCTGTCTCCACCTCCTGTAGTGATGCTGCACCAGAGAGGACAGAACTGGTATGGACTGGGCTCAGAGACCCTTGCCACAAAGAGAACAAAAACAAAATGGGGTATAAGTACTGGACCTTAAACCCCAGAGAATTAGATCACTTCTGGACTCAAGAGGAACCCTTTGCAAAGGAGAAGAGTGCAAGAAGGAGTGCTGCCCCTTTGCTGTGTGCTATGCTGGGTTGGCCTGCAGTTGCTGCTTCTGTCAAGGAAGCAGCAACAAAGACTGAAACTTTGCTGAGAGCCTCCTTGTAGAAGAATCTCCAAGGTCTTGTGTGTGCTGGCCTCCTGTTCTGAAGTCTCAGGGACACAAAGACTTCACCACCAGGTCCTCTGAACTCCCCTGCTGGGAGTTCTGACCTGCCAGAAAGTGCCTATTCCAGTTTTGCGAATCGGGAGGTTGTTCCTGCTGTTGGGAGCTGGAAGAAACTTAAAGAAAGCAAGAAAAATAACTCCGATGCCGTCAGCGATGCCACCAGTGATGCCGCGACCTGCACCGAGGCCTTCAGCACCGCTCTTGAAGTGCACGATGCACCGCCCCGCCTGCAAAGCAGCTCTGACGCCCTTCAACGCCCTCCAACGCCTGCAGTTATTGGCCTTCCTAACGCCAGCACTCGCACCCACGCCATCACTGCCAATGCCAGCATCCCGTTATTGCGGCACCGATAACTGACGAGGGTGACTTCACGAACTATTTGACTTTGCATCCCCGCATCGGAACCGATGCCTCACCGCCGACGCTGCTGACCTCCCCTGTCCTGTACTCGACATGTCACCTCCTAACGGACACGACCCTTCATCTCCCCATAGCAACCAGGGAAACAGCCTTGACCTCGGCACAGACGCCTCACCTCCACAACGCCGTGCCTCGTCCATAGACTTCATTTTCCAAGGTAATATTTTCGGGGGGAGGGGGGGCACGTGACTCCATGCCCGACGCCGCGTACTTCTTGGTCGGCACTGTACTTTGGATTTATGCCTGTCACAACGTCATAATAGCCCCTGGTGAAGCTATTTGTTTCTACAGGTGCTATTTCTGCAAGTACCTATTTTTAAGTGCTATTTGGATATGTATGTTGGATTTTTGTAGTTTTGGTCTTATTTGGTTTAGATAAAGATATCTTATTTTTCTAAACTGGTGTGGTGTCCATTTGTAGTGTTTTCACTGTGTTACTGTGTGTTTTGAGTATAAATACTTTACCAGTTACCTTTGGGATAAGCCTATCTGCTCGTACCAAGCTACCAAGGGGGTGAGCAGGGGTTATCTAAAATGTGTATTCCCCTTACCCTGACTAGAAGCAAGGGTCCCTACTTGGACAAAGGTACCTACCTTTGCCAATTTGAGACCCCCATTACTAACAGCGGCAAAAACCTAGCGAAAGATACCCAAGGAACGAGAGATAGAGAGAGAAAAAGATGCGTCAAAGTAAAAAAAATACTAACTTAGAAATTTTGCGCAAAGGTACTTTAGTTTTCATCTCTGGTTGCCTTAAGATGTTATTTTGCTTATTTGTCTCTGATTGCCTTAAGATGATATTTTATTTTTCTGTATAGCTGTTTAAGCCATCATATAATTGCCATGAAAAAGGGAGTGATTGAGAGAAAATAGGGAGGGAGAAAGGAAGAACACAAGACAGAGAGAATGAGCCTTGTATATGAAGTGGGTATTCCCTAAGACATTGGTCTCTCACCAGACAGGCTGCACTCCTTCTTGGGTAACCAGCCTTAAGCATCTGACTAACAGCAATGCAGTAGGGAAAACTAGAAACAATGAGTGGCAGGAGGGATCAGTGAAGGATGTTGTTGGGTTGGTGCAGTGACAGTAAGAAGAGTCAGATGCTGACAGAGCTTTGAAAATCTTACAGAGATACAAAGGTAGGCCACTGAGGTAGGAAACTGTCCAGCTACTCCACAATATTTAATGTCCAACATCTCATGAAGCTCCTACTAATAGTTACATTTCACTGTGTGCCCACTGTTGAAGATGTGTTGGAAGAATATCTGACCTGGGAGGACAGAGACCATTCTTTTTGGATATTTTAGGTCTTTAATAGTTGATTAAGAGGTAGGAAGAAGTAGGTTAGGTTCGCAAAAGGGGACGTGCAAATTACTCCTGTTTATCCAAATCCTTTTTCTCAATTGGTCTGATTTAACCCCATCTGAGCTGTAAGAAGCCAGACTACCCTTGTACCTTGTTATGCTTTTACGGAGTATTACCGCAAGAAGTCATATTTCATAATCCATTTGCTCCTACTCGAGGATTTCAATTAAATATATATACTACACCATCTGGAAAAATATTGTATAGAAATTCCACAAACTTAAGGCTGTAGCATTTCGTCTTCGTTACTATTTTAAGAATTCATGAATATTTCTCCTGCTACTAATATTGATATTTGTGATGCCACGGACTTCAAACAACTAAAGTACCAAAGTGGACCTGACATTACACACCCTTTGACCATGAATGGCAATATATGGTTGATCCTTTGGCCCCCCCCTCACCTCCCCAATAGTCTGTCAGCCCTCCTTTTGATTGCTCAGCTCAGGACTGTTAGAGCTATGTTTAGTTTCTGATCCAGCACCTGCCTTGATAAACCTCAAAAGCAGCAATACCAAAGACACTATCAGGGTTAGCAAATGTCCTGACAACTGTAGCAGCTGATACCGCTAGATAACTCTAATTTTTGTGCAGTCGATGCATGGATAATCATATTTTATATTCAGTTTCTGAGCTTCTTCACGTGCTGTTAGCACCAACATCTTTACAAATATGAGTTGCTTTCAGGCTGTAGTGCTTACCAAGCATATCAAAAGCATGAATGCACAATGGAAGCTGTAATTCATGGCTACTGTGTAGTACCACTGAATACAGCTTCAACATTCTGGGTGTTATAGTGCTGTCCAGATTATGTAGTATATTACAACAGTAAAGGGAGCCTCTACGAGTCATTGGGACCCAGGCTCTGAAAATGGCTATGCTGTCATTGATCAAGGAGGTATCCCCCCCCACCCCAGCCCGAGCTCTAAGTCTAGAGCGGCCCCTGGTAGTTGTTACAGGAAAAATTCAAAAAGAAATATGTAAACAATAAAATATACACTGTTCTATACTAGATTTGTGAAATATAGTGTAGTAGTGTATTTTCTTTTACAAATTTATTTTTCGAATGTTTTTGTAACTAGCAGAGTACTTTCTAGGTAGTACCATGGAACTCTGTTATTTTTTTTTTTTTAAAGTAAAATGTAATAAAATTAAAATACTATATAGTGCACTATATTTGTGAAATATAGTGTAGTGCCTTGCATTTAAAAAAAAAAGAATAGTTAATTTTTACATTTTTTAAAAGATTTGCTGTTCTTCCTAGGTGGTACTCTGTTACCTTTTGTAAAATATATAGAAACATAAAAACAATTTTCCGTACCTATTACGGTATTAGTGGTAATAGGTAGGAAAATATATAATACCTATTACTTACCTTTATCTAGTGCCCTAACCCAGAACACAGCTAAAGTGTGCCAAAAACAACATGGCTGTTGAAAATACGTTCAGCTGTTTTGCCTCTACGTTTGTCTAAAAAGTCTATGGAAAATGCATTAGTTCAAAAATGCCTTTGGCACCTCATTTATTCTTTGCCCCACCCTTCTAACAAATCGCCATAAAACTTTGCATTATCCGCCAATGTATTCCTATCTCTGGGAATCATACCGCCACTCTCATAATTAAGGAGAGAAGGGTGTGCGATCCCCCTCCCCAACCCTTCACCGGCCCTGCATACCCCATCCACTGAGGCACACAAACCTCAAGTAGGGGCTGTGGGGGGAGCCCCAGGCTGCCAGCATAGTGCGGGAGATGGCATAGCTCCCACGTTGAGGGAGCAGCTGTTTATGCTTGATCCCACTGGACGGCAGCAATATCTGTTCTGTTTCACTGCCCTTACTCCTTCAGGCAGGGAAAAAAACATATACTCCCACCCGGCGGGAGCATATTTAAATCTCCCACCGGGTGGGAGCTTACATGCTTTCCCTGCCCACTCTGCTGCAGGCAGGGAAGGCATGTTCACTTCTGTCTGGTGGGAGATTTAAAAATCCTCCAGCCAGGCGGGAGCAAACATATATTTCCCTGCCCACCTCAGTGCAGATGAGCTCCCCGGTACAGAGTAATCCCGGGTGTGGGCGGGAGCACCTGGGGTACCCACGACATGCAAAATCATTGATGGCCATGGGGGAAGCCCCAATGCCCCAATCGGCCCCAGCCGGCTCTCCAGCCAACACCCATTGTGGTGCTGGCAGATGCTGGCTCTTTTACTTCGCTCCCAACCGAGCAGTAGCAGAATTTTTCTCTGCTCCTGCTCATGCAGGAGCAGAGGCATGTTCCTTGCTCGGGGAGTGTGAACAGGCAATAAAGATATTCCCTGTCCGGAAAAGGGATGGGGCCCTAGGCCCTTAAAGAGGCTCAGATACGGGACCGCATGCCCGTTCCCCTAATTAACACTATGCACCCCAGGGGATTGGTTTCCATTGGCTTCAAAGAGGCAAGGGGGAAGCTGCTTGCCCCCTACCCTAATTATGACTATTGGCCCCTGGTGATTGGAGAATGGGTGCTCGAAGCCTCTAAGAGGGGGGCTGAAAATCCCCACTCCCCAAACTAATAGATTTTTCTTATCCCAGGGCCCTGGCTTACCAGGGAGGCTTATTTATAAAAAGTGCTGGAGCCTGCGCTTTTTAAAAACGTGACAGCAGTAAAAGAAATGTATGTTTTTGACTCCCCCCTAGGTCAAGGGGGCCCAGTATCCCTACTCTGCCCCTTATGCTTTTTTTCCCTTTTTACAGGACAGTGACTGAGTCCCCAGTTCCTAAAATGGCTACCGTCACATCTTTATTGATGCGGTGATGTGGTGGCAGCCAATCAGATCTCATTTTGTGATCTGTCGGCTCTGCAGATCTTCCGTGGTATGAAAAATGCAAATATTTTTAACCTTAATTTCTCAAAATCTACTGAAGGAATTTATACCAAATCTCAAAATGAAACTTTCTGGACCAAGGTTTAGTTGTCTGATTCTGGCTCAATCTACATAACAAATGATGAGTGTCGAGCAGTGTCTAGTTAGCAAATTCAATGGAACAGGTCAGAGACTCACAAGAGTGTCTCTGTTGCAGACAATCTGCTGTGGGGTTGAGATTTTGGAACAAAATGACCAGGGGTCACTGTCCAATTTATGTTGCTTTGCCTGGGCCCAGACTGACCAAGATAAATGCATGAGTGAGCATAAGCAGTTTGTGCTTGCCTTCTGGATTTTGTTGGCTCATTCTGAAATGCTTTTCTGGGTTTATGCCTGTGTGGAACCTACCTCAACAACACAGGATCTGAATAATCTTGTTCTCTTTCATCCAAGAATCAGGACTAATGTAATTGTTTGTACGTGCATTAAATGGACTGTTTTCATCTGATAACCACAGTGCCCTATGCCAAGGGTCTTATGAAACACTGAACAGAATCAAGTGTAGGTTAGAGCAAAAATCAATATAGGCAGGCTTCCAATCGCAACAAATTACTGTGTAGGCTAAAAGCTGGGATGTAGCTACCATTGGTGCAGTAGGATCAGTGCTGCCGGGGGCCCAGATTATTCATTGGAGCCTGATAATTGCTTTATTTTACTATCCCAACACCAGTGGAAGGAGGGCCTATTACTTGCTTGCACCATGGCCCATGGTATCCGTGCTACTCCACTGGCTAAAATAAATCTTTAATACTAAGGGGCATATTTACAAGGGGATATCACCACCAGAACATCACTTGTAGTGATGTTCTGGTGGTGTTATCACCTTCTCCTTATTTGCAAAGCGGTGTTAAGCCACTTAACGTGTCTTAATGCTGTCTTGTAAATAAGGCCCCTTTTCATGCTTCACTTAGCGCGAAAGCGGCATGCAGTGGGTGTTGCAGTGGGCATTTTGCCGCAACACCCTTTGCTTTTTGATGTTGCCCCATATTTACAAGGCTGGGGCAGCGCCAAAAACTAAGACCATGGAATACCTGGTCTTAGACTGGTGATACGAGGAGAAATTATTAATTTCTACTAATTTTTTGCTCTTTCCATGTGTGCTGCATTCTACAGCACATAAAGAAAGAGCAAATCTTCTTTCAAGATTGTTTATGTGCAGGAAGGTGTCCCTTCCTGCAAATAAACAATTGCCCCTACAGCGCAGGTACCCTTGCAAAATGGCACAAGGGTGCCTGAGCTGGCTCTACCCAGCTTTATTGGTGCCAGCGCTATGGAAAAAAACAGGGGTGTACCATATATTTGTAAATACAGCGCATCCCTGCGTTTTAAAAATGTTGGAGCGTGGAATTACCAGTTTTGGAATAACACTGCACTCTGATATTTTGTTGTAAATATCCCTCTAAGTTTCATGAGCAGTGAAAGTCACATTTTCAAGCACTTATGAAAAACTAACTTAGTATATCATGCATAGAATTTCCACTAATTGCACAACTCAATGGCTCACAGCCCTGTAAAGTAAAAGCAGTTTTTATTTTACTGTGCAGTGAGCAGCAAAAAGGAAGGAAGGGAGATGAGGGGCAGTGAGCCATTATGTTGTTGCTTCTATAATTTCAGATGGCTCTGAATTCATTAGCTTGCATGTTCTTGCTGATAGTGAGTTGCAGTAAAGCACACTTGCATATTATTAGCCTAGCTATAAAATACAAAATGTTAAGTGTGAGAACGTGAAAATCTTAAATATTATGAGGAGTAATGACAGAATTTCAAAACCTGTAAACTTTTAAAGGTTGGAGTGGAAGAGTGCAAAACCGTATCTCGAGTAGAGTTTACAGCGATACAGGAAAGAAGGAAATTGACGCACGAGGCTGTTATGATGATCTTTTTCTTTCATGTCTAGGATTCCATGACATGCTTTGGTCCATATCTACCCTACAAGTGCTTCCAACGCTGTTTTGCTGACAACCTCTGACATGCAGGTCACAATCTGTTAGTTGTGAGCAGATGCTGTTGTTTCCCAGTCTCTGCGTTAATTGTTTTACAACTAATTAATGGTTTTATAAGGATTATAATCATGTTATGAAATGTTATATTATATTTTGCAGTTTACATAAAGCACAGTGTTTGCACTTTACACCGTCTCTTGGCACTGAGCAGAGGTGCACTTGCAGCCAAATAACAAACATTGGCAAAGCCAATAGGTCTGGCTTTGGCTGCCAGCCTTTGGGCAATTCTTGTTTTGTTTTGTCATGGTTTTTACAAAACCTTATTATGCAGGAAGTTTTCTGGCCCTCATCAATTTAAACAAAAACATTGGCTAAAGGCAAAAATGTTTGAGTCTCAAAAAAGCACACATTATCATAGTATATGTCTCTCTCCTCCCCTTTCCCTTGCCCTGGCGCTGATTTCAGCAGCGGTGCGCCATGCACACACCTTAACGCCAAAGCGCTAGGGGGCGTGCATGAGTCTAGCATAGGTTTTGTACAGGAAGGATGCCCTTCTTGTACAAAATTCTATGCCTAGACACGATGGAAAGCTCTTCCCAATTTGTATGCGTGCTGCCCAGTGCAGCACACATGCAAAGTCGGAAAAGGAAGGAGATATGAAAGCATTTCTCCTTCCTTGCGCCTAATTGAAAAGGACGCAGTTTTCTCACTCTAAACCCAATCTACTTTATTTAGTAAATTGGATTTAGCGTGAGAAACCTTGGATAGTTGCATGGGAATGCCCATACTCCACCGTTGGTACGCACCAATGGCGCAAAGCATTACGTTTCTGTTATTTTCAGCGCTAAACAAGTTTAACGCTGGAAAGTAAATAGGGGAAAAAAAATTGTGCCAATTTGCGTCACTTTTGTGACACAAACACAGCGCAAAATCTTAGTGAATCTCCTCCTTTGTGTGTTGATGTGCTCCTTGTGATAGGGCAGCAAGCTGTAACTCATATTGAAGTCAGCCAATGGTTGAAGTGGGCTGACGCATTGCTCTTTAAAGTGTTGACTGGAGTGGGTGGAAGAAACATGTGATTGGCACAACCACAGACTAATGGACAACGTCTGTCTGGAAAATCCCCATAGTTAACTATGTTACACATATCATTTTAGTAAAATTAAATAAGTCTTGGCTAAAACAGACTTAAAAAGCCAATCAGTCTGGCAGTGGCTGCCTCCCTCTTCCGTTTGGGAAAGTAAAGAATGAAAGAAAGAAAGAAAAAAAGAAGAAAGAAAGAAAGAAAGAAAGAAAGAAAGAAAGAAAGAAAGAAAGAAAGAAGCAAAAGAAAGGAAAGCTAAGAAAGGGAAAGGAAAGGAGAGGAAAGGAAATGAAACGTAGGGAAAGAAAAGAAAGAAATAGATGACATGAGGAAAGGAAGAAAGAAAGAAGAAGGAAAGAAAGAAAGAAAGAAAGAAAGAAAGAAAGAAAGAAAGAAAGAAGAAAGAAAGAAAGAAAGAAAGAAAGAAAGAAAGTCACGAGTGATAGTGCGTTTTTCAAATACATAAAACATAACAGTTAGGGTTGCAAGATAGATCATCCTCATAAGCTTACATCCAGAGTTCATGTGAGCTGCTATTATGGTGTAAAAAAGCAGTAGTCAGACAAAGACCACTTTTCCTTCATTAAATAATGTCTGCTTTTTCGATTGCTTTGGAGGGTTCAACCTTTTGGCTGTGAGGAGCAAAAGAGCAAGAGGAGGATCAAAGACAAAGACGAGAAATAGAATGTATAGTGGGTGATAGATTGAAGGGAAACATGTGCAAGTGAGAAGAGACAGAACATGAGAGAAATACAGAGAAAGAGAGAGAGAAATTTAGAGCAGCTAGCTAGAGAGCGGGTGAATAAGACAAAGAGGGGGACTAAGAGTGCAAGACAACCGATGCAAAAGAAAGGGCGAAAGAGAGAGCAAGAGAGCGTGTGTAAGAAATAAGGCAAGCAGAAGTATGATAAGAAAGAAAGAAAGAAAGAAAGAAAGAAAGAAAGAAAGAAAGAAAGAAAGAAAGAAAATGACAGACAGTCACGGATTATAGCGCGCTTTACAAATACATGTAACATAAATGTTAGGGTTGCAAGATAGAGCACCCTCATGAGCTTATATTCAGAGTTCATGTGTGCTGCTAGTATGGAGTGAAAAAGCAGAAGAAATTCATAAGGAATTTAGGATAGAATTGACAAGATCAAGAACTGATTATGTTGGAATGTGTGCTGTGCTCTCATCTGGTAGAAATGTCCTGCTATCACAAGAACACTGGTAGTGAAGGAACTATCTTGTGTGTGGGTGTGCTCTTTGTGAAAGGGCTAAATGTAGTCACTCAGAGTGAAGTTAGCCAGTGACTGAAGTAGGTTGACCCCTTGCCCCATGCTGTATGCTGTAAAGGGCGGAAGTAAATGCGAATTACTCAACAGACCAATGGATGAAGAGAGATGGATAAAAGCCTCTTTATGAAAGTATTTTATACCTATAATTTTAGTAAAATTGAACGGTCTTGGCATAAAGCCAGACCTAAAAATGATGTCACTTTAGAAGAGGGGATTGGGCACTCATCTACTGCAACGTTTCAGCCTGTAGCCAAACTCTTGTGAAGTGCAGAGGAAACTAGAGTTTGACTCTTGCTATCTTAGATTGACATTGGTATTATCGATGCATTTTCAAAACCTCTGGACAGTCAATCTAATTGGGATTTCTTTAGCTATGACTACTGAATCGCTGCTTTCTGTGCCATTGAAAGCAGTGGCGTAACGTAAAATGATGTCCCCACCTCCGCAGAAAGTGAGCAAGGGGCCTTGAGCCTCCCACATTTCACATATATTCATTGGCCTTCGGCGTAATGGGACCCTCTAAAGGATTTGGGGCCCCTTCTACCCCGCAGGAGCTGCAGGGCCCTGTGTTTTGCCCCCGATATGATGACCTCATGAGGCCAACTAATATCATCTTTGTGTGTACACAGGTGGAGAGATGCCTGCGCTGCAGTAAATAATTCCCTTGATCATAATCTGACATAATGGAGTAATATTTGTCATGCACAAGTAATTTTCTTGAATTGAATGTGTTGCTTTCGGCACACCACTCTTCTGTGTCATCTTGTTCTAGTGGTAGGTAGCACTATATGAGTCATCCTGCTGATTGCAAACACCAGTTCATTATAGATCTAACAGGATCCGTAAACATCAGCCATCAAGTTGCTAGGATTACTATTATTTTCAATACATTCACATCGATTTGGATTTGTCTGTACTGTAGTTCGAAATATAACATTTCTGCATCTGTAGAGAAGTTATTTTAAAGACCCCTTTCATAAACTGGCAACTTCTAGGTTCTTATCCCCTGCCAGTCTCAAATTCTGGAGTTTCAATCTATTTCCTGAAAGTGCCCATCATTTTATTTTGGGATAGTCAGAACTAAACATGGAAATACGCCTGACATGCTGGCAAATGTAATCTATGGGCTATACATTTAAACACTGTAATAATGGCTTGATCAGCGTTTTGATCGAAATGTTAAAACATGTTGTCCCCATTGAGTAAATTGTTTAAGAATTTTTTGGCACGAAATGTTGAAAAGTAAAGCTGTATCACCCTACATCTGTTCATATTTTGTTTTTCGGAAAAGTTTAATAGACCCGGATTTCTATGTGGGCAAATGGGGCCTCAATCATGAAACCAAGATGGATGACCACCCTATTCCTAGCGCTCAGATAGATGCTTGTGGGTAGTTTGTATGCAGCAAAATGCCTTAGTTCCTTTTGGTATGACCAAAGGGCAGATTGCAATGAAACATGCAGCTCAATGGAAGCCAGTGTTACTGACCCCTTAAGTATTCTACGAGAATAAAGTAATGCCCATTGGATTGAAGAATGCTCCAGGTTCATTCCAATGGCTGGTAACCCAGGATACGACTCAGTTAAAGAGTTTTGCTTCCTCTGCTTACATGAGATATCTGTCTTCTGCGGCAGGCAGAAAGAGCAAGTGGAACACTCCAACGAGTGTTAATGCGTTAAAGAAAATTAACTTACCAAACAAGGCAGCAGATGTACAGACAGGGCAGTCTTCTATGGCATACCTGGGGTACCAGATGGTCAGTGGTATTTCCCTGTCCAATGGCTCCATGACTGTCGGGCTCCTCGGATCGTTCTGTTGTTTCTTTTTGTATGTTCATGTTCTTTTGGTTCTTTTTGTTTGATTTGATTTTACAGTAGGTGCTGTTGTCAAGGGAGCTTGCTGGCCAGCCCAGGAGCATCATGGTTCTTGGTCACATTTTATTTGACCACTTGTTTCCCAGTCTAGACACAGTACTTTGTGTCTGTGTTATAACATTTTGTGTTTGCTACATCATCCACTGATGGAAGGCTATATCAAGCTTACTTAACTGCATTCACTGGAAGTGATTCAAAGGCACACCAAAGGCAAGCCCGCCTGTGCCAATTCACACCCACTTCAGCTAGGGTGACTGCTGAAATATTCCACGCAACAGGTTCATGCTCTCCACCCCCAAGCTAACGCTTGCAATTTTGTCTCAATATATCAGTAAAAAAAGCTTTTTCTCCAGGTATCCATGCACTTACTGCTCCCTCTCCATCTCCTCTTCCCCTCCAACTCTACAGCTGCTGTCTTCTTGCCCACTCTAACCCCATTTAGAGACCGGGTCTTTCTCATGCTCCGTCGAAAAATCTTTTTTTATTAAAAAATGTCACTCCCTCTCCAAACATGCGCATGATATTCACAAATTTATCCTGGATATTAACCCTGCAATTTTGTTTATGACTCAGGCTTGGCTTCTCAAATCCTCCTGCTGGGATTTTGCCAGGTTATGGCATTGCCAAAATCTTCCAATCAAACCTGATTTCCTCTATTACCACCTCACTTGAACTCCCTTTCTGTAAATGACTTCCCTTCACCTTCAGAGCCAACACCGCTACCACCTCCACAAGTACTCTTCTATACAGACCTGCAGGCCCTCAAGGTACTTTTAGCTCTTCTTCGGTAGAAACTCTCTCTCCTTACATTCTTGATGAAACCAATTTTACAACATTAGGAACCTTAATTTTCATTTTGAAGATCCTTTATCAGTCTATTCACATACCTGGCCTTCTTTTAAAAGCAGAAGAACCCATGCATTTTGACGGTTTCCTGTTGGACACTACCTTTTCTAATCTGGAAACCCTCACTGTGATGAACCCCTTTCCAGTATTGTGGTCGGACTACCTTATGGTTTTGATATCTGCTCCTTTTTGGGAACTATTTTGTTTGCTAATTCCCTCCTCTGACCTACTTGCTGTCAGAAAAAGATTGTTCCACCTCAAACTCCACCATGTGATGATCTGAGATTTGGGGATAAAATCACTAAAATCCAAGCCATGTTTGAGCTGCAAACTCCCATTAAATCTATTAGTTTGTTCTTTGCTTCTTGCTGTTTGTGTGTGGGCTCTTCCCTGACTAATTTGTTTTACCTATTTTTGGTGTCTATTACTGCTTCTCTTAGGGCTATCAAATTAGGATCTCCTTCCAACCCCTGCCCACTTCACATCCTCAGCATGTCATCCAATATCAACAGCCTGGTTTTTAGTGACATCTGTAATCTTTCTTTCACCACCACAGAGGTTCCCAACAGTTGGTAATAGACCACTGTGATTCCTCTTTCAAGGAAGTCCTGGGCTGATCTGCTCTTTTCTTAATTATCGTCCTATATCTTCTTCCTCTCCCAGCCAAGATTTTGGAAAGGGAAGATGATATCCAGTTGTCAAGCAATCTGGAAATTAACACCTTCCGGGACAATGTGCAATCTGGTTTTCACAATAGCAGAAAAACTGCTTTGCTGCTTGTGTCGGATGACATCAGATTTCTTTTGGGCATCAGAGGATCTGTAGCACAAGTCCTTTTACACGATTTCTCATTAATTAATTATTGAACGCTTGTTTAACTCTCGGGTTTGCCTTCCGGTTTTAAAATAGATTGGCTCCTTTTTATCAAATAGATCATATGCCATGCCCTTGCCTCTTTTCTTTGCTCCTCCAAACCCCTTTCCTGCTTTTCCCTAATTGGGCTCTTTTATAAACCATACAATTTAACCTCTATGTGGCCCTTTTTGCTTCCGTTATTAGATCTTTTGGGTTCAATAATGTGTTCTATGCAGATGAGTCCCAAATATTTATTTCCATCTCTAAAAGCATTTTAGATACAGAGAAGCACTTTTCCTATTGCATGAAAGACATTACCATCTGTATTAGGTCTAGCAATTTTAAGCTTAATTGTGACGAAACCGAGATCCTGTTCGTTGGCTGTCACTCATCCTCCATATGGTCTTCTTCTGCTACATGTCCAACCATGGGACTTCCCCATTCCCTCTCCTAGTGCCAAAAGTATGGAAGTCATCTTTGATTCCTTTCTCGCCTTCAAACTTCAAAGCAATGAGATCTCCTCACCCCTTCCAGGATCTTAAGATCTTCTTCCGAGGCCAATTTTTTTTTTTTTTTAGCCCTCATATCACCATGGCGAATGCACTCTTGGACCTTTTTAAACACCCTCGGTCCGTCTTGTGGTCCATTGCAAATTCTCGCCCTGAACCTCTCAGGTTCTGGTCTTATCACGGGGGGGGCAAAACCCCACCCCCGGGTCCATGACCTGGTGTAATCATAGGACGATGTTTAGATGTTTCCAGCCACCCTGGAATTCTCTTAAGTACTAACCTGTCCACTTAAGAAAATCCCCCCAAATTTCTCTTGACCGTCGGGGGCTGCATTTGATGTTCATAGTGCTTGTCCACTTAACTACACTTAACCACCCCGTGGGGTGAGGAGGAGCAGGATCTAGCCAACGTTTACAGATCTCTTGCCTGGCCAAGAGCAACAAGTACAATACTAAACCCCTTTGCTTACTATTTAAGGAGTTTTGCGTAGCACTGTCTACCCCCAAAAGTACCAGGGCCTCCGTCAAGACTACATGTTCTTTTAAAATGTTCTCATGGTGGCTTCCAGGGTCTTCCAAAATTCTTTTATCACTGGGCATGTAAAGAAAACATGTACATCGTTAGCATCTGGGGACCGGCTGTGACACAAACTTAGCCAATCTTTGAGGAGTCCAATACAGCCTATTGATAACAAAAAAATGATGACATTTAAAGTTTTCAGATGTTACTACAGCATATAATAATTTCAATGAATCTGTCCAAAGAGATTGTATGTTTCCTTCCTGGAGTGTATCCGCCCAGATCTCATAGGGGGCCTTCAATTTCTCTTCCTCTGCCTCCAGGAATTGTCCATTCCACTTTGCCACTTCCTTAGCTTTTGGGCTGACTTCCTGGAGTGAAGCCTCAAAGTCAAATAGCCCCCCTACTTCCTGTGAGGCAGTTGAAAACCATGAAGTAAGCTGCAAATACTTAAACCTAGAGAGTCTATTGCCCGTCTTAGCACTCAATACCTCCCAGTGTAACACGCCAACAGTTGATATCAAATCTCCCCACTTAGATATCCCTGCTTGCTTTAAGGGAAAACTCAGAGCATCTTTCAAGCATTCCGGCATCCCTGGGGATTCCCAGATCGGAGCAAATTATAGAGCAAATTCTGAAAAATAGCCAATGTTTAGTAACTTCCTTACTCCAAGCTAAAGACTCAATGCGGTTTTTAAAACCTTTAGCCTTACTTTTTTAAAGAATTTTTGGGCTCCGAATTTATATAGGAAGGCTGCTGGACCAAACTCTTTAGTCATTTCCCCCAATGTTAAACCCCAGGTGGAACAAACGGGCTCCCCCATAAGCATACAGAAGTTTTTAAATAGAAAAGCCATGCAATAGAGCCTAAGGTCCGGCAAAGCTAACCCACCCTTCTTGAGACTACGTCTTAACTTTTTCCAGGAGAGCCGTACCCCACGAGATGCCCAAATAAAGCTAGGTATTTTCCCCTGTATTTTGTTAATTTCTTCCTTGGGGAAATTGAGTGGAATACAATTGAAGAGATATGTTAGCTTCGCAAGAGTAGACATTTTTACTAAGTTGACCCTCCCATAAATAGTCAGAGGTAAGTTCTTCCACCTGGATAATGACCTGTCGACCTCCTTGGCCACCCTCTTCAAATTATGTAACGGAATCTCATCAATTTTTTCAACTATAACTATCCCTAGATATTTCATCTCTGTGCACACTCTGCCTCCCCAATCCTCCATATTCCAACACATTACCTCCGTCTTTGATAAATTCACTGAGTATCCGGAAAATGCCCCATATTCTTTTGTCAATTGTTCCACCCTGGTTAGTGTACGGGCCAGGTCAGAGGTGTAAATTTTCAAATATTCGGCATACAAAGCGATTTTGCTGCGTGAAGGGAGTAGATACATGGGGATGATCTGATCGTCAATTCTCAATATGTGCGCCAGGGGTTCGATATATATGTCGAAGAGGAGGGGCGACAGGGGACAACCCTGCCTCATCCCTCTGTAGATATTGAAACTCTTCATCAGGGAGCCATTTAGGAGGATTTTAGCCATGGGGCACTCATATAGTTTTCGGATTGCCATAACAAAATCAGCAATAAAGCCCATTGTACCCAGAACTGCCCAAAGAAATACCCAACTGACACAGTCCAAAGCCTTGGCAGTGTCTATAGTGATCACCGCCAAGGGAATCGAACGGGCTACTGCTAGGTCTATAGTTCCGATTAATGACAATGTAAGTTCTTGTATTTGTCTTTTCGGGACAAAGCCTTTCTGGTCGATATGTATCATTTGGGGGGCCACCTTTGCAAATCTCCCTGCCAAAATACCCGTGTAAATTTTATGATCTACATTCAACAAGGAGATTGGCCGATATGAATCAGCCTTCCTCGGGTCCTTAGCGGGTTTTAAAATCAAAGTAATTGTGGCCTCTCTCCAAGAATTCGGGATCGGCTCTTCCCCCTTATAAACTGAATTGAAGAGTGACTTTATTTCCGGCACTATTTCATCTGCTATTAGCTTGTATACCTCGGCCGGTAAAGAGTCTGGACCTGCCGCCTTTCCGTTCTTCATATGCAAGAGCTGCTCTCTTATTTGCCCCTCTGTAATTGGAGCATCTATACTCTTCCTACCCTCTATTGTTAGAGTGGAGTGACCTAGGTTATTTAGCCAACACTTTAGGCTCTCCTCATCAGGGCGCTCTTCTTCCGAATATAGTTCAGAGAAGAGTGAGACCAAGCTGGCCTGTATTTCCTCATCCTTGTTCGTAATGTCGCCTTCGGGGTTGATAACCAGCTCCCCGATATGATTTAGCACCCTCTTGGCCCTCGACTTCCATACTAACAGTGCTCCAGCTTTTTCACCATATTCAAAGTGCTGCATGCGTCCCGTAGCCCACCTCTCGCTACATTTTGTCTCTAACTTGATCTTATAATTTACTCTGGCTTCCTCCAACTGTTTTAGGACCTCATCTCTGTTTTGTATATCCTGTGTCACTTGCTGCATCTTGAATTTTAATGTCCCGATTTCCTCAGCTCGACCCTATCCGCCTTGTTCTTGTACAAGGCCTGACTTTGTAGGACTCCTCGTGCATAAGCCTTAAAAGTATCCCAGATAACTCCAATGGAGGCCGAATGGGCATTATCCTGGAAGAACTCTATAGTTGTTTTTTTCAAAAGGATGGAAACATCAGGGTCTAATAAGATAGATCTTTTCAATGTCCATCTCGCATTATGCCTTGCACTAATTCCCATTATTGTAACACTGACCACAGCGTGGTCGGAAATATGTCCTCGTGATATATGGACCTCTTTTAATTTCCTAGCCCATACTCTGTCCACTAGCAAATAATCCAGTCTTGAAAATTGATTGTACTTTTTGCTATGGAAAGTGTAACCTCGCTTATCCTTCATTAAGTATCTCCAAGTGTCGACCAATCCCATTTCATGTATCATATGCTTGAGGGCCTGTCTAGTCTTTGGTGCTTGGGCTTGGGTTCCCCTCCTGCTAGTAGACCTATCCAATGTAGGATCTAAAAGGGTGTTAAAGTCACCCCCTATTATTATAAGCGTGGTTACCACGACTAATGTCAGTTGTAAATCCACAATGTACTGGGGGTCGTCCAAATTTGGAACGTAAAAACCAGCACAAACAAATTCTGTACCAGAGCATTTAAGAGTCGCTAAAACCCTCCTGCCTGAACCATCAGTTTTGGAGGAAATCAGCTCAACCCCTGACCCCCTCCTGATAAGTATTGCAACACCCTTGCAATATTCTAATTGATCAGATACTACATAGCTTTCGACCCATCTTTGTTTTAAATATAGCCCCCTGCATTTACTCACCGTTAGGTGGGTCTCTTGTAGAATGATGACCTGGACTTTAGAATCATCTAAGTATTTCATCACCAGTCTCAGTCTATTTTTTGATCTGAGGCCATTTACATTCCAGATTGAAATTTGTAGCTTATTATCATCCCCACCCATTTGCCTTGAGATGAACCAATTTTAAAAGATCTGGGGATCTCTGATAATCTGTTTTAAAAGTGGACCAAGACAATATAAATGTTGAAGACTTATTATTTTTTTTATTTTTTCCCACTGCACCCCACCCAGTACCCTACCCTCCTTCTGTTTACCCCTATCCCTCCCATAGGAACCCTCCCTGAATATCAGGCATGGAGCCTGTTGGGCCACCGGAGAGAGGGAGCTTGCCTCACTAAACCAAAAAATATAAACCGTGCCTCCCCCTTCCCACTCACCCCCACCCCATCCTTATTTTCACATTCAAATTGGGACTTTTGCTCAAGATACCCCACCCTCTCTTATACCATCTATCAGACTATCTGCTTCTTCTGTTGTCCGTAAATTGCGCATCTGATTGTTCCACATGACACGGAGCATCGCTGGGAATTTCAATTGGGCTTTGGCTCCAAGTTTATTTAACTCCTCCATTCTTTTGCCCAGCTTCCATTGCTTCTGGTCCGTTGCACGGCATACATCCGACCTGATAGTAAACCTGAAGTTTTGGACAGCGTATGGACCATTTCTCAATGCTGCAATCAGAATGGTTTCTTTGACTGTATATGAAAGAAAGTTTACCAATATTTGCCTTGGCTTCTGCCGCTGTAGGTTCCGCTTAAAGGGATCCCGATGTATCCGTTGTATTTCGTGGTCCAAGTTGATGTCAGGCCTATCTTTCAAAACCGTCTCTTTTAGCAGTTTAATTACCAAAGCTTTAATATTCGTCCCCTCCTCCGCTTCTGGGATATTTAGGATCCTCAGATTATTTCTCCTCGAATGATTTTCAATTCTTTCCAGGTCTTCCTAATACCTGAATTTTCTTTAACCAATGCCTCTAGGCCTTCAGTATTTTTGGTAATATCTTTCCTCATCAAGCCTACTTCCTCCTCTAGCATCCCTGCCCTTGGTGCAACGTCGTCTGGTTTTTGTGCGAGTGCCGTGCAGGAAGCTTGGATGTCAGCTTGATTGGCTTCTGATGTTTTAAACCTACTTTTCAGTTCCTTCTTAAGATCGAGAAGAATGGAGGTCAACAGATCTTCTAGTTGGGCCAGCGAGGCCAGTGGGGGTTCTAATTGGGCCAGCGGGTTCAGAGGGGCCAGCGGGACTTCTGGTTGTAAATTCGGGCCCCTTGCTATGCGGCTATCATCAACATGTTGCAGCCCCTCCTCACCCACCTCTTCATCTCCAGATGCCAAAACGCTGAAACTATTCTACGTTGATATCTGGAAAAGTATCTCGTCTGCTCCATATCTCTTTTCTGCTTCCACACCTCTTTTAGCCTCCTGGCCTACATTAATTTTAGGCCTCATAAGATTAACCCCCACCTTCTCAGGCTCTTTCTGTGACTTCTGGGGCTCGGCCGCTATTTTGCCACCCGAATAGACCAACAGAAGATAGTGGAACATGGCGGCCGCGAGGTAAGCGGTCGCGGACAGCCGGGAAAAAGAGTCGAGCTGCCGAGGGTTTGAGCACTCCCCCGCCCTCCCCACCCCCCTGTCACACCCCCATCCCAGAATGACGGCCCGATCTCAAAATTGAAAAAAGAATTGGCAAGTTGATACCTTCGGCTTCCTGAGACACAGCGGAAGCAGCCGCATCGAACAACCCCAGGGAGTGGGAGCGGTTCGGGTGAAGCAAGAGAGGCTCTGGCGTGGGAGAGGGCCACAGGGCTGCTACGTCGCCCCTACGAACGGTGCGAGCCTTGAGGGGCAGAGTCAGCACAAGCTCCCCGGAGGAGTCTACAGAGGAAACGAGCAGCAGGAGAGGGGGCTTTGCCAAAGCCTGTAGGGTCACAGGCCCCCAGCATGACAAGGAAGGCTGGAAGAGCAGGATAGGAGGTTCGCCAACCCTGCAAATTCCCCCTATTGAGAAGGGGAGTTTACCATCTTCCGAGAAAGCTGGTGCAATTCCTGATAGGATATCAAGGTACACTTTACGCACTAGGACCCTCGGAACTCTCAGGAAGTCGACTGGGGTAAGTCTGGATTTTAAATTACCCTCAGCCACGGTGGTCCCCTGTGATATAAGTACTAGTAAAGTTGGGGGTCTGTTCCCACAAAGGTAGTGAGGGCGGGGAAATCCATAAGGCAGCCGGGAAAGAGCCGACGCGGAAGGGGGGAAAAAAATCTCACCCCTACAAGTTAAGGTCACCCCATCCCTCAAATCATATTATAAAGTTTTGACCCATGCAATGGCATCTGGGGAGACGGGTGGCAAAATAGCGGCCGAGGCCAATTTGGTTGTACCAAAAAACAAGAGAGCCACTTGGGGAGGCAAGAATTTTGCAGTGGCTACCGCCAAACTCTGGAACTCATTGCCTCTTAAATTAAAAATCACTGACAATCTGCTTATCTTTTGTAAGGCTCTCAAAACATGTTTGTTTAATAATTAGTACAGTATTTATATTGTTTTCTTCAGGCCTACTCATGACGTTCTTGTTTTAATTACAACCTTCCTACCCTCTGTGAGTTTAGCACCTAGACACCTATGTGTAGTAGTGCGCTTTATAAATCTCAATTTCATTTCATTTCTGCATTCTTCTGCTTAGGACTTTGAGGAAGATTCCTCCCTTCCTCTCTGTCACCGCTCACAAGTTATTGGTTCAGGCTTTGATCTCTTCTCGACTGGATTAAGCCAATTTCCTTTACCTGGGACTGCCTAAAAACCATCTTAATTGGCTTCAACTTATCTAAAACACTGCAGCTAAGTTGGTGGTGTACATTACTCCTCGGTTTTATGCGTCACCTGCTCCTCATTAGACATCAGATCACTTTTAAGATCCTATGCATTACTTTCAAAGCATATCATAATTGTCGACTTACATATCTGAACAAAAGATTTTAACATTATAATACTTATAGACCTCTCCACTCCCTCAGCCCTTCAGCTTCAGGATCCTAGAATCAGTAATGCCCACAAGGGTGATCGCTCCATCTTTGTTTTTAGCCATTAAAGCCTGAAACTACCTCCCTTTGAAGACCCAATCCTTCCCTACTCCTTATTGTTTTAAAAAGCTCTTCTAGACTTGGCTGTTTCAGATTAGACTAATGTCTCACCCTCGTTCCAGGTGGCTTTTCTTTTCCTACGTCATCAGTGGGAAATTCGAGCTGTCAACAAATCTATTCCCATTTATTGATTCATTTTTCAGGATGGTACCGACAGGCTAAGCTGGATTGGGAGATCACAATTATCTAGACGCAGATGATAATCATTTTCAGAACTCAAGATGGCCTACAGAAAAGTGTTGGCCAACTATGGGACCATTGTTGACTCAATCACTACTTTTCGGATGGCCTTTGGGACCTGCAAAATGTATTATGCAATGCATCTCTAATGAAGGCTTCTGAATATGGATGACTTTCATAGCACACTTCATAGCACACTTCTGATAGGGGAGGTAGGGCCTCCTTGTCTTACTTCAATTGGAATGAAAGGGAGCATCACATTTCCTTTATCATTTTTACCCAGGAAGCAGAACTGGACTGCAGTTGAAAAGAAGTGATTTGTCTTCTTTGGCTGGGCCTTAAAGCCCTTGAGTCACTGTCCGAGGTCTGATTACAAGTTGTACAAATTAGTATCTGCACTGGAGATAGATAACGCCTCATATTACTAGAAGTTTACTGGGTGTGGACTTGCACATAAGTACTTCTATGTATCTGCTCCTATATTGCGCTTGATGAAAGTAAGTGGAATTTGTAATAGGAAGAGGCCATGAATTTGCAACAATAGTATGGGAAAGTGCTCAGTAAGATTGGGACCTGCATGTTTATCATCATTTTGGACCTGAAAAGTCAGAAATGCCTCGTACACAAATGGGAACAGCAGCTGAAAACAATAATTCTGGACCCATTATGTCTTTAGCTCCTGGAAACCATTTTACTGATTAGATGGGCCATAAAACCGGGAAGTCACTGGTGGCAATGAACGGGGAACATTTCAAGTTTAGTTATTAATCCATTCCCATTCAACTACTGGAAATTGGATTACTGGTTACTGGTTTCTGTCAGGGTGAAGACACAAGTAACCCCAAATTAACCTGTGCCTAAACCTCTGGTAGCTTGGCACAAAAGCAGTCAGGCTCAACTTGGAAGCAATGTGCAAAGTATTTATGCAGCACTTCAAATAGCAATAAAGGGAAAAAACAACACAAAAAAATGCTACACCAATTTTAAAAGAATGGAGTAAAAGTCTTTACATTTTGGAGACCAAAATGAAAAAATCTAGTCAGTAGAACCGGAGATATGCAGTTTTAAAGATTTAAGTGAAAATAGTGCCTAGAAGCACAAAGAGCCAACTATGGTTTTCTGGTTGCTCTGGACTGGAACATTCACAAGTTCAGGCTGACCACGATGGAGCTCAGGAAAAAAAATTACGCCAGCTGAACAAAGCACTTTAAGTCCTGGTTGCAGAGCATTGCGAGATCCCCGTCGAGGATGTGTCCCACAGGGGTGGGTCCGAGCACCAGTGAGACTGTGATGCAGAGTCCTGCGCTATCAGCGAGGATGCTGTCGATGATGGACTTGCAATGCAAAGAGCGGTGTTGAGGATGCATCAAGCAGCGGTGGTTCCAAAGAAGTCGTGGGGCTGTGATGCAAAATCCTGTGTTGTCATCAAGGATGCCATCCACGAGGGGCCTGCGATGTGGAGGCCAGCATCATGGATACATCATACAGTGGCAATTTTGAGAAAGCTGTGGGCTGTGATGCAAGGTCCTGCTTCTGGAATGTACCAGGCAGTGGCGGTTCCGAAGCGGCTGAGAGGAGATGTGTTGCACTGCATCAGTTCTGCTCACAGGACCATAGCTGGACTGGCAGATCACCTTCAGGCCCACTTCCAACGGTCCAGGTCTGGTGTGCCACCACTTGGGGGCAAGACTCACAGCAGGTAGAGTCCAGGTCTGGGTTCAAGGTGGTTGGAGCCTCTTCTGTTCCTGAGGCTCTGATCAGAAGGCCAGCCAACTAGCCCTTGGAGTCATTTTGGTGATCCTGGTTTCAAGATGCAGGTTTAGTGCTTCTCATTCAGGTAGGAGGGCAGCAGGGCAACAGAGTAGTAGTCCTTCTTGCAGAGCAGCACAGCAGACCTTCTGAGTCTTCCACAGGTCCAGAGATGCAGTGAAGAGTTGGGTCTAAGTGTCCACAATATATACCTGGTGCCCACTTTGAAGTAGGGAGAAGGTTCGGAAGGTTTCCACCCTCAGAGGGCTTTGGAATTTCCCACCTCCCTCCCCTGGCCACAGCTTGTCTGGGGAAACTAAAGACAAGTGTTAAAACTCCTTGTGAGTGTGCCTGGCAGAGTCTTTGTGATGAACAAGTGTGGTACGTGACAGCTCCTCCCCTCATCAATTCAGACATGGCCCATCCTGCCAACACCTATTCACCTTTGTCTCACTGTCTGGGAGCAATACACAAAGACCAACTAACAGCTACACCTAATCATGTGACCCATGATAAATGCTGCAGGCACCAAATGGTTGGAACAAGAAAATGCCAACTTTCCAAAAGTAGCATTTTCAGAATTGTGACTTAAAATCCAACTTTACCATTAAACAGACCCCCAGGATATTGCGGCATGGATTAGCAAATTTAGCGGCACAAATATGGAAATTTAGCGGCACAAATATGGAAATTTAGCGGCATTTTTACGTGCACTTTATTTTACTCATAATCATTCATTTTCAGCCTTAAATCAATAGAAAATGTTTTAGCAGAGTATTCCACTTTAAAATAGGCATGTTTAAAGTTCTGCCGCTCTACGGAAGCATAGCTCCAATCCTAACCTCGTTTGAGGGGGTCCTATTTCTCCCTGGGATGTTCTAGCACCCATGTACACACCCCTGCTGGGGCACCGCTGCCTCCTGGACCCACGAGGCACCACACCTCTTTCCTCAGGTGCCCTAGGGCACAGGATCATAGTGGGTGGAGGTGCATTGCCACGGCTAATGTAAGGATGTTAAATATTGCTCTACGCCATGGCAGACATACTGAGGCCTATAGATGGAAAAACGTGCAATGTTTTGTTCACTGTTAGTTAAAATCGCATTATTGTAATATGCTACAGGATGGATCTGTTCTAACCTTAAAAGAGATGGGAGATGCAATGTACGTGCTTTTTGTAAGTTCAGTAATCTTATGCACCAATAAAAAGATTATCAAAATAAAATTAAAAATATTGCTTTACGCAGATCAGTGGCATGGGGGTGGGTGTGAGCCCTTATACAATACAGCCCCCACCTCAATGTGACTTACAGGTGATGTGTGTGCAGTCTACATCCCAAATATGAGACTCTTCCCACCTCCTCTGCGAGCAACCCCCTCCCCAGGCTTTTGGCACAGAGATCTTTTTGTTACTTGCAGCTCGTACCTTGCAATCTTTCTAATACAGCCTAATGCTTTCCAGTATGGATGAAAGGGGACTCTTACACCTTGTAACCCTTTTTTCCATATGCAACTTGATATACATTTGAGTCACATGTGTTTGATTTTTTGTCTCTGTTAATATGTGGGTGTGATGCAAAGCACTCTAACATCCTGCATTAGAAAGAATAGCGGCATTAAAGAATTTAATAAAAATATAATAATTTGTAAGTGCTTTTTAAATTGTTGTGTAATAAATCATACAGATCCCCCTCATTTCGTGTATGGAGGTAACTAGTCCACTTCTACACATGATGGTACCCAACTTTCTCTTTCAAAAATATACCTGAAGTGGTTGTTAACAACACAGTAGAAACTGTTCTCCATCACTTGATAGTCTTAGAATAAGTGAACATGCCTGGCTTGATAGCTTACTGTTTGAAGGTTTTTCTTGGAAAACGCCCCCAGGAGGCGAAGGAGAATGGACGGCTCTGAGTAAGCCTTACATATCCTGCACAACTTCATTACGTTGCCGAAATGCAATTTAATACAGTACTTAGATACTTTCAGGCTCACTGTGTATATTAACTTCAAAAGATGACCGAGGTAGCGCGCCCATTTTATGCAAGGGCACTGGAATTATTCGGATGGTAGGCACAAATTAAGCAGGTGCATTGTCTAAATTATTCATCAACAAAAGCAAAATATGTGGCGTAATGTGTGACATTTTGTGACAGTAGTTTTGTAATTTTTATATTTTTACACTCTCTGGGCAAAGGTGTCATCTTAATACTATCAGTAAGACACCTAAATACTGCAGTCAGCGACTAAAAAGTCCTAGAGTGACTATATCTGAAGGGCAGGCTGTGCCTCTCACGCCCAGCAGTAGTAAGCCTCTCCTGGTAACCTTTCCTTTACTAGCCTCATCCACCTGCCAGACCTTCTCCCTGCCCCGTCTCCTCCGTCACCCTGGGCACTACCTTCACTTCCTCCTCGGCCATCACCTTTGCATCACCTCAGCTCCCCAGCTGTCCCCCCTCACTACCTCACCCCTCCTGTAGAAGCAGCATCTCTCTCTCCTCCACAGACCTTTTATTGCATCTCTCCTCCTCACTCGCCTCCCTATCTACTGGCCCCCTCTCACACCAGGCCCCGTCTTCACAGCTCCCTCTCCTCTCCAGCTCTCCTCTCCTCTCCAGCACCTCCCTTCACAGCTCCCCTCTACTCTCCAGCTCTCCTCTCCAGCACCTCCCTTCACAGCTCCCTCTCCTCTCCAGCTCAGCTCTCCTCTCCTCTCCAGCACCTCCCTCCACAGATCCCCTCTCATCTCCAGCACCTCTCCTCACTGGCCCCTCTACCTACAGAAAGGGAGCAGAGGATGAGAGGGGGCCTGGGATTTCAAAGGTCACTTAAGCTAAAGCCAAAGTGACATGCCTAAAAAATATGACCTGCCTGCTAATTGATGAGCAGGCTTGCCACACGCACAGCCAGAGACTGGTTGCGTTGACTATGCTTGTGGCAGAGTGAATGGAGGAAGGAGAGATATGATGACGAACTTGCGTTCATTTCACTGTATTTCTATTTCTAGCAACTTTCCAGCAGGTGGCGCTACCTGATGACATTGCATCACAACAATAGCATTATCAAGAGGGCAAAAGAAAAGATAATTAAAAACAGCAATAGACGCTACCTTTCATTCTCGCAGCTCCCCACTACTCTTCCCCTCCTTTCTCCACTGATGTTTGTGGATCCCATGTGCCTTTTCGCCTGCTTCTCTCGTGTACCTTTCACTCTGCCCCATATCTCTAATGCTGTACGGAAACACGTAGTGACGTGTTTGCGTACATCCAATAAGAAGCCACCATTTTTTTAAAAATTGCAGCTGGGACACCTTTTTCGCGGCCGAAATGGTAAATATCGCGGCCATTGCGCTTCTCAGCTGATTTCGCGATTTTTTCGTGAATCGCGAAAAGCTGGAGGGTCTGATTAAAGAGGCTTTTAAATTACAATTCTTTAGACACCAAACTCAAATTTCCTACCTGCTCCCAACTGAAAGTTATCACTTATTAAATGGAATAAGCTAATTCAATGTTGTCCTATGGTAGAGAAAGGCCTTGCAGTAGTGAAAAACAAATTTAAGAGCTTTTCACTACCCGGACATGTAAAAGTTAAAAGTACATGTCCAACTTTTTAGATACACTGCACTCTGCCCTATGAGCGGTTTAGGGCCTACTTTTGGGGTGAACTTTATTTGAGTAAAAGGAAGGCTTAGGCCTGGCAAAAAAGTTTCTTTTGCCAGGTGGAAATGGCAGTATAAAACTACACACACAGCCTGCAATAGCATGTCTGAGACATGTTTAAAGTCTACTTAAGTGGGTGGTACTATCAGTGCTGCAGGCATTTCATTTACAGGCCCTGAGTACATGTAGTACCACTTTAATAGGTATTTGCAAGAAAATGTAATGTGCCAATTGGGGTCAGACAATTTCACCATGTGTAAAGGAGAGAGAGCACAAGCATTTTAGCACCGGTTAGCAGTGGTAAAGTGCAGAAAGCCCTAACGCCAACAGAACCGAAATCAGCATCCATCATAAGAATTGCCGCCTTCTCCTTGTTGACTGTAAAGTAGTCAATAGTTTGTATCAACAAGTGGGTGTTAGCCGCCATCAATCTTTTTGGTAAAAACCCATTTTGGTCAAGGTGGATCATAGATTGAGTGCATGGAACAATCCGATACGCCCAGATCTTATAAACAATTTATAGTTCACATTTAATAGACTTATGGCACAATATGAATTAGGATTTGTGGGGTCTTTATCTTTTTTAATGAAGCTTACTACGACTGCTTCATTAAAATATTTAGGTATTTCCTCACCGTCTTTAATGTGGTTAAACAGAACTATAAGAAATGGGAGAAGTTCATCTAAAAATGTTTTATATACTTCGGTAGGAATCCTGTCACTTCCACTAGTCTTGGCATTTTCCATATTTGTAAAAGCTGTGGCTCGATTCGCCTGTTCAACAAATTTACCTGAGCGGATGAGACTTTTAGATGATGCGGAGTATTAAAATACTGTTCTAGCTCATGCTCAACAACCAGGTCAGTTTCTTCATGTATGTGCCTATAGTGATTTAAAAAAAACACCTCGGCTATCTCTTTATTTTCGGTCTCTATTGCACCCGAGACTGGATTTTTGATTTTATTGATTAACTTTCTATTCTTCTGTGTTTTAGTTGACCAAGCAAAAAATGTCCCTACTTGTTGGCTCTCCTCATATAGCTTCTGTTGGAAGGCTCTACTAACTGCTATTCCCTCTAATAGAAAAATATCCTTAAGCTCCTGCTCTGCCCTCGATAGCTGATCTTGCATTATTTGATGGGTATTTGCTGAGAAGGAGCTTCCCACTATTCCTATAAGCTGACTTTGAGCGTAGTCTACCGTGATCTGTAGATCCTGAATTCTAGCAGCCCTAACCCTAGTTTATTTGGTTTTATACAAAATCACCTGTCCCCAAAAAGCAGCCTTGAATGCTTCCCTACCATAAAAATGCGAGCTGTGTTAGAATTTATTTTTAAAAACTCTTGAATAAAGAGTAATGCCTTATTGAATTGTCACCTTGGTCTCTTCCTCTGAGGCATCTCTCAAATTACAACCATAGAGACTATTGAATGTTCTGAAAAGGGGTTAGCCCTTATCTCAATTATACCCCTCTTCAATAAGCTTGCCACAAGAAAGAAGTCATGTCATGAAGTTGTCCCAAATCTAGGCGAGTAATATGTATATTGTGAGAAGTGGGGGAAGTCTAAATGCCAGGGATCTACCAACGAAAGATCCTGTCTAATTATTACAAGAAGCTTAGCCGTTTTTGGCTTCATCTGTCTCCTATCCCTAATGGAGATATCATAGCTCATATCTTGTATAAAATTAAAATCCCCCCTATCAATTATGATCCCTCTGCCTGCAATACAATATTGTAAATTTGTTCCGAAGCCTTTGTTTAATCCACTATGGGGCCATAATAGTTGAAAAAATAAAACATATTGTAGGCCACACAGACCTTGACCTAGATCCACCTGCCCTTAGAATCCCTTAATACCTCCTTAGCATGCCAAGCCAATGAGTTAGAAAATGACTACACCCCTCATCGCCAGTCCTGCAGAGACATAATAAGCCAGCAAATAATTCCCTGGAATGGATATTTTAGGGGTATTACTCTTTAGATGGGTTTCCTGGAGGAAAATCACTTCAGGACTAAACAACGACAACCACTTGAACAAAGCCCCACACTTTTGCTTATTTGACAGACCATTCACATTTACAGGTAATCGTTTTAAAATGTTGAGCCATTATCATTCAACCGACTTGAACTTTGCCTCCATCAGAACCAAAGAAACCACCCTTGGTCCATTCAAGATTCCTCTTGTAAACCTAGAAAGAAAGTGCCAAATAACCTCCTGCAATAAAACAGACATAATTTCGCATAAACAGAATTTAAGAGAAAACCTGCTACTCTCTTTCATCCTGCTCTTTTTAACTGGAAACCTTTCCCCACTGACAACCCACCTCGAACCCACCCTTCCCCAGTCCTCGAGACGGGCATTACCCACCTTCCCCCTTTGAACCACCCCTACTGAAGTGGGTGCCTTGGTAGAGCACCTTGTACCCCCTCTGCTGACTCTCCCCCCTCGTCGTCCCAAACAAAAGGAAAAATCAATTAAACATAATTTTAACTGAAGAGGTTTAGCCCAAAAACCAAACCTGAAAAACACCTATTCAGGTAGGTGAGCCTTTTTCCCGCAGTTAAGTGCATTTTACTCCCGCCCCCCTTTCTCCTTTTTAGACTTTGGAGACACGTGATAGAAGGGCCTGGGCCTCTTTGATGGTAGTAAAGAAGTAAAATTGAACATCTGTGAGAACTTTAAGTTTGAACTGCTGTACCAAAGAGGCTTGCCCCTCCCCCCATCAATTTGAACTCTCTGATCAGACCTTGAAAAGCCTTACGACCATGAGCTGTAACAACAGATAAATCTGAAAACCCTTTCATATGGCTATTGTCTGAAATTACAAAAGATTTCCTCTGTATTGGAGTAGATAGAATGTTCTCCTTAATTTGAAAGTCAGAGAAGTTCACAAGAATTGTACATGGATATTTTGATTCGGCTGCACATTGGGCTGGAACCCGGTGGGCCCACTTGATTGTCAAATCGGAAGGTGCATTTGGTAGAATACATTTTTTAATCCATGAGTCCACTAGCTGAGAAACATTCCAGACTTCACCTTGAGTCTCCATGCCCTCGTGAATACCTATACAACGAAGAATGATTTTTCATCTACTCAACCTTGTTTTCCAGCTGGTGGATCTTTTTTGCTCAAGAGTAATGTTCTTTTGGTGTAAAACTATTTTATCTCCTAAATCAGTTATTCTCTGCTCGGCCTCCTGGAGTCGCTTTGGTAACAGTGTGATATTGTCCTCAATCTTAGTTAGTCTTTGGTGGAGTATTTGAATCTCATGTGGTTGTTGAATCTTCAGATCCTGGATTTCACCCAGTATTGTTTCTAAAAGCAGTTTTATAGAGTCTGCCTGCTGCGTAGCATTTAGGTTGGCCAGATCGGGAACGTTATTCAGCTGAAAGGCCCAAGGTTCCTCCTTAAGGCCACCTAGAGCAGTTTGATCCCTTTGTTGGGGGTTAGGCAACTCAGACTCAAGGGTGGCTTGCATTGCTGGTGCATCTCCGCTCTCTTCTTCTGGTACCTCCTGGACCTGTAGCTGAACCTGGCCATAATAATAATCCGCAGCTTGCTTTTGGGGGATCCTCTTTCTTAAGGCTAGATTTGAGAAAAAAAGGACAGTCCTTAGGCCTTAGTAGCTGCATGCGGCAGGGAACTAGCGACCAAATCCCCTGGAACATCGGTGACATCAGATAAGTCCATCGGAATTGGCCTGCCATGACTGGGGGCCCCTGGCTGCGACACCACCCCAGGAGCTCTAGAACTGATCAATGAGGAAGGAGATACGCCTCCCCCATGCCGACAGCCTTCTCCTGCCCCGCATCACAAAGAAGGCCCTGTGCTGTGATAAGATGCTGTATAGGCGATTTCATGGTACTGTTGCCGGTTTTTCGGCTTGTTGAGCTTCCTTGTATCAGCTTTCTGTTAGGCTTCAGGACTGCCAGGGCGCTAGAAGCCAATGCTGCCCAGCAGTGATGTTGCCACATACTACCAAGTCTTGTGGTCAGCCTTGCAAGCCCCTTGGGCGGAGCTCCCACCTGCGACTCCTTGCGACCGGTGCTCACCTACCTCAGGACTGCTACCGGGCTGCCAACTACATGGTTGCTCGGGCACCTTAGCAGCCTTCAATAACCAGCAGTTCCTTAAGTAAGCTCCAAATTTGGCATTTCTCCTGGCCTTCGGCAGCACTACCACACCACTGGTTGCATGTACAGGAACCAAGCACCCTCCATCGGCATGTGACTTAGATGGGGGCAGGAGTCAGTGTGAGCAGGCACCAGCAGCAGGCCTTGTGGGTTCCGCCTGCCTGCCGACGTAGAAAAGGCTTTTAACCTTGTTAACCGGAAAGCTTTATTTTTCATTTTAGGTAAATTTGTCTTCCCTCCCACAATTATAGACATGCTTAAGAAACTATATATGGGGGCCGAGGCTAGGATTATCATCAATTCTCTGGAGGCAGATAAGCCGTGCCACTCGTCAAGGATGCCCCTATCCCTATCCCCATTACTTTTTACTTTTTTATCGATTCCCTATCCGCTAGGATTCGAAATAATTTGTCTAATTTTTCACCTATAAAGGTGTTGGTGAAAGTTAAGCTATGAACTGATGATGTGATTTTATATTTGAGGGCTGATAGTTCAAACATCCAGAATGCTATAAATGAAATAATGACTTCATGTGAATTGGGGGCTGCAAAGTAATTCAGGGGGAGACAGAACTTTTATTGCTTAATTCATTTCGTTTTGACCTCCCAGTGTGTTTACGGAAGGTTCTGCAGCACCTAGTTAGGTATCTAGGGATCTACCTTTCAAATTATTTTACTCAATTATTTCACCTAAATTCTGGTGCAACTCTTCACCAAAACTAAAAAGTTGCTAGAAAGATGGACCTTGTTACCCCTGTCCTTGATAGGCAGAGTTGCATTAGTCAAGATGTCTATTCTTCCTTTGTTTTTTATTTGTATTTTTGAATCTTACTTTAAAACTACCTAGCACCTATTTGAAAGTACTAGACCCCATCATCAGAAGTTTTATATGGTCTAATAAACAGTCCATGACAAAATTGTCCCTTTCACAACTTGACACAGCCCAGGGAGAGTTATCATTGCCATATTTCCAGTCATACTATCAGGATACCTTAGTTGACTCTTTGGTCCAGTTAGTTTTCTGCTATGTCGTATGGTTAAGGAATGTCAAATTGATTTACAAGTTTTTCTTCATAGTGCTAAACTCCCTATGAACACACTGTATAAGATTTCAGAGGCCTTGGCATCTCGTATTCAGACATTTGTTGAATTACGGGAAATTCCGGTATGTCATGCCTATGCTCTGATACAAGATTGCGAGATTTGGGGGTGGTCATTATCCAAAGCGACCCTACAGACATGGCAAACATTAGGGTTCGAGAATCTAGGAGATTTTTATAACGGCCCAAATCCGATTTCATCGGACACTATATTGCAACAATTTGGTAGCCAGAACCCGTTAATACGTTTTAGTTTTAACCAAATAACTAGTTTTCTCAAAATTAACTATGTGGCAATGAAGAATGAGGTTCGTCTAATGGTCCATCTTATAAATTAAACTAAGCTTGTGAGAGTAGGAGCTTAGTATCAGGTGTTACGTCAGTGGGCCAGACAGACTCTAATGCCCTAGCTGTTGCAAAAAGTCTTTCAAGAAACTAGTTGTGGGTTTAACATTCAAGATTGGCAGCACCTCAGCGAGTCAGTGCATATATCGCACAGAGCAACCAATTTTCAAAGAATGGTATTTCTATCCAGATGGACAGCATACTATACACCACACAAGTTACATAGGATGTTTGCATCTCCTCCAGACCAATGTTTTAGATGCAAGGCAACTGATGGGGGCAGTTGGGTCCACACGTTTTTGGAGTGTTCCATGTTCGATCAATTTTGGGATGGGGTCTTCCAGGTAATTTGCCAAACCATCCAAATCCCCATCTCCCTGACACCTATGCTTGAGCTGTTTGGCTCCTCTCACGAGGTTTACCATCTACGTAAGTATCAGCAATATTTCATATCGAAAGTCATAGCGGAGGCTCGCTCGCTGATCCTACAATGCTGGAAAATTTATATGGTCCCCCTTTATTCTCAATGGTATAACTAAATGATCAGAACTCGAGACTTTGAAGAGGCTTATGCCAAATGTGTGGGTGCCCTTCAGAGATTTAACACAACTTGGAGAATCTTTACCTTGCAGTAACTCGTTTCAAGGTCTAATAGTTTTAGAGTATAGGCTCCTGTTTTTTTTTAAATGTCTGACGAGTTGTTACAAAGCGAATCTTGGGTATTATTTCTGGCATAACCAAACACTGGTTAAATGATCTCTGCTGGGTTCTTTTGGGCTTCACTTCATTAACTATACCATTCACTAAGGGGTATATTATCAACGGCCGGCCGTGCTTAGCGATAATATTCCTATCGCAGGCTATCTCTGGAATTTATCGCCCTGGTAGCGCGTTATTAACAACGCGTTTCTCCAGGGCGATAGAAATTCCAGAGATAGCGAAGGTTATCGCCGTTTGCAGGGAACATCGCTGGTTTCCCAGCGATGTTCCCTGCAAACGGCGATAACCTTTCTGATACGACCCTGTGGTCGTATCAGCATAATCCACCCCCTATGTCTAACATAGGTAAGTCAGGATTTTAGCAGACGTTAGATTTTGGCGAAAACGGCCGTTTTCGCCAAAATCTAACGTCTGCTATAATCCTGTGGGCTGCCTTGTAAATATCGCGATGTGAACATCAGCGATATTTGCAAGGTAGTCCATCCGGGGTACGTCCAGTGATGCCCACTTTGCATCTCATTAGAGATGCAAAGGGGGGCGTTGGGAAAAAGGGTGCTAACATGCGATTATGCATGTTTGCACCCTCTTGTTAATAGGGCGATAGTTTTATCTCCGCTTTTTGGCTTTTTAAGCCAAAAAGCAGAGATAAAGCCCTTGTAGATATGCCCCGATGTTGGTATTTACGAATTAAGGGGCATATTAGCAAGAACTTTGTTAAAATTATCGCCGCTTTAGCGGCTGAAAACTGCCGCTAAAGCGGCAATAATGGGCTTGATAATATGCCCTTGAGAATTCCAATAGAAGCCCAGGATCACAGCAGAACATGGGCTTCTATTGGTATTCTCAAGGGCATATTATCAAGCCCATTATCGCCGCTTTAGCGGCAGTTTCCTGCCGATAAAGCGGCGATCATTTTAACGCTGTTCTTGCTAATATGCCCCCAAGTTCTATTTGTTCCATGTGTTTTCTTAAAATGGCTTCTCCTTGGAGTCATCCTCCAGTATTTAGGCACTGATGAAGGTTAAACTGGTTTTTACCTCAGTCGAATTTTATTATCACAATATAACAGTCTTTGAGCTGAATGATGAATTGTATTTTGTTTATCACTTTTCAATATTTAAGTCTTAAGTTGAAAAACTCTATTGCACGGTGCACTTTGTGTTTTTTTCTCACTTTTGCACTTTATTGCTACTTGCTGTTGTTAATGTTCACTATTGATTCTGACTGTGAATTGTCATTTGCACTCCTGCACTTTAATAGGTATTGTCACTCTTGCACTTTATTGTCATTTGCTGCTGCTTATGTTTATTATTGACTTCGACTGTGAATTGTCATTAGCATGCCTGCACTTTAATAGATACTGCTGTTCTTGTTCGTTTTTTTAAGGCAAAGGCGATTATTACGCCGCAGATATTGTATAGTTTTCTTTTTTGTCCTGCTCAATTAAAAAAATATTTAAAAAAAGAAAGGAAATCAGCAAAAAATGGTGGAGTAAGGCAAAATGTTTGGGATAGAACCACATTATGGCTGACGGGTCTAACAGACGTCATCATCAAACAAAGGCAGGGACGTCAAATAAAGGAGATGGACTTCCTTGAAACTTTTTTCAATCATCTTAGGGAGTCACCTTGACATGAGTGCTCCAAACAACTATGATTTAGGATTTGTGAACAAATGACCTTGCAACAAAACCTGTTATACATTGCTCCGGTTCACTATTTTTTTGGTTTGCGCTATGATTTCTCCCCAGTGTACTAAACAATCTGTGAACTCACTTGGGGAGTACCATGTATTTCTGGAGTTTCTGGGCACAGAACCAGGCTCTGTTGTCTAGAAAATATTCTAAAAGTGCACCCTCACCAATAAATGAGGGCAAAAAAGGATACAGACTGACTCGTGGTTGGTGACAGCTGATTCTAGGCTCACTGACACAGACCTTTTTATATTTATCCATAATGATGAGGATGTCTAATAGTGTTTCCTGGTAAAACCTGTTCATCCTCCATGACTGGGGGTTCTTCCTCTCTCTTAGTGTGTGTACAAGGTACTCTGTGTGTATGTGACCTATTTTACCAGAGCCTGTACTGCCATATTTCTAGTCTGAGAAGTATTCAGATGGTTTTCCTCTACCCCCTTACTCTTAGTGTCATATCTTCTGGCTGAGGCCAGTTCACCTTATTCCATGTCTGATTAAACTACCTCTGTGGCACTTACCAATTCCAGAGAAATCTCAGTTTGAAGTCACACTTTGACCCTGACATTAAAATCAGTTCCCCAGTGCCAACTGGTGAAGAAGTTTGTCTAATGAGTGCCACCTGTCATGTGGGTGCCTCTGGAAACCGAATCTTCTGATTGTGGCTGGACATTTTTTGATATACAAGCTTGTAAAGTTTGATATCATAGTGGATGGTCCCTGTGTAACATCCAAACTCCTGCAGAGATGATTTCCAATCCTGAACATTGACAGTGGTGATCAGTCCAGAAGCGTGGCACCAACTAGCGGGGCCTCAAGAGCCCTTATAATTGTGAAAGTTTTAGAGTTCGTACCATGACACAGTAAATGTAATTTTGCCTTGTGTAGGTTACCGTGTACTTTTTGTATAGTAAGCTTATGGATAACAAAGAGATTCTTAATCGCTGGGACAATTTTGGCAGATTTTCAGCCACCTTGCGCTGAACCCACAGAGTTGTCTTCTCTTCTTCCCTGGCCCCTTGAGATACCAGGACTAATAGTAGATGTGTCACTGCCAAGTTTACACATTGTACCATTCGGTTTGATACATTTACCCCATTTGCCAGAAGTTGCAAACTCTCACATAGCAAAGAATGCGTGTCCCAAATGTTTCCATAGTTAGCCAAGCATGCCTGATTCTTTCTCCACATATAAAAATTGGCCATAGCACTCCATGTTTTCTTGGAATATAGGGCCAGATGTATCAAGCCTATTTACTTTTGCAAATGGCCTCATTCGCAGAATTGTGGCGTTTGCAAATGCAAAAAGGAATTTTGGTGTGTATTAATCCCAAATTGCAATTCAGTAGCACGTTACTGAATTAATTGAGATTGTGAATACATACTGATTTGGTATTTGGAAGGGGTGTGTTTAGGGCGCCCCTTCCAAATACTGAATTGAAATGGTATATATTAATGTTTTGTGACCAAATTCTGCTTGCAAAACATTAATACTTTGCAGACTACGGAAGTGTAGTGGTAATGCATTCACAAATGGGAAATAGCAAGCAGTAAGAATATTGGGTTTGCTTTGGGTAAATAGTAGATACTTCAAGGTTTACCAAGCAGGAACGGGGCTGCTATATTCAGACACATTCACCTTAATATCCTGTGCCACCATTAATACCGCAAATAGGAGACATCATCACAGCAAATTAGAACTGTGTTCTGAGATTTCAATCATCACTATGATTGTGTTTCCTCACACAAGTGTGTGACTACAGGAGTTGTCTCTCTTATCAGACCATGAAGTTTGAATAGACCTACATCAGGGTAAGGAAACTATTGTGTATGTGTGCAGCTGTTCCACTTACCACAATCAACGTGTGCTGTGTTCTGTGTCAGTGTGCTGTGTCATCACAGAATCACTATTGCTGTGAACGGTTTTTATCACGATTTGTAGAAAGCATGCTTTTGATTTCTAAGTGTAAGTTACACTAGTTCACTTTTATTCTTTTATTCTCTAGGGTCAATTTAACATTGTGGAGGTAGGAGAATCCACTTACCATGCCTAAATTATAAAACTAGTATTCTATTAGGGATCCTTTTCTACCCCTAACAAATGCCCCTGACCTGATCACAGGCACTAGCGTGCAGGACCGGACTGAGACCACAAACCAGCCCTGGCAATTATGTCGGACAATCCCCTGGACTGGGGTAGGGATGGGAGCTGGAGTAAAACACTGCTGCTGCGCTTTTGTTACAGGGTGCTGACTTTGCAGCACTGCTGCAAAACGGCCCCCCAGTATCAAAAACGTCCCCCACCCTTCCGGCCCAATGGGAACATGCTACCCGCTACGGCCAGTCCCGCACTGCTAGTGTGGGGGGAATCATGATGGCTCATTCGCGGATGAACAGGGCATTTGTACCCATATTCATCTCAGCCATTATTTTAAGCGTACCTGGGGTACCTGTGAATAAAGATATTTCCTTTAGGTTTACCCCAAGGTATTCTTAGATATCTGGACCCCAGCTCTATCCAGTTGAAAAGCTATCAAGAACTCGCTCCTAACGTGGTTGAGTCCTCCCTGGTAGCACTATTTTACCAGGACGGGGTGAGGTGGCCACAGTGGCGTAACACAAGCCCCCACAGCCCCCGCAGTGCGGGGGCCCCCAAAGCTCCAGGGGGCCCCCTCAGCACAATACTCTGGCTGGGGAGCTCCTGCTTGAGTCTGGAGGGGGCCCCTTCATGTACCTTGCAAGGGGTCCCCTTAAGTTTTGTTACGCCAGTGGGTGGCCGATTTTGAAGCTTGCAATAAAATGTGGGTGAGGCCAGCCAGCTTAGGGGATTTAATGAATTGATCCCATTGATAATGGCTGTTTGGCTTTACCACCGCACCTTAATGTTTGAATGTTTTGGTTAGGAGGGTGTGCAGTGGGTTGCACCTCTTTTTGTCTTCTTGAATAGATGCAGAAATGTTATCCCAGATGGTGGATGCATAGGTAGATGGTTTCCACTCTCTCCTGACTTGTGCTCTGAACTTAGCCAAAACGTTAAAACACCACTGTTAAAGGACAATACCTGCTGCAGGGACTACAAACTAACCGCTAACTTCACCAGGACCTGAAGAAAAATTACGAAACTAATGCACTGAATAGGACGCATCTCTGATCAATCTCCAGGGCTCTTCAATCATCACCTCCCTGGATTCCACTAAATGTGGAATGGAAGAACATATTTGGAAACACTACGTATGACAAATCAAGTCAATAACTCTGCTGGCATCTATTTATATCTGCATTGTTTCGCAAGTTGCCATGAACATTAAGGACTGAGCGACTGGCTTCATTCTACATACCCTCCCTGAAGATCAAGTCCTAAAGTGCACGGTGACACGCATCGATCAGTGATGCATTTAATTATTTGGTTATTGATTAAGACGTGAAGAACAATGCCAAATCTATTAAGCAGGAGCCTGTTCAGAGAGATAGAGCAAGATCAATGACGTGTATTCACAGTTTGTTGGGCAGCTCACCCCCCCTTGTCCAGCAGAAATACCAAGACATAACCTGAATGAGATTACTGAAGCTACAAGGGAAGATGGATGGTGGAATGTGGGTTGTTCGAAACTTCCTGCTCTCACTGCATGATAGAGAGGAGGGGGAGATCAAGATGTAGTTAAAGAGGCAGCCAGGAGGACAGGAAGGGAGAAACATGAGCATGGAGAGGCTCGGACGAAGGGAAAGAGGAAGGAAAAGGAATAGAAAGCGTAAAAAGACTAGAAATCTGTAAGCGAGCTAAAGGAGAGAGATCGAGCGAAAAGAGGAGACGATCAGGGAAGAGAGAATGTGCGCTGAAGAGAGAGAGAGAGAGAGAAAGCTGAGAGATGGATGAGAGAAAAACACTTAAGCAATTTTCTCAACTTGTGATTGAGAAAATACGAGAGTTTGCCAAGAGGCAATGCTCTCGGGGCTGAGGTGAGATTGGTGAGAGAACTGCAGAAGCAGAAATGCAAAAGCCAGCCAAGGGGAGGAAAAGAATGGAAAAAGAATAAATACCGAAGCTTAATATTAATGCGCAGAAGGATGACAGGTGGAGAGCGCGGATGAAGTGTGGAGTACGTGATGGGAATACACCCTCAAACTTACCACAGCACTTGAAGAAGTATGAGGTTGTGAGGTTTAACATATCATTAATTCCAATTTTGCCACCTCCACACTACTCCTGGATATAAGAAATTGTGTCTCCTGGGCTACTGCTTGGGAATGCAAACAGGCTGAGTTCTCTGTGTGCTGGCACAGCACCAGGCAATGATTTCATGCTGGAGAGACTGATGCAGCTTAAAGTCAAGGATTGAAAAGTACAAAAAATGGTACTGAAATGAGACTCCGAAAGGTGAGTGCATAGTCAAAAAGGGGTAGGGTGGGCTCAAGGTTTCTGGGTGGTAGGATGGAAGCGGGGGAAGGATAATGGAGGGAATCAAGAAACCCTTAGAAAAAACTGGTTTTGCTATAGTCGCTCAACCTTCATAAAGTGTTTAGTGTTTTTGTGCCTGAGTTAACTCATAATTCTGTCTGCTACATTGCAGAAATATAATTTGTAAACCAGGGAGAAGTATTTACTTATTTATTTTGAGTGATTTACGTGGTTTAGAGATGCTGCTTTAAGGTCATTTCTGGAGTATTTTGAAATTTAGGTCTCACAAGACAGTTTTATAATAAATACCAATATGGAGTAGCATAATTTTGGATCTATAAGTTTGGCTAGGCCACACACACGCACGCACACATGCACACACGCACACACACACACATATATATATATATTGAAGATACTTCAGTCTTATTCGAAACAGAACGGCACTCCTCGTAGTGGAATAGAACTTATTTATTCAGCACGGCAAATGGATCTGCCGTGCTGAATAAATAAGTTCTATACCACTACGAGGAGTGCTGTTCTGTTTCTAATTGAATGGAGGTATCGCTGATATAAATACGCCCAGGCGCGGGCGTTCGACGAGCAGCCCCGATGATCTGGCTGCACGTCACCTGCACGCAGACACCGGGTACTATAGATACATATATATATACCCAATATATATACCCAAGGTCCTTAAGAACGTAACACCGGTACCAGGGAGACCTATCATTTCAGCTCAAAAAAGTCTTCTTGAACCCATGTCCAAATACGTTGACTATTTTCTACATGAGTTTGTCGAGGATCTCCCTTCGTTCATCAGAGACACTGGTCACTTTTTATCTAAATTGCAGTCTGTAAAATGGGAACGTGATTGTCTCTTGATAGTAATGGACATTTGTTCACTATATACTAGCATTCGTCATGCTGAGGGTATTGAAGCAGTACACTATTATTTGGGCAAGGCAGTATTCAATTTTATGAGCACAATAAGATGATTTTAAAAATGATTGAGATTTGCCTCACATATAACTATTTTATGTTCAATAAGGCGGTTCACCAGCAGATACGAGGGGTGGCGATGGGGGCATGATTCTCTCCCAGCTATGCGTGTCTTCATGTTGGCTGGTGGGAGGAGCATGTCCTCAGGACCCTCCACAAAGACATTTATGACGCTCATGTACTTCATTGGTGGAGATTTATTGATGATGTTTGTTTAAATTGGAGGGGATCTATGGAATCAGCTAATGAGTTCATTGAGACCATCAACAACAACACGCTGAATTTGAATTTCACTGCAGATATAAGCAATGTTAGTGTGCAGTTCTTAGATGTAGAGTTATATATTAAAGACAACTCCATCCACACTAAACTCCACAGAAAAAGAACTGCAGGAAATTCTATACTCCATGCTAGCAGTTCTCACCCCAACCATCTAATTCGGAGTATCCCCTACGGGGAGTTTTTAAGAATCAGGCCCATTTCCAGTTCAGAGGCTGATTTGAATAACTGTCAGTCAGAAGCTTTCCAGCGATTCAGAGCTAGGGGCTATATAACCAAAGATTTAAAAACTGCATTAGACAGAGCCAATAGTCACAGTAGGGAAGATTGTCTAGCTGCTATTACCACCAATGTACTTCCTGAGCATACTACTACAACGGAGCACACTTTAGATTCCATGAATTCAGTAAGACTTATCACTACTTTTGGCCGGCAAGAGAGACAGGTACGAAAGATCTTTTATAAAAACTGGCCCATAGTATTGTCAGACATTACTATGTCGCAAATTGTGCCAAAGCTTCCCTCTTTAACTTTTAGACGAGCTCCCTCAATGAGGGATGCCCTTGTTAAATCTAGTCCAGAGGTGACTGTCTATAACACATGGCTGTCGGCACGGTCCGGGTTCTATAAGTGTAGCTCATGCCGAGCATGTACATTCGGCAGAAACATCACTACATACACTACGGCCTTTGACTCCAAACCTGTCAGGATACAGGGACATTACACCTGCAGGACTGATTTTGCAATCTATATATTGGAATGCTCATGTCATCTCAAATATGTTGGAAGTACAAAACTTCAAGTTTTTAATAGAATACTCCAACATTTACGAGCAATAGTTAACTCTGATCCGAATTATCCAGTGGCCCGCCACTTTAAACTAGTTTATAACAACAATCTCAAGGATTTGAGTTACTATGTTGTAGGCTCAGTACCTAAATCCATCAGAGGTAGTAACCGAGAAAGGAGATTACGGCAGCTAGAATCTGAATTTATCATGCTGTTAGACACCAAGATGCCTATTGGTCTTAATACAGGGGAAGATCTGTACAATTTTTTATAAGACTGTCCTCTTGGTGTCTAGTGTTCAACTCTTTCTGTGTGACTCTAGAGAGGCTGTTTATTCAGTTTTTTACTCTGTTTTTACTGAGTTTTAACCGGGCTGTGCCTAGTTTTACCTGGTCTTAAGAGAGTTTTAAATTGGTTTTAGCTCCATTAAGTCGTATGTATTGTATATACTTCCAGTTTTTAACTCTGTTTTTTACCGGTTTTTACTGGGGTTTCCCTAGTTTTACCTGGTTTTGGGAGAGTCTTAAACTGGTTTTAACTTTTTGAATCGTGTATTTGTTTGAAGGATATCATATGAATGATGACATCTATTGTTGTTTTTTGCACTATAATAAACAACCAAAGAGTGAGGCCAAGGTATCAAGGGCTATAAACAGGGATCACTCATGTTTTTATAAAGGGTCCTCACTCACCCACCTAGTTGGTGACATGCTTCATCATAGGACTCCCACCAGAGAGGCCGAATGCCTCTCCAGTGTGCTTCAACGCCTGATTACAGCGGAGCAGGATTTTTGAGTGTTGAGTGCAAGTGATGGTGCAAAAAGTGATGTTAAAATAATCTTTACTACTCCTAAAAAAATTTAATAGTAGGGTAGTAAGACTAGGTTAAAAAGTGTGTAATGGACGCTATGACTGAATAAATTGATCAGCCATATCCAAAATTAAAACATTAGGTCGACATGTTTCAGCCTCTGTGCGCCAATTGCGAGGCTTTCCTCAGGACCAGGGACCATGGCGGTATGCACTCTCTAAGGTGCACCCTAACCTATGGCCACGTAGAGAACCGGATTACTCACGGTTCAGAAAAACAAACACGCCTCCAACTCTTCTGAATGCGTAATTAAATCTGTGAAAAAAGGACATTGAAAAGCACATACACAGGACATGACAAATACACATATTTTGCCCGGTGCTTAGTCCCAGAATTCAAGCGATCCTCTGTAATCGCCTGCCCTTCAAAAGTGACTACTTAAATTGCTCCCGTCACATGAAATTAAAATCAACAGTGGCGAATGCGTCTACAAAGTGATTCTTGTTAAACTATCCATTCGGATAGCTAGGTGCAATTACGCAATACCAGCAGTAGATAAAATATATGAAGTATACCAGTTCACTACTTCTGATTCTATGCGAAAAACTGCTTTACCGTCACAAAGTATAAATTATATGTCCGGTTTTCTATATGACTAATTGCCAACTCCGCAATGCCTTAGAAAGATGCCTAAGAAAACATGGTGGAACTACCTTGTTAAGTAAGAAAAGGCTATGTGTTCAAATCTTCTCTAGATGCAACAACTGAGAATGACAGTCACGGAGATGTAAAGCTTACGTTTCGATATGAAGTTATATTACAGCATGGGTCCTGGCAGGGGCGGTGACAAGCCGTCACTTGCTGGCAGGTGAGAAACAAAAAGACGAGGGTCATTACGATTTTATATTAGGGAGAAAAACCCAGTGTTGACCGAATCGTCCTGTGTCACTTACTGCCTCAAAGTCAGCCGCCCGCGTTGCCTAGGTCGTGCCCGTCTACAGGACCCGAAAACTGCAAATAATCCTCCATGAAGAAAATATAACAGGAAGTACCGCCGCTGTCTCTAGGGCGGTGCTCAACTCGCGGAATGACGTCAACGTGCACGCGCGTCATTCACGTCAAGTGAGTAGACCGCTGACCCAGTTACAAGCGTACTGGCTTCCCGGTGAGGATTTGCGCATGCGTACAAGCAGTAATGTCGAGAAAGAATGAATACTGTCTAAACTTACTTGTTGCATGACACCGGGTGCCCAACATAATGTTTATATGGCACCATGATAAAATGTATGTACCCTATGGATGATAGATCACGGTCTCCAGATTATAAAAGAACAGCATAGAAAGCCTGCTTCCGTGATTGAAATTAAACTCAACTACAGAAGTTAATGAAAACTGGGGGATAAGCAACGTCCATGTAGGCCATACCACAATGAAGAGAGCAATGTCTCCTAATTCAAGAGCACAAGCCTTAGAATTATTGTGCACTAGCACTTTATATGAATTTTATGGACTTGCTGTGCAATATGGAATTGATATCCACACAATGATTTTCTGTCTACACTGGGACATTCTGAGCTTAACTACTTGTTTACAGTGCACTCGCATTTTATATATTTATGGAATGGGCATGGCTTCAGGCTGTTTTTAAATACACAACAACAATATTGAGGCAATGGTGATAGGTTGCACATTTTTTGCACATTTTTTAGCACTTGCACTTTGACATATGCAATTTTTTGTTGTTGTATTTATCAGCTAACATGATCTTAATACTTTTAGAGGATTGTTTAGTGGCATTGTACATGATTTTAAATACTTTTGATGTGTATGTTCACTTAGAAAGTACCATATGGTATCTGTGTTTGCATTATTCGAGGTATTTGTCAATGTATCTATAATCATGAATTTTGGTTTGCTATTTTATTGTATCTCTATATTTACTGGAGACCCCTGGCGTCATTACTCATATATGTAATGTTGGTGCCCATATAGTATTTTTTTCATGTTCATTGCTGATAGTATGTGATTTCATCAGGAATCCCATTGGTTGTTGCACTATATAATGATCCTGACTGGTCCAGCGCGTCATGTGATCAAAACCGCGGAAACGCGGTCGAAACATGTCAGGCTGGGCACTCGCTACCTTATTTTCTGGATGCACTGATTTTGCAATAAAGGCACTGCATTAATACTCCACGCTGTGGTCTGTACCTGTTCTGTTGCTAAGGATGTGGCAGCACAAGGATTGTGGTTATCATATATTATCTACTGGCGGTCGCCAGTAGATAGTTATAGTTAAAACCTATTATCCATAGGAAATCCGCGACATTCTATTTGAAATAACGTTGGCGCCGGTTGACGAATCTTCGCGAAAGTTTCCAACTTGTTGGGGCGCTCCGGTCCGCTCCTATCCTGAAACTCTCGGGATGATACGTCAAGCGGGGGCCGAGAAAAAAGGGGGGTCCCAAAACACGTTTTCCCCATTCATTTTTCCATAGGAACCTTTAGTCGCAGCTACAGCCCGAACTGCTGAACGGAATTACACAAAATTTGGCAAAGAGGTAGCCCTTGGTTCAGTGTCGTGCCTTTTGCTTAAATGGTGTAAATCCGTTCAGTAGTTCCTGAGAAAATCAAAAGTAAAGTCACATATATATCTGGGCGGAGCCTAACCACACATGTCATTGTGAGATCTGATTGGCTGTCAGCACTTCATCCTGGAATTGCTGGCAGCCATCTTGGGACCAATATAAATGATAGTACCTCATTGAAATGCATTGTAGTGAATAGAAGATTTTGAGGGTTACCAAAAGGAGAACTATAAAGGGTGATAACAGGCTTTAGTTACATTAGAATTTATTTGTTGATGGTACCATACTAATTTTAGGAATTGTGGTGTATTCTAAGGTGATTTTACCATGTGAAAAACCTTCTGCTGGGATATCATGAATCATGTTTGAGAGAACACTATTTTCTCATGCTTGTCCCATGGAGGTTTGGAAGGTGCTCCAGAAGCTAAAATGAGAGCATATTTTCTGTAAATTCACATTATCTTTCTCAGTCATGTGAGAATGAAGTCTGACATTCTCAGTAAAACATGTACATCCAACAAGGGCAGAGACTGTCAGTTGATTCCTTTGTGTTCTACTGCAGCTTCCCAGAGTGTTCTAAAGAACAACTAGAGTGCTAACAGCCTTACTTATGACAAAAGTATGGCACACCTGAAGCCATCTTGATTGGAATAAACTGGTAACACTTAAAACATTTAATTTAAAAAGGAACAAAATGATGGGGTTCATTTTGTCATAGAAATTATGGTTAGTGCTGTAGAAAGAAAAATTAGGACATGTTTCAAGTGTGATCTCAAATATCTTCCTGTTATATTTCAACAGGAGCAGCCTGTCAGTTGATGCCTTTGTGTTCTACTGCAGCTTCCCAGAGTGTTCTAAAGAACAACTAGAGCGCTAACAGCCTTACCTATGACAAAAGAATGGCACACCTAAAGCCATTTTGATTGGAATAAACTGGTAACACTTAAACAATTTAATTTAAAAAGGAACAAAATGATGGGGTTCATTTTGTCATAGAAATTATGGTTAGTGCTGTAGAAAGAAAAATTAGGACATATTTCAAGTGTGATCTCAAATATCTTCCTGTTATATTTCAACAGGAGCAGCCTGTCAGTTGATGCCTTTGTGTTCTACTGCAGCGTCCCCAGAGTGTTCTAAAGAACAACTAGAGCGCTAACAGTCTTACTTATGACAAAAGTATGGCACACCTGAAGCCATCTTGATTGGAATAAACTGGTAACACTTAAAACATTTAATTTAAAAAGGAACAAAATGATGGGGTTCATTTTGTCATAGAAATTATGGTTAGTGCTGTAGAAAGAAAAATTAGGACATATTTCAAGTGTGATCTCAAATATCTTCCTGTTATATTTCAACAGGAGCAGCCTGCCAGTTGATGCCTTTGTGTTCTACTGCAGCTTCCCAGAGTGTTCTAAAGAACAACTAGAGCGCTAACAGCCTTACTTATGACAACATTTTTGCACACCTGAAACCATCATGATTGGAATAAACTGGTAACACTTAAAACATTTAATTTAAAAAGGAACAAAATGAGGGGTTCTTTTTTAAATAGAAATTATGGTTAGTGCTGCAGAAAGAAAAATTAGGGCATGTTTTAAGTGAGATCTCAAATCCTCTTCTATTTCATTAGAAAATTCTGACATGCAGACTGAAACAATCACTTTCAATACCAGCAGCAGACTACCAGTTAACTCCCTGGTGAGCAGTAGCTTTACTCCAGTGATCTAATGAGCAACTAGAGTGCAAACATTCTGAATTTATGGCAGATGTGAGACACATCTGAATGCCTTCTTGATGGAATCAAAGTAAAAAACTGAAAGCATTTCCTACTGAGGAGACTGCAGTAAATGAAGAAATTAGGAAACTTCATAACAAAGAAGTCTTCCAAGATGGCCACCAGTGAAAAAAGAGCCCAAATGTAGCACAAATATTACCCAGATGTAGCCCACATATAGCCCAATGACAAAAGTGTGCAAAACACTTTTTATTTTTAGTTTTTTGCAGTTTTATGTAGTGCAGACTGGTCAGGTATTGGAGCATTGCATCTTAAAACATGACCCCTACACTACAAAAACACCACTGCACTACCTTAAACCCTAAAACACTACCCCCAGCACGACCCCCTACACTACACAAGCACCACTGCACTATCCTAAACCCTAAAACACTACCCCCAGCACGACCCCCTACACTACCCAAACATCACTGCACTAACCTAAATCCTAAAACACTACCACCAGCACGACCCCTACACTACCCAAACACCACTGCACTACCCTAAAACATGACCCCCTACACTACACAAACACCACTGCACTACCCTAAACCCTAAAACACTACCCCCAGCACGACCCCCTACACTACACAAGCACCACTGCACTACCCTAAACCCTAAAACACTACCCCCAGCACGACCCCCTACATTACACAAACACCACTGCACTACCCTAAACCCTAAAACACTACCCCCGCACGACCCCTACACTACCCAAACACCACAGCACTAACCTAAATCCTAAAACACTACCCCAAGCACGACCCCCTACACTACCCAAACACCCCTGCACTAGCCTAAAACATGACCCCCTACACTACACAAACACCACTGCACTACCCTAAACCCTAAAACACTACCCCCAGCACGACCCCCTACACTACACAAGCACCACTGCACTACCTTAAACCCTAAAACATTACCCCCAGCACGACCCCCTTCACTGCCCGAACACCACTGCACTGCCCTAAACCCTGAAACACCAGCCCCTGCATGACCCTCTACACTGCCCGAACACCACTGCACTGCCCTAAACCCTGAAACACCACCCCTAGCACGACCCCTACACTGCCCGAACACCACTGCACTGCCCTAAACCCTGAAACACCACCCCCTTCACGACCCCTACACTGCCCGAACACCACTGCACTGCCCTAAACCTTGAAACACCAGCCCCTGCACGACCCCCTACACTGCCCGAACACCACTGCACTACCCTAAACCCTGAAACATTACCCCCAGCACGACCCCCTACACTGCCCGAGCACAACTGCACTGCCCTAAACCCTGAAACACCAGCCCCAGCACGACCCCCTACACTGCCCGAACACCACTGCACTGCCCTAAACCCTGAAACACCAGCCCCAGCACGACCGACTACACTGCCCGAACACCACTGCACTGCCCTAAACCCTGAAACACCAGCCCCAGCACGACCCCCTACACTGCCCGAACACCACTGCACTGCCCTAAACAGTGAAACACCAGCCTCAGCACGACCCCCTACACTGCCTGAACACCACTGCACTGCCCTGAACCCTGAAACACCAGCCCCATAATAACACCCTACACTGCCCGAACACCACTGCACTGCCCTAAACCCTGAAACACCACCCCGTGCATGACCCCCTACACTGCCCGAACACCACTGCACTGCCCTAAACCCTGAAACACCACCCCCAGCGCGACCCCCTACACTGCCCGAACACCACTGCACTGCCCAAAACCCTGAAACACCACCCCTGCACAACCCCTACACTGCTCAAACACTACTGCACTGCCCTAAACCCAGAAACACCATCCCCAGCACGACCCCCTATACTGCACGAACACCACTGCACTGCCCTAAACCCTGAAACACTACCCCCAGCAAGACCCCCTACACTGCCCGAACACCACTGCACTGCCCTAAACCCTGAAACATCACCCCCAGCAAGACCCCCTACACTGCCCGAACACCACTGCCCTAAACCCTGAAACACCACCCCCAGCAAGACCCCCTACACTGCCCGAACACCACTGCACTGCCCTAAACCCTGAAACACCGGCCCCAGCACGACCCCCTACACTGCCCGAACACCACTGCACTGCCCTAAACCCTGAAACACCACCCCCTGCACGACCCCCTACACTGCCCGAACCCCACTGTACTGCCCTAAACCCTGAAACCCCACCCCCAGCATGACCCCCTACACTGCCAGAACACCACTGCACTGCCCTAAACCCTGAAACACCACCCCTGCACGACCCCTACACTGTCCGAACACTACTGCACTGCCCTAAACCCTGAAACACCACCCCCAGCACGACCCCCTATACTGCACGAACACCACTGCACCGCCCCTAAACCCTGAAACACTACCCCCAGCAAGACCCCCTACACTGCCCGAACACCACTGCACTGCCCTAAACCCTGAAACATCACCCCCAGCAAGACCCCCTACACTGCCCGAATACCACTGCCCTAAACCCTGAAACACCACCCCCAGCAAGACCCCTACACTGCCCGAACACCACTGCACTGCCCTAAACCCTGAAACACCACCCCCAGCAAGATCCCCTACACTGCCCGAACACCACTGCACTGCCCTAAACCCTGAAACACCACCCCCAGCACAACCCCCTACACTGCCCGAACACCACTGCTCTGCCCAAAACCCTGAAACACCAGCCCCAGCACGACCCCCTACACTGCCAGAACACCACTGCACTGCCCTAAACCCTGAAACACCAGCCCCAGCACGACCCCCTACACTGCCCGAACACCACTGCACTGCCCTAAACCCTGAAACACCACCCCCAGCACGACCCCCTACACTGCCCGAACACCACTGCACTGCCCTAAACCCTGAAACACCAGCCCAAGCACAACCCCGTACACTGCCCGCACACCACTGCACTGCCCTAAACCCTGAAACACCAGCCCCAGCACAACCCCGTACACTGCCCGAACACCACTGCACTGCCCTAAACCCTGAAACACCAGCCCCAGCACGAACGCCTACACTGCCCGAAAACTACTGCACTGCCCTAAACCCTGAAACACCACCCCCAGCAAGACTACCTACACTGGCTGAACACCACTGCACTGCCCTAAACCCTGAAACACCACCCCCTGCACAACCCCCTACACTGCCCAAACACTACTGCACTGCCCTAAACCCTGAAACAACACCCCTCAGCACGACAACCTACACTGCCCGAACACCACTGCACTGCCCTAAACCCTGAAACACCACCCCAGCACGACCCCCTACACTGCACGAACACCACTGCACCGCCCTAAACCCTGAAACACTACCCCCAGCAAGACCCCCTACACTGCCCGAACACCACTGCACTGCACTAAACCCTGAAACATCACCCCCAGCAAGACCCCCTACACTGCCCGAATACCACTGCCCTAAACCCTGAAACACCACCCCCAGCAAGACCCCTACACTGCCCGAACACCACTGCACTGCCCTAAACCCTGAAACACCACCCCCAGCACGACCCCCTACACTGCCCGAACACCACTGCTCTGCCCAAAACCCTGAAACACCAGCCCCAGCACGACCCCCTACACTGCCAGAACACCACTGCACTGCCCTAAACCCTGAAACACCAGCCCCAGCACGACCCCCTACACTGCCCGAACACCACTGCACTGCCCTAAACCCTGAAACACCACCCCCAGCACGACCCCCTACACTGCCCGAACACCACTGCACTGCCCTAAACCCTGAAACACCAGCCCAAGCACAACCCCCGGACACTGCCCGCACACCACTGCACTGCCCTAAACCCTGAAACACCAGCCCCAGCACAACCCCGTACACTGCCCGAACACCACTGCACTGCCCTAAACCCTGAAACACCAGCCCCAGCACGAACGCCTACACTGCCCGAAAACTACTGCACTGCCCTAAACCCTGAAACACCACCCCCAGCAAGACTACCTACACTGGCTGAACACCACTGCACTGCCCTAAACCCTGAAACACCACCCCTGCACAACCCCCTACACTGCCCAAACACTACTGCACTGCCCTAAACCCTGAAACAACACCCCTCAGCACGACACCCTACACTGCTCGAACACCACTGCACTGCCCTAAACCCTGAAACACCACCCCAGCACGAACCCCTACACTGCCCGAACACCACTGCACTTAACCCTGAAACACCACCCCCTGCACGACCCCCTACACTGCCGGAACACCACTGCGCTGCCCTAAACCCTGAAACACCACCCCCAGCACGACCCCCTACACTGCCCTAACACCACTGCACTGCCCTAAACCCTGTAACATCACCCCCAGCACAACCCCCTACACTGCCTGAGCACCATTGCTCTGCCCTAAACCCTGAAACACTAGCCCCAGCACGACCCCCTACACTGCCCGAACACCACTGCACTGCCCTAAACCCTGAAACACCACCCCCAGCACGACCCCCTACACTGCCCGAACACCACTGCACTGCCCTAAACGCTGAAACACCAGCCGCAGCAAGACCCCCTACACTGCCCGAACACCACTGCATTGCCCTAAACCCTGAAACACCAGCCCCAGCATGACCCCTACACTGCCCGAACACCACTGCACTGCCCTAAACCCTGAAACACCAGCCCCAGCACGACCCCCTACACTGCCCGAACACCACTGCACTGCCCTAAACCCTGAAACACCAGCCCCAGCACCACCCCCTACAATGCCCGAACACCACTGTACTGCCCAAAACCCTGAAACACCACCCCTGCACCGCCCCCTACATTGCCCGAACACCACTGCACTGCCCTAAACCCTGAAACACCACCCCTGCACGACCCCCTACACTGCCCGAACACCACTGCACTGCCCTAAACCCTGAAACACCACCCCTGCACCACCCCAACACTGCCCGAACACCACTGCACTGCCCTAAACCCTGAAACACCACCCCTGCACCACCCCCTACACTGCCCGAACACCACTGCACTGCCCTAAACCCTGAAACACCACCCCCAGCATGACCCCCTTTACTGCTCGAACACCACTGCACTGCCCCAAACCCTGAAACAACACCCCCAGCATGACCCCCTACACTGCCCGAACACCACTGCCCTAAACCCTGAAACACCACCCCTGCACGACCCCCTACACTGCCCGAACACCACTGCACTGCCCTAAACCCTGAAACACCACCCCCTACACGACCCCCTACACTGCCCGAACACCACTGCACTGCCCTAAACCCTGAAACACCACCCCCAGCACGACCCCCTACACTGCCCGAACACCACTGCACTGCCCTAAACCCTAAAACACCACCCCCATCACGACCCCCTACACTGCCCGAACACCACTGCACTGCCCTAAACCCTAGAACACTACCCCCAGCATGACCCCCTACACTACCCGAACACCACTGCACTACCCTAAACCCTAAAATACTCCCCCAGCATGACCCCCTACACTACCCGAACACGACTGCACTGCCCTAAACCCTAAAACACTCCCCCCAGCACGACCCCCTACACTGCCCGAACACCACTGCACTGCCCTAAACCCTGAAACACCAGCCCCAGCACGACCGCCTACACTGCCCAAAAACTACTGCACTGCCCTAAACCATGAAACACCACCCCCAGCAAGACTACCTACACTGGCTGAACACCACTGCACTGCCCTAAACCCTGAAACACCACCCCCTGCACGACCCCCTACACTGCCCAAACACCACTGCACTGCCCTAAACCCTGAAACACCACCCCTCAGCACGACACCCTACACTGCCCGAACACCACTGCACTGCCCTAAACCCTGAAACACCACCCCAGCACGACCCCCTACACTGCCCGAACACCACTGCACTAAACCCTGAAACACCACCCCTGCACGACCCCCTACACTGCCGGAACACCACTGCACTGCCCTAAACCCTGAAACACCACCCCCAGCACGACCCCCTACACTGCCCTAACACTACTGCACTGCCCTAAACCCTGTAACATCACTCCAGCACAACCCCCTACACTGCCTGAGCACCATTGCTCTGCCCTAAACCCTGAAACACTAGCCGCAGCACGACCCCCTACACTGCCCGAACACCACTGCACTGCCCTAAACCCTGAAACACCACCCCCAGCACGTCCCCCTACACTGCCCGAACACCACTGCACTGCCCTAAACCCTGAAACACCAGCCGCAGCAAGACCCCCTACACTGCCCGAACACCACTGCATTGCCCTAGACTCTGAAACACCAGCCCCAGCAAGACCCCCTACACTGCCCGAACACCACTGCACTGCCCTAAACCCTGAAACACCAGCCCCAGCAAGACCCCCTACACTGCCCGAACACCACTGCACTGCCCTAAACCCTGAAACACCAGCCCCAGCACGACCCCCTACACTGCCCGAACACCACTGCACTGCCCTAAACCCTGAAACACCAGCCCCAGCACCACCCCCTACAATGCCCGAACACCACTGTACTGCCCTAAACCCTGAAACACCACCCGCTGCACCGCCCCCTACACTGCCCGAACACCACTGCACTGCCCTAAACCCTGAAACACCACCCCCTGCACGACCCCCTACACTGCCCGAACACCACTGCACTGCCCTAAACCCTGAAACACCACCCCTGCACCACCCCCTACACTGCCCGAACACCACTGCACTGCCCTAAACCCTGAAACACCACCCCTGCACCGCCCCCTACACTGCCCAAACATTACTGCACTGCCCTAAACCCTGAAACACCACCCCCAGCATGACCCCCTTTACTGCTCGAACACCACTGCACTGCCCCAAACCCTGAAACAACACCCCCAGCATGACCCCCTACACTGCCCGAACACCACTGCCCTAAACCCTGAAACACCACCCCTGCACGACCCCCTACACTGCCCGAACACCACTGCACTGCCCTAAACCCTGAAACACCAGCCGCAGCAAGACCCCTTTACTGCTCGAACACCACTGCACTGCCCCAAACCCTGAAACAACACCCCTGCACGACCCCCTACACTGCCCGAACACCACTGCACTGCCCTAAACCCTGAAACACCACCCCTGCACCACGCCCTACACTGCCCGAACACTACTGCACTGCCCTAAACCCTGAAACACCACCCCTGCACCGCCCCCTACACTGCCCGAACACCACTGCACTGCCCTAAACCCTGAAACACCACCCCCAGCATGACCCCCTTTACTGCTCGAACACCACTGCACTGCCCCAAACCCTGAAACAACACCCCCAGCATGACCCCCTACACTGCCCGAACACCACTGCCCTAAACCCTGAAACACCACCCCTGCACGACCCCCTACACTGCCCGAACACCACTGCACTGCCCTAAACCCTGAAACAACACCCCCAGCATGACCCCCTAACCTGCCCGAACACCACTGCCCTAAACCCTGAAACACCACCCCTGCATGACCCCCTACACTGCCCGAACACCACTGCACTACCTTAAACCCTAAAATACTCCCCCCAGCATGACCCCCTACACCACCCGAACACGACTGCACTGCCCTAAACCCTAAAACACTCCCCCCAGCACGACTCCCTACACTACCCGAACACCACTGCACTGCCCTAAACCCTAAAACACTACCCCCAGCAGTACCCCTACACTACCCAAACACCAATGCACTACCCTAAACCATAAAACACTACCCCCAGCAGTACTCCCTACGCTACCCAAACACCACTGCACTACCCTAAACCCTAAAACACTACCCCCAGCAGTACCCCTACACTACCCAAACACCATTGCACTACCCTAAATCCTAAAACACTACCCCCAGCAGTATCCCCTACACTACCCAAACACCACTGCACTACCCTAAACCCTAAAACCCTAAAACACTAACCTCAGCACGACCCCCTACACTACCCAAACACCACTGTACTACCCTAAACCTTAAAACACTCCCCCCAGCACGACTCCCTACACTACCCAAACACAACTGCACTACCCTAAACCCTAAATCTACCCCCAGCATGACCCCCTACACTACACAAACACCACTGCACTACCCTAAACCCTAAAACACTACCCCCAGCACGACCCTCTTCACTACCTAAACACAACTGCACAATTTGTTACAGGCGTTGCAACGCAGGCCTGTGGTGCTTACTGGAAGTACCTGGTGGGCTAGTTGGGCCCCAGGGACTCTCAGGATTCAAGGTGACCTAATCCCCCAACTTAAAACGCGCCACGGGGCACGTTTGCACAGTGGTGAAGGGAGGGGGCAGGGCCTCAGGTGACATGTGCCCAAACACGCCCTGTGGTGCATTTTAAGTTGGGGAGTTAATTCCCTTTGAATCCTGGGGGCCAACTAGCCCACCAGGTACCTTTAGTAAGCACAACAGAGTTGCGTTGCAGAGAGGTGAAAAAGGTGCGTGGCCTCGGAACGCCTCCCTGCAACTCAGCTCTGTGGTCCTAACTGTAGGTACCTGGGGGCTAGTTGGGCCCCAGGGACCCTCAGGATTCAAGGGGACTTAATCCCGCAACTTAAAACGCGCCACGGGGCGCGTTTGCACACATGTCACCTCAGGCCCCCCTCCCTTCACCACTGTGCAAACGCGCACTGGCTCTGGTTAGTCAGAGTCAGTTACCACCAGTACCCGTCTGAAAAAGTTGTGGGCACAGGATGATTTTGCAACAAGGCCTCTTTCTGCTCCTCTGTTGGTTCTTTCTGCACATATTTTGCTTCTTTCTGTGCGTTTTTTCTTCTTTCTTCACATGTCCTACCTCTGTTGGCATAGTTAGAAACTAGCATTTAAAAACCTTTGAAATTCACTTAAAAAATCATAGGTTTCAGGCACGTTATAGTTAGAAATTAGCATTTAAAAACCTTTGAAATTCACTGAAAAAACCATAGGTTTCAGGCACGTTATAGTTAGAAATTAGCATTTAAAAAACCTTTGAAATTCACTGAAAAAACCATAGGTTTCAGACACGTTATAGTTAGAAATTAGCATTTAAAAAACCTTTGAAATTCACTGAAAAAACCATAGGTTTTAGGGACAGTTATAGTTAGTTGGACATTGCACTCGTACAAAACCCGTGAAATTCCCCTGTTATAGTTAGTTCAGCTAACTATAACTCGCGCCCGCAATGCACTGCTGATGACGTCACATATTACATCACTCATGACATGGTCAGTGACATCACTGATGACATCACTGATGACATCTCAAATGACATCACTGATGACATCATCCATGTGATAATTTCATGCATCTTCTCACACCCTAATATAACTTTTGATACACGCACTCTAAATTACAGACTGCCATTCTCAAAACCATAGACACTCCAACACCAAAACTACATACCCACTCACTGATTCTTAGGTCTACACACACATCCACTCACTCACCTGTACAGTCACTCATACTTACAGTCACTCAGTACAGGACTATCATATGCACTCATACACCTATATAAACACTCACACACCGCTACTCATCCATAGAGGTACTCACACACCTAGTCAGTCATGCAAAAATTAATCACACACCCATTTACTCACCTATACAGTTATACACACACCAGCTCACTTACTCATACAAATACTAGCACATTCTTACGCTCTTATACAATAACTGATACAAGCACACACGCATCCATACAGCCACTCTCACAATAACACGCTCTCACTTATAGCCATTTAAATACTCTAACACACATATATACTGCCTTTTACATATGTAGTTACTCGCACATGTACCACTGAGATATACATTCACTCACTAACACACCCATACACACACTCACCCACCCAAGCAGTCCATCACAGATGCACTCTTGAAATCATGCACCCAGTGACTCTCCCACTCACACATCTATGTATAGAGTCACACACACCCCACCCACACAAACACTCAGGCAGCCATACAGATACTCAGAGAACCAATCAATAACCCATATAGACACTCATGTAGCTATTCGCAAATCCATGCATCCACTTACACACCAACAAACAGACGGATACAGACATTCACACAGTTTAGTCACTAACCCATGCATTCAGTAAGATACGTTTAATCACTCACTTGTAGAGTCAGTCACTCACGTACTAAATCATCCATTCAGACACTTATACACCCACTCATTCTTCAATACGCCTTTCCCTATATATATTAAACATATTTAAACTTTACAGAAACACACAGTCACTGGATGATGCCATCAGTGATGTCATCAGTGATGTCATTTGAGATGTCATCAGTGATGTCATCAGTGATGTCACTGACCATGTCATGAGTGATGTAATATGTGACGTCATCAGCAGTGCATTGCGGGGGCTAAAAGATGCAGCACTGGGTTCTCTCCTGATAACAGGTGAGTAAATTGGAATTCGTACTTTGGTTGATTTTAGAGGAATATTATAAAGTTCCAAAACTCCACACTTAGAAGAATTTCCAAGTGAAACCAGTCAATGTTAGCCTATGAAGGAAATTCAAGTTACTGGTAAGTACGGTTAAAATTACTTTTGAGGATCAGTACTGGGCTGAAAGATGCAGCACTGAGGTCTCTCCTGATAACAGGTGAGTAAATCGGAATTCGTATTTCGGCTGATTTTAGAGGAATATTTTAAAGTTCCAAAACTCCACACTTAGAAGAATTTCCAAGTGAAACCAGTCAATGTTAGCCTATGGAAGGACATTCAAGTTACTGGTAAGTACGGTTAAAATTACTTTTCAGGACCAGTACTGGGCTGAAAGATACAGCACTGAGGTCTCTCCTTATAACAGGTGAGTAAATCGGAATTCGTATTTCGGCTGATTTTAGAGGAATATTTGTATGTTTCAAAAATCAACACTTAGAAACTTTTTCAGCAAAAAGCAGGCAATGATATCCTATGGAAGGAAATTCAAGTTACTGGTAAGTACGGTTACAATTACTTTTGAGGATCAGTACTGAGCTGAAAGATGCAGCACTGAGGTCTCTCCTGATAACAGGTGAGTAAATCGGAATTCGTATTTCGGCTGATTTTAGAGGAATATTTTAAAGTTCCAAAACTCCACACTTAGAAGAATTTCCAAGTGAAACCAGTCAATGTTAGCCTATGGAAGGACATTCAAGTTACTGGTAAGTACGGTTAAAATTACTTTTCAGGACCAGTACTGGGCTGAAAGATACAGCACTGAGGTCTCTCCTTATAACAGGTGAGTAAATCGGAATTCGTATTTCGGCTGATTTTAGAGGAATATGTGTATGTTTCAAAAATCAACACTTAGAAACTTTTTCAACAAAAAGCAGGCAATGATATCCTATGGAAGGAAATTCAAGTTACTGGTAAGTACGGTTAAAATTACTTTTGAGGATCAGTACTGGGCTGAAAGATACAGCACTGAGGTCTCTCCTGATAACAGGTGAGTAAATCGGAATTCGTATTTCGGCTGATTTTAGAGGAATATTTTAAAGTTCCAAAACTCCACACTTAGAAGAATTTCCAAGTGAAACCAGTCAATGTTAGCTTATGGAAGGAAATTCAAGTTACTGGTAAGTACGGTTAAAATTACTTTTCAGGACCAGTACTGGGCTGAAAGATACAGCACTGAGATCTCTCCTGATAACAGGTGAGTAAATCGGAATTCGTATTTCGGCTGATTTTAGAGGAATATTTTAAAGTTCCAAAACTCCACACTTAGAAGAATTTCCAAGTGAAACCAGTCAATGTTAGCCTATGAAGGAAATTCAAGTTACCGGTAAGTACGGTTAAAATTACTTTTCAGGACCAGTACTGGGCTGAAAGATGCAGCACTGAGGTCTCTCCTGATAACAGGTGAGTAAATCGGAATTCGTAGTAAGGCAGATTTTAGAGGAATATTTGCACAATGGTGAAGGGAGGGCGGGGCCTGAGGTGACATGTGTGCAAACGCGCCCGTGGCGCGTTTTAAGTTGGGGGATTAAGTCCCCTTGAATCATGAGGTTCCCTAGGGGCCAACTAGCCCACCATGAACCTCCAGTATGCGCCAGGGGCTGCGTTGCAGAGACGTGTAGAGAGGCCACACCCCTTTTACACCTCTCTGCAACGCAGCTCTGTGGCGCTTTCTGGATGTACCTGTTGGGCTAGTTGGCCCCAGGGACCCTCAGGATTGAAGGGATTTAATCCCCATCTTAAAACGCGCCACGGGGCCTGTTTGCACACATGTCACATGAAGCCCCGCCCTCCCTTCACCACTGTGCAAACGCGCCCTGTGGCGCGTTTTAAGTTGGGGGATTAAGTCCCCTTGAATCCTGAGGGTCCCTGGAGTCCAACTAGCCCACCATATACCTCCAAAAGCGCCACAGAGCTGCGTTGCAGAGAGGTGTAAAAGGGCGTGGCCTATGTACACGTCTCTGCAAGGCAGCCCCTGGCGCATACTGGAGGTTCCTGGTGGGCTAGTTGGCCTCAGGGACCCCCAGTATTCAAGGGGAATTCGTTCCTCTCTGCAAACGCGCCAGGGGCGCGCTTGCAGAGTACTGCAGGGAGGGGGCGGGCCTCCGGCACGATGCCGCTCGCTTTTTTTTTTTAATTTTAAAAAAAACGGGAAGGAGGCCGCGTGGCCCCCTTCCCTGGGCCTGTATTGGCCCCGGGACCCCATCCCCGGGGCATGGCCTCGATTTTCTTTGGAGGGGGCTGCGTGGCCCCCTCCTCAGGCCATTTAAGGCCACGGGGACCCCATCCCCTGGGCCGGCCTTTCCCTTATTTAAAAAAAAAAAAAATTGAACTTTGGGAGGGGGCTGCGTGGCCCCCTCCCGGGCCACTTATGGCCCCGGGGACCCCATCCCCGGGGCCTGGCCTCACGTTGGAGACTGTGGGGGTCCCCAATCCCCCACAGTCCCAGCCGGCTCCCCGCCTCCTGCGGAAGCCGGCATTGCTTTTCCACATGGGGAGCAGCTAACATGCTGCTCCCCATGTGGAAAGCAATTGGTTTGCATTTTGAAGAGAGAGCAGGTTTCCTGCCTCTCTTTCAAAATGCAAACCAAGTTTAGCTATGACAGGACGGGAGCCGCGAGGCTCCCGTCCTGTCATAGCAAACAGCAGTGTCCCGGGGTAGGCACCCCGGGACACTGCAGGAGCCGGCCCTGGGGGTGGTGGTCCCCAGGGCCATCAAGGGCTTCCAGGAGGGGACGCGCGGCCCCCTCCCATTCAGTGCACAGCCCCGGGAGGTGGTGGTCCTCGGGCTTGGGGTCCGTAACGGACCCCCATATTTAAATGTTTAGTGCCCCGGGAGGTGGCGGTCCCCGGGCATGTGGGGGCTGGAGCCCCCACACAGGTTTAAAAAAAGAAGCCCCGGGAGGTGGCGGTCCCCGGGCTGCGGGAGGGCTCAGAGCCCTCCTGCCATCATTTTTAAATAAAGCCCCGGGGGTGGCAGTCCTCGGGCTTGGGGGCCTTAGAGGCCCCTCCTACATAAATTAAAACACCTCCACCATGCCCCCGGGACTTGGGCCACCCGGGGGCCACTAACATCGAGCGCGGAGACCGCGCTTCGATTTCTTTTTCGGCAGGATCCGCGCTCCTGAGCGCATCCTGCCGATTTTTATAAAAAAAAAATAATCTTTGCCCAGGGGTCCTTGTGGGACCCCTGAGCAGACCTAGGGGTCAGGGTGTTTCTACCCTGCCCCTTTGTGCGTTTTGCGCACTTGTTTCTGTCCCTCGGTTCTACCGAGGGATAAAATGGCTGCCAACACTTCCTGATTTGGAGTGTTGACAGCCAATTAGCATGCAGCTCGTGGATCGGGAGGGTGCGCGAATCCGACGCGGCCATAGATATATATGTACTTTTACTTTTGATTTTCTCAGCAACTACTGAACGGATTTACACCATTTAACAAAAGGGTTCTTTCTGAACCAAGAACTACCTCTTTGCCAAATTTGGTGTAATTCCGTTCAGCAGTTCGGGCTGTAGCCGTGTCTAAAGTTTCCTATGGAAAAATGAATGGGGAAAACGCGTTTTGGGACCCCCTTTTCTCGGCCCCCGCTGACGAATTACCCCGAGACTTTCAGGGTAGGAGCGGACCGGAGCGCCCCACAAAGTTTGAAAATTTTGCGAAGATACGTCAACCGGCAAGAGAGTTATTTCAAATAGAATGTCGCGGATTTCCTATGGAAAATAGGTTCTAACTATAACTATCTACTGGCGACCGCCAGTAGATATATATATATATATATATATATATATATATATTCACTGAAAAAAACCATAGCTTTCAGGGGCGTTATAGTTAGTTGGACATTTCACTCGTACAAAACCATAGAAATTCCCCGTTATAGTTAGTTCAGCTAACTATAACTCGCGCGCCCGCAATGCACTGCTGATGACGTCACATATTACATCACTCATGACATGGTCAGTGACATCACTCATGACATCACTGATGACATCTCAAATGACATCACTGATGACATCACTGATGACATCATCCTTGTGATAGAGTGGCAGACCTCCTCTCACCCTAATATAACCTTTGATACACACACTCAAAAATACAAACTAACATTTTCAAAACAATGGACATACCAATACCAGTTACAACACACCTATTCATTAATTCCAAGATCTACACACACATCCACTAATTCACCAACAGTCCCTATACAGTCACTCATACATGTACTCACTCATCATATGTACTCATACACCTATACATCCTGTTACACACCGCCACTCATCCATAGAGTTACTCACACACATAGTCACACATGCAAACAAAGTATCAAACATCCATTTACTTGCATATACAGTTATACACACACTACCACACTTACTTCTACAGAAACTTACACATACTTACTCTCTTAAACAATCACTTATAGAAACACCTACTTATTTGTACAGGAACTCTTCCAATCTCTCACTCTCACATATACTCACTTATATACACCAATACTCACATATACTAGTTTAAAACATATGTAGTTACTTATAAAGACACTATTGAGACAGTCATTCACTCACTAACACACCCATACACATACTCATCCACCTATACAGTCCTGCACACATGCTGTCTTCAACACATACAAACAGTGAGTCACTCATTCATGCATCTATGCACTAAGTAATACCCCCACCAAACCATACAGACACTCAGACACTCATACTGATACTCAAAAACCAACTAATAACCCATATAGACACTCATGTAGCTACTCACCAACCCATGCAGCCACTTATACACAAAGTGAGAGACTGATACAGATATTTTCATATTTAAACATTACTCACTAACCCATGTATTCACTAAGATACACTTAGTCAGTTATACAATCAATTTTACAAAAAAAAATCATCCATTTAGACACTTATATTCCTCTTTATTCTTCCATCGACCTTGAGATATACATATATAAAACATATTTAATTTTCAGAAAAACACACATTCACTGGATGATGTCATCAGTGATGTCATGAGTGATGTCATGAGTGATGTCACTGACCATGTCATGAGTGATGTAATATGTGACGTCATCAGCAGTGCATTGCGGATGCACGAGTTATAGTTAGCTGAACTAACTATAATGGGGGAATTTCTATGGTTTTGTACGAGTGAAATGTCCAACTAACTATAACGCCCCTGAAACCTATGGTTTTTACAGTGAATTTCTAAGGTTTTTTAAATGCTAATTTCTAACTATAACGTGCCTGAAACCTATGGTTTTTTCAGTGAATTTCTAAGGTTTTTTAAATGCTAATTTCTAACTATAACAACTATAACGTGCCTGAAACCTATGGTTTTTTCAATGAATATATATATATTTATTATACTATGTATACATGTGAAAATGTCTCGGTCCCCTGTTTGCCTCGGTGGCACGGAAAAAATGGGTGGACCTGTCGTCAGCACGCCGACGAGGTCATCTTATGGCTCCGATGACGTCATACGGTGTCGCGAGCGGAGCCCTGCTCGTTGACGTGGGAGAGCTAGGAAAGAATTTCCGTGGAATGCTGGTGCAGGGGATATTCACCTAAGTGTTCAGGCTAGTCCTTTGGGAGCAACTGTTTATGTTGCCACTCCAGAAACCGAAACCAGTGATCCGAGGGCAGAGGCCCTGCAGATGGCACACGAGGTGGGGTGCCCAGTCGTGTGCACCGGCGGGGCAGCAAAGTGACAAGCACCACAACCCACAAAAAAGGTAACGAGGGCACTGAATAACACAGGATCTTCTCTTTGTATCTGGCAGGAACAACAAAGTTAAAATGCCCTAGTACCAAAATGTAGAATTAGTGCTACAACGGTCTTCAAGAGGACCTGCGATGCCGCTTCTGCCTCCCGTACTCCTGGAGGCGGCACATGGGTCACGCGGTACGGTCATACTGCGGTGGACGCACACTCGTTGACCTCTCATGGCACTGCTCCACAATTCAGGGAAGACGCTTTCCATTAGCTATGTTTTCTGATGACATGTCGCGCCGGCCCCGTCCAACAACAGAACTCCTTTAGATCCAAACAGACTCTTCCACTCTCTCACCGGAAGTGAAACCAGGCCACGCGGACACTTTCACAATACAACAGCCGGGAATGCACTTTTCGGTAAAAAACCACATTCCTTCCTCCTAATTAATCAAATAAACATCTCACTGAAGAACAGGGGCCAGCTTCGATCGGTAAACAGCCGTTACAATGACTTTTTTACTTTGCAATACCATTACAACGCATGCATTACCTCGCATGCGTTGTACATCACGAAGTCATTACTACGCATTTTTTTAGAATGCATGGTCATTTACCACGCATGCCTTTACAACGAATTTTGTTGTAAAGGTATGTATGGTAAATGACCATGTGTTCTAAAAAACATGTAGATGATCCATGTTGTTGTAAGGAAACAGAGGCTGTTCTGTTTCCTCACAACGACGTGCACCGCCCCTCAGAGATGACGTGAAGCAGGAACCACGAGGAGAGAGGAACCATGAGGAGTGAGAGGTAAGGGAAATTGGGCATGGGGTAGGGGTTTCTTTTCTAGGGTTTAGGGTAGTGCAGTGGTGTTTGGGTGGTGTAGGGGGTCATGCTGGGGGTAGTGTTTTAGGGTTTAGGGTGGTGCAGTGGTGTTTGGGTAGTGTAGGGGTCGTGCTGGGGGTAGTGTTTTAGGGTTTAGGGTAGTGCAGTAGTGTAGGGGGTCGTGCTGGTGGTAGTGTTTTAGGTTTAGGATAGTGCAGTGGTGTATGGGTAGTATAGGGGGTCGTGCTGGGGTAGTGTTTTAGGTTTAGGGTAGTGCAGTGGTGTTTGAGTAGTGTAGGGGTCATGCTGGTGGTAGTGTTTTAGAGTTTAGGGTAGTGCAGTGATGTTTGTGTAGAGTAGGGGTCATGCTGGGGGTAGTGTTTTATGGTTTAGGGTAGTGCAGTGGTGTTTGGGTAGTGTAGGGGTCGTGCTGGGGGTAGATTTAGGGTTTAGGGTAGTGCAGTGGTGTTTGGGTAGTGTAGGGAGTCAGTGCTGGGGGTAGTGTTTTAGGGTTTAGGGTAGTGCAGTGGTGTTTGTGTAGTGTAGGGGGTTGTGCTGGGGTAGTGTTTTAGGGTTTATGTTAGTGCAGTGGTGTTTGGGTAGTGTAGGGGGTAGTGCTGGGTTAGTGTTTTAGGGTTTAGGGCAGTGCAGTGGTGTTTGTGTAGTGAAGGGGTCATGCTGTGGGTAGTGTTTTAGGGTTTAGGGTAGTGCAGTTGTGTTTGTGTAGTGTAGGGGGTCGTGTTTTAGGGTATAGGGTAGTGCAGTGGTGTTTGTGTAGTGTGGGTGGTCATGCTGGGGGTATATTTAGGGTTTAGTGTAGTGCAGTGGTGTTTGGGTAGTGTAGGGAGTCGTGCTGGTGGTAGTGTTTTAGGGTTTAGGGTAGTGCAGTTATGTTTGGGTAGTGTAGGGTGTTGTGCTGGGGGTAGTGTTTTAGCACTTATTTTTCTTTCTACAGCACTAACCATAATTTCTATGGCAAAATGAACCCCTTCATTTTGTTCCTTTTTAAATTAAATGTTTTAAGTGTTACCAGTTTATTCCAATCAAGATGGCTTCAGGTGTGCCATACTTTTGCATAAGTAAGACTGTTAGCGCTCTAGTTGTCCTTTAGAACACTCTGGGAAGCTGCAGTAGAACACAAAGGCATCAACTGACATTCTGCTCCTGTTGAAATATAACAGGAAGATATTTGAGATCTCACTTAAAACATGTCCTAATTTTTCTTTCTACAGCACTAACCATAATTTCTATGGCAAAATGAACCCCTCATTTTGTTCCTTTTTAAATTAAATGTTTTAAGTGTTACCATTTTATTCCAATCAAGATGGCTTCAGGTGTGCCTTAATTTTCTCATAAGTAAGACTGTTAGCGCTCTAGTTGTTCTTTAGAACACTCTGGGAAGCTGCAGTAGAACACAAAGGCATCAACTGACAGGCTGCTCCTGTTGAAATATAACAGGAAGATATTTGAGATCACACTTGAAACATGTCCTAATTTTTCTTTCTACATCACTAACCATAATTTCTATGACAAAATGAACCCCATCATTTTGTTCCTTTTTAAATTAAATGTTTTAAGTGTTACCGGTTTATTCCAATCAAGATGGCTTCAGGTGTGCCATACTTTTGTCATAAGTAAGGCTGTTAGCACTCTAGTTGTTCTTTAGAACACTCTGGGAAGCTGCAGTAGAACACAAAGGAATCAACTGACAGTCTCTGCCCTTGTTGGATGTACATGTTTTACTGAGAATGTCAGACTTCATTCTCACATGACTGAGAAAGATAATGTGAATTTACAGAAAATATGCTCTCATTTTAGCTTCTGGAGCACCTTCCAAAACTGTATAGGACAACCATGTGAAAATAGTTTTCTCTCAAACATGATTCATGATATCCCAGCAGAAGGTTTCTCACGGGGTAAAATCACCTTAGAACACACCACAATTCCTGAAATTAGTATGGTACCATCAACAAATGAATTCTAATGTAACTAAAGTCTGTTATCACCCTTTATAGTTCTCCTTTTGGTAACCCTCAAAATCTTCGATTCACTACAATGCATTTCATTGGGGTACTATCATTTTTATTGGTCCCAAGATGGCTGCCAGCAATTCCAGGATGAAGTGCTGACAGCCAATCAGATCTCACGATGACATGTGTGGTTAGGCTCCGCCCAGATATATATGTGTGTTCTTTTTCAAATTTCTCAGGAACTACTGAATGGATTTACACCATTTAAGCAAAAGGCACGACCCTGAACCAAGGGCTCCCTTTTTGGCAAATTTGGTGTAATTCCGTTCAGCAGTTCGGGCTGTAGCTGCGACTAAAGGTTCCTATGGAAAATTGCATGGGGAAAACACGTTTTGGGACCCCCCTTTTTTCTCGGCCCCCGCTTGCCGAATCACCCCAAGACTTTCAGGATAGGAGCGGACCGGAGCGCCCCAACAAGTTGGAAAATTTCGCGAAGATTCATCAACCGGCGCCAAAGTTATTTCAAATAGAATGGTGCGGATTTCCTATGGATAATAGGTCCTAACTATAACTATCTACTGGCGACCTCCAGTAGATAATATTATCTACTGGCGGTCGCCAGTAGATAGTTATAGTTAGTGTGAGAAGTTGGCCTGGTATATGCTGTTCACTAATTATAGTGGGCACCTTGCACCAGTCCAAACAACCCCTTATTGGAGATAGGTTAAAGACAACCTTATTGGAAAGCTATCCTAGTGGTAGCTATGGAGAGCAGCCTTCAGGCTAAGTCTTGAAGGAATGTAAAGCAGCTTGTTTTACCAGTCTATAATCTCTTGAGTGATCAAATGAAAGAGCACCACACCAGGTATATATTCAAAATATATGTATTTATTGCTAAACACACCCCTCTAGTCTCTTTATGAGGCTAGAGTTCGAAGTACATAAGTTAGAAGTTATTTAAACACAGTAATAGCACAAATACACGTTTGGGCCCTAGGGGCGTACCAAACCATATACCAATAAAGTGGTATAAGAACCACGACTGAACTAGACACTAGGCCTAGAGCCTCTAGAAGTGCTTGGACCACAAGGAACCACCCAAGGTAGTGACACAGGGGACCCACGGGGGACGCGTGCAGTGTAAATACACAACCGCGATACGCCGTTGACTTCTATGGAGAAAGTCGTGATCGGGAAATTAAGGTAAAGGGACACTTAAAGGAGGACTTGGAGCAAATCCTTTGAGATCTAGGACTTTGAAGAGTCTCTACCCATGGGAGCACCGGAGTACTCGTGTTACCTCACCCAGGGAAGCCGGTTGCATAGGTGCCTTTCGGGGTCGGGTTTCGTCGTCGATTTGAATGGCGATCTGCTGCAAAGTGCTGCTGGCGACCAAGTGAAAAGTGTCCGGGTGGATCCAAGAGTGGATCGGAGTTCTGAAGAACCTGAAAGCAGAGGGGACAGAGTCTGGGTCACTAGCCAGTGACCAGGAAGGCGATGGACAGATGCCCACCGATGTCGAGTGCTTCAGGTGCATTGACTGTCGTCTTGACTCTTCAGCCACAAGGTCCAGGAGGTGTTGTCGGCAACCAGGAGCAGGATTCGGGCTGGTACACAATGTCTGTCAAGTGCTGAGGTGTCGGTGACCGGTTTGGACCCAACAAGCCTTGGCAACGGCAAGTCTTGGTGAAGATGTAGATTGTCGATGGTGCAGACCAGCAAGGTCTGGGGAACTCACCCAGCAAGGGTAAGTGAGGGCAGGCCTGGAGCAACCAGGATGCCAAGTAAGAAAAAGATTGGCCTTCGTTAAGGGCTACTAGCCAACGGGCTAGCGACCGCGAAGGAGCCTCAAGACGTCGCACGTGGATCTGGCTCACAGGACACTCGTGGAGTGGAGGCCAGTGATCTTTGGTGCATTTGGTGCTGGAGGCTAGGGATACTCAGAGCCCAAAGCATGACTTTGTGGGATACCCAGAAGAGGATGCACTTGCAAATGTGCTCAGTGTCCAGGGGTCACGGTCTCAAGTCACCCACGATAGCCACGGGCCTCAGCTTTGCTGGGAACTCAGGGTAGCCTCGGGAAGTCTGAGAATCCACCTCTGGTGATGCGATGATTTCGGCGTCCGGCGGGAGCTTCAGAAATGCGAACCGGACAGATGCTTCTTTGGTGCCTGCCAAGCAGGGGAGTCACTCCTTGACCCCAAGGGAGATTCTTCTGTCCTCTAATCGTGAGTAGAGCATCGAAGGTCCAGTTTCAGATTTTCATCCAGGGATAATCTAAAGTCCTAAGGACTGGGTTCCTATACTTATACTAAGGATAGGGGTTGGACTACTCTGTGGCCCCACCTATGGGTGGGTCAGGGCAGAGGGGTGGCTACACCTCTTTCCTTTGTCCAGTTCGCGCCAAAGCAGGGGCTGCAAGCCCCTGATCCGGTTTGAACTGGGGTATGCACAGGGACACCAAGTGTGCCCCCAGTGCAGGACTTCAAAGCACCCGAAAGTGCTCCCGCCCAGCCCCAATACACATTATCCTGTCTGGGGAGGTGGTCACACCTCCCTGGGACAGGAAACCTATTGTCCAGACCTCCCCTGCCGGAGTTTCGTCCAGCAGCGGGAGGCCAGACTCGTGTCTGTGGCAGCAGCATCCATTCTGTGATGCCAGGGCTTTGGAAAGAAGTTACCGGCCAGGCCAGGGTTAACATGTCTCTCCCTCTAGAAGGGTGGAATGCTACCCCCGCCGCCAGAATTGGCAGGGGTGGTAGTATTCCAAGATGTTTGACACCAAACACGACATGTTTAGGTGCAGCCATTCCAAAGTTAGCATTTAACGCGAGGTTATAATGCGCTTAAGAGTATATGGTCAGGCTGCACTACAAACAGCATCAGAGAAGGGTCTCCGAACGCTGCAGAGGGGCCCTGCTCATGCAGGGGCACCCTCTCACATAGGAACCTTGCACTCTGCCTTCAGGATTGATAAGGCCTGCCTTAGGAGTGACTTATAGGTTTATATGTGTGTATGTATTTAGTGATATAGGTAACCTATATCACAGTAAGAGGTGCATGCACCACCTCACCCAGGCTGCAGTAGCAGACCTGTGGTGTCAGTTTGGATGGCCTTCCAGGGTGGCATAATACTTGCTGCAGCCCCTGGTAGGCCTCTGAGGTACCTATGCCCTTGGTACATAGTATACCATATACTAGGGACTTATAAGGGCACTCCAGATTCCAATCAGAGATGTGCCTAAGGCACATGGAAACCTTTTACAGAGAAAGCAGATAGACTGGGGCCCTGAATAGCAGGATCCCAGTCCAACTAAGTCATAAACCAGCAAAACACCATAAAAAAAGTGGGGGCAACCATATAGTCAGATTCCACCTTCCTACAGTTAGGACCTATTTTCCATAGGAAATCCGCAACATTCTATTTGAAATAACGTTGGCGCCGGTTGACGAATCTTCGCAAAATTTTCCAACTTTTTGGGGTGCTCCGGTCCGCTCCTATCCTGAAAGTCTCATGGTGATTCGTCAAGCGGGGGCCGAGAAAAAAGGGGGTCCCAAAACATGTTTTCCCCATTCATTTTTCCATAGTAACCGTTCATCGCGGCTAGAGCCCGAACTGCTTAACGGAATTACAACAAATTTGGCAAAGAGGTAGCCCTTGGTTCAGACTCGTGCCTTTTGCTTAAATGGTGTAAATCCGTTCAGTAGTTCCTGAGAAAATCAAAAGTAAAGTCACATATATATCTGTGGCCGAGTAGGGTCCGCGTACCCTCCCGATCACGAGCTGCATGCTAATTGGCTGTCAACACTCCAAATCAGGAAGTGTTGGCAGCCATTTTATGCCTCGGTAGAACCGAGGCACAGAAACAAGTGCGCAAAACGCACAAAGGGGGCAGGGTAGAAACACCCTGACCCCTAGGTCTGCTCAGGGGGTCCCACAAGGACCCCTGGGCAGAAGAGCATATTTTTTTAAATCGGCGGGATGCGCTTAGGGTGCGCGGATCCCGCCGAGAAAAAAAAAAAAACGAAGCGCGGTCTCCGGCGCTTTGTTGTTAATTGGCCCCCGGGTGGGCCAAGTCCCGGGGGCATGCGGGGTTTATTAAATTAATGTATGGGGGGGCCTCTAAGCTTTCCCCAAGCCCCGGGGACCGCCACCCCCGGGGCTTTAAAAATGGTGCGGGTGGGCTCTAGGCTCTCCCGCAGCCCCGTGGGACCGCCACCCCCCGGGGCTTCTTTTTTAAAATTGAAATTACCTGAGTGGGGGGGGGCTCAAGCCCCCCCACACGCCCCGGGGACCGCCACCTCCCCGGGGCACTAAATCGTTAAATATGGGGGTCCGTTACGGACCCCCAGAGCCCCGGGGACCACCACATCCCCGGGGCTTTCAAGATGTTTGGAGGGGGGCTGCGCGGCCCCCTCCTGGAGCCAGTGATGGCCCTGGGGACCACCACCCCCCAGGGCCGGCTCCTGCAGTGTTCCGGGGTGCCTACCAACGGGACGCTGTAGTTTGCTATGGCAGTGATCAAGGGCAGAGTGCTGCCCGAAACGCGTTTGGCCTGTGATAAGAACTTAGGAGGAAACGTGATGTGACTGCTAACCTGCAATAAATATGGTGATAACTCCCTGATGTGTGGCATTTCCATCGAGGGCAACCTCTGTTTGTTGATATTTTGAGCGGCAGCCCAGCCGCGGAAATGCCCCGCCGCATGTCAGTGGACCAGCGATTCTTGAAATGTCGGGAGTCGAGAGGACAGGGAGTCCTATACTGTGGGAAGTGGAATAAGCAGCATAATCATTGTTTTCCTCCTCAAGTAGCCCACTTGGGTAAAGTACTGTTTTTTAATTTTTGCAGAACTCGACAACACCCACTGTGGTAAAACGACGAGGGACTTCAAAGACCATGAGGCATCGTGATTGCACTCCCACTGGGGCGGGTCTTAATGTTTAAATTTGGTTTCCTGATTGTTGCCGGGACTGCTGTTTAAGCCGCCAGTGATCAAGGGCAGAGTGCTGCCCGAAACGCGTTTGGCCTGTGATAAGAACTTAGGAGGAAACGTGATGTGACTGCTAACCTGCAATAAATATGGTGATAACTCCCTGATGTGTGGCATTTCCATTGAGGGCAACCTCTGTTTGTGGATATTTTGAGCGGCAGCCCAGCCGCGGAAACGCCCCTCCGCATATCAGCAGACCAGCGATTCTTGAAATGTCTGGAGTCGAAAGGACAGGGAGTCCTATACTGTGGGAAGTGGAATAAGCAGCATAATCATTGTTTTCCTCCTCAAGTAGCCCACTTGGGTAAAGTACTGTTTTTTAATTTTTGCAGAACTCGACAACACCCACTGTGGTAAAACGACGAGGGACTTCAAAGACCATGAGGCATCGTGATTGCACGCCCACTGGGGCGGGTCTTAATGTTTAAATTTGGTTTCCTGATTGTTGCCGGGACTGCTGTTTAAGCCGCCAGTGATCAAGGGCAGAGTGCTGCCCGAAACTCGTTTGGCCTGTGATAAGAACTTAGGAGGAAACGTGATGTGACTGCTAACCTGCAATAAATATGGTGATAGCTCCCTGATGTGTGGCATTTCCATCGAGGGCAACCTCTGTTTGTGGATATTTTGAGCGGCAGCCCAGCCGCGGAAACGCCCCTCCGCATGTCAGCGGACCAGCGATTCTTCAAATGTCGGGAGTCGAGAGGACAGGGAGTCCTATACTGTGGGAAGTGGAATAAGCAGCATAATCATTGTTTTCCTCCTCAAGTAGCCCACTTGTGTAAAGTACTGTTTTTTAATTTTTGCAGAACTCGACAACACCCACTGTGGTAAAACGACGAGGGACTTCAAAGACAATGAGGCATCGTGATTGCACGCCCACTGGGGCGGGTCTTAATGTTTAAATTTGGTTTCCTGATTGTTGCCGGGACTGCTGTTTAAGCCGCCAGTGATCAAGGGCAGAGTGCTGCCCGAAACGCGTTTGGCCTGTGATAAGAACTTAGGAGGAAACGTGATGTGACTGCTAACCTGCAATAAATATGGTGATAACTCCCTGATGTGTGGCATTTCCATCGAGAGCAACCTCTGTTTGTGGATATTTTTAGAGCGGCAGCCCAGCCGTGGAAACGCCCCTCCGCATGTCAGCGGACCAGCGATTCTTGAAATGTCGGGAGTCGAGAGGACAGGGAGTCCTATACTGTGGGAAGTGGAATAAGCAGCATAATCATTGTTTTCCTCCTCAAGTAGCCCACTTGGGTAAAGTACTGTTTTTATTTTTGCAGAACTCGACAACACCCACTGTGGTAAAACGACGAGGGACTTCAAAGACCATGAGGCATCGTGATTGCACGCCCACTGGGGCGGGTCTTAATGTTTAAATTTGATTTCCTGATTGTTGCCTGGACTGCTGTTTAAGCCGCCAGTGATCAAGGGCAGAGTGCTGCCCGAAACGCGTTTGGCCTGTGATAAGAACTTAGGAGGAAACGTGATGTGACTGCTAACCTGCAATAAATATGGTGATAACTCCCTGATGTGTGGCATTTCCATCGAGGGCAACCTCTGTTTGTGGATATTTTGAGCGGCAGCCCAGCCACGGAAACGCCCCTCCGCATGTCAGCGGAGCAGCGATTCTTGAAATGTCGGGAGTCGAGAGGACAGGGAGTCCTATACTGTGGGAAGTGGAATAAGCAGCATAATCATTGTTTTCCTCCTCAAGTAGCCCACTTGGATAAAGTACTGTTTTTAAATTTTTGCAGAACTCGACAACACCCACTGTGGTAAAACGACGAGGGACTTCAAAGACCATGAGGCATCGTAATTACACGCCCACTGGGGCGGGTCTTAATGTTTAAATTTGGTTTCCTGATTGTTGCCGGGACTGCTGTTTAAGCCGCCAGTGATCAAGGGCAGAGTGCTGCCCGAAACGCGTTTGGCCTGTGATAAGAACTTAGGAGGAAACGTGATGTGACTGCTAACCTGCAATAAATATGGTGATAACTCCCTGATGTGTGGCATTTCCATCGAGGGCAACCTCTGTGGATATTTTGAGCGGCAGCCCAGCCGCGGAAACGCCCCTCCGCATGTCAGCGGACCAGCGATTCTTGAAATGTCGGGAGTCGAGAGGACAGGGAGTCCTATACTGTGGGAAGTGGAATAAGCAGCATAATCATTGTTTTCCTCCTCAAGTAGCCCACTTGGGTAAAGTACTGTTTTTAATTTTTGCAGAACTCGACAACATCCACTGTGGTAAAACGACGAGGGACTTCAAAGTTCATGAGGCATCGTGATTGCACGCCCACTGGGGCGGGTCTTAATGTTAAAATTTGGTTTCCTGATTGTTGCCGGGACTGCTGTTTAAGCCGCAAGTGATCAAGGGCAGAGTGCTGCCCGAAACGCGTTTGGCCTGTGATAAGAACTTAGGAGGAAACGTGATGTGACTGCTAACCTGCAATAAATATGGTGATAACTCCCTGATGTGTGGCATTTCCATCGAGGGCAACATCTGTTTGTGGATATTTTGAGTGGCAGCCCAGCCGCGGAAACGCCCCTCCGCATGTCAGCGGACCAGCGATTCTTGAAATGTCGGGAGTCGAGAGGACAGGGAGTCCTATACTGTGGGAAGTGGAATAAGCAGCATAATCATTGTTTTCCTCCTCAAGTAGCCCGCTTGGGTAAAGTACTGTTTTTTAATTTTTGCAGAACTCGACAACACCCACTGTGGTAAAACGACGAGGGACTTCAAAGACCATGAGGCATCGTGATTGCATGCCCACTGGGGCGGGTCTTAATGTTTAAATTTGGTTTCCTGATTGTTGCCGGGACTGCTGTTTAAGCCGCCAGTGATCAAGGGCAGAGTGCTGCCCGAAACGCGTTTGGCCTGTGATAAGAACTTAGGAGGAAACGTGATGTGAATGCTAACCTGCAATAAATATGGTGATAACTCCCTGATGTGTGGCATTTCCATCGAGGGCAAACTCTGTGGATATTTTGAGAGGCAGCCCAGCCGCGGAAACGCCCCTCCGCATGTCAGCGGACCAGCGATTCTTGAAATGTCGGGAGTCAAGAGGACAGGGAGTCCTATACTGTGGGAAGTGGAATAAGCAGCATAATCATTGTTTTCCTCCTCAAGTAGCCCACTTGGGTAAAGTACTGTTTTTTAATTTTTGCAGAACTCGACAACACTCACTGTGGTAAAACGACGAAGGACTTCAAAGACCATGAGGCATCGTGATTGCATGCCCACTGGGGCGGGTCTTAATGTTTAAATTTGGTTTCCTGATTGTTGCCGGGACTGCTGTTTAAGCCGCCAGTGATCAAGGGCAGAGTGCTGCCCGAAACGCGTTTGGCCTGTGATAAGAACTTAGGAGGAAACGTGATGTGACTGCTAACCTGCAATAAATATGGTGATAACTCCCTGATGTGTGGCATTTCCATCGAGGGCAACCTCTGTTTGTTGATATTTTGAGCGGCAGCCCAGCCGCGGAAACGCCCCTCCGCATGTCAGCGGACCAGCGATTCTTGAAATGTCGGGAGTCGAGAGGACAGGGAGTCCTATACTGTGGGAAGTGGAATAAGCAGCATAATCATTGTTTTCCTCCTCAAGTAGCCCGCTTGGGTAAAGTACTGTTTTTTAATTTTTGCAGAACTCGACAACACCCACTGTGGTAAAACGACGAGGGACTTCAAAGACCATGAGGCATCGTGATTGCATGCCCACTGGGGCGGGTCTTAATGTTTAAATTTGGTTTCCTGATTGTTGCCGGGACTGCTGTTTAAGCCGCCAGTGATCAAGGGCAGAGTGCTGCCCGAAACGCGTTTGGCCTGTGATAAGAACTTAGGAGGAAACGTGATGTGACTGCTAACCTGCAATAAATATGGTGATAACTCCCTGATGTGTGGCATTTCCATCGAGAGCAACCTCTGTTTGTGGATATTTTAGAGCAGCAGCCCAGCCGCGGAAACGCCCCTCCGCATGTCAGCGGACCAGCGATTCTTGAAATGTCGGGAGTCGAGAGGACAGGGAGTCCTATACTGTGGGAAGTGGAATAAGCAGCATAATCATTGTTTTCCTCCTCAAGTAGCCCACTTGGGTAAAGTACTGTTTTTTTATTTTTGCAGAACTCGACAACACCCACTGTGGTAAAACGACGAGGGACTTCAAAGACCATGAGGCATCGTGATTGCACGCCCACTGGGGTGGGTCTTAATGTTTAAATTTGATTTCCTGATTGTTGCCTGGACTGCTGTTTAAGCCGCCAGTGATCAAGGGCAGAGTGCTGCCCGAAACGCGTTTGGCCTGTGATAAGAACTTAGGAGGAAACGTGATGTGACTGCAAACCTGCAATAAATATGGTGATAACTCCCTGATGTGTGGCATTTCCATCGAGGGCAACCTCTGTTTGTGGATATTTTGAGCGGCAGCCCAGCCGCGGAAACGCCCCTCCGCATGTCAGCGGCCCAGCGATTTTTGAAATGTCGGGAGTCGAGAGGGCAGGGAGTCCTATACTGTGGGAAGTGGAATAAGCAGCATAATCATTGTTTTCCTCCTCAAGTAGCCCACTTGGGTAAAGTACTGTTTTTTAATTTTTGCAGAACTCGACAACACCCACTGTGGTAAAACGACGAGGGACTTCAAAGACCATGAGGCATCGTAATTGCACGCCCACTGGGGCGGGTCTTAATGTTTAAATTTGGTTTCCTGATTGTTGCCGGGACTGCTGTTTAAGCCGCCAGTGATCAAGGGCAGAGTGCTGCCCGAAACGCGTTTGGCCTGTGATAAGAACTTAGGAGGAAACGTGATGTGACTGCTAACCTGCAATAAATATGGTGATAACTCCCTGATGTGTGGCATTTCCATCGAGGGCAACCTCTGTTTGTGGATATTTTGAGCGGCAGCCCAGCCGCGGAAACGCCCCTCCGCATATCAGCAGACCAGCGATTCTTGAAATGTCTGGAGTCGAAAGGACAGGGAGTCCTATACTGTGGGAAGTGGAATAAGCAGCATAATCATTGTTTTCCTCCTCAAGTAGCCCACTTGGGTAAAGTACTGTTTTTTAATTTTTGCAGAACTCGACAACACCCACTGTGGTAAAACAACGAGGGACTTCAAAGACCATGAGGCATCGTGATTGCACGCCCACTGGGGCGGGTCTTAATGTTTAAATTTGGTTTCCTGATTGTTGCCGGGACTGCTGTTTAAGCCGCCAGTGATCAAGGGCAGAGTGCTGCCCGAAACGCGTTTGGCCTGTGATAAGAACTTAGGAGGAAACGTGATGTGACTGCTAACCTGCAATAAATATGGTGATAACTCCCTGATGTGTGGCATTTCCATCGAGGGCAACCTCTGTTTGTGGATATTTTGAGCGGCAGCCCAGCCGCGGAAACGCCCCTCCGCATGTCAGCGGACCAGCGATTCTTCAAATGTCGGGAGTCGAGAGGACAGGGAGTCCTATACTGTGGGAAGTGGAATAAGCAGCATAATCATTGTTTTCCTCCTCAAGTAGCCCACTTGTGTAAAGTACTGTTTTTTAATTTTTGCAGAACTCGACAACACCCACTGTGGTAAAACGACGAGGGACTTCAAAGACAATGAGGCATCGTGATTGCACGCTCACTGGGGCGGGTCTTAATGTTTAAATTTGGTTTCCTGATTGTTGCCGGGACTGCTGTTTAAGCCGCCAGTGATCAAGGGCAGAGTGCTGCCCGAAACGCGTTTGGCCTGTGATAAGAACTTAGGAGGAAACGTGATGTGACTGCTAACCTGCAATAAATATGGTGATAACTCCCTGATGTGTGGCATTTCCATCGAGAGCAACCTCTGTTTGTGAATATTTTAGAGCGGCAGCCCAGCCTCGGAAACGCCCCTCCGCATCTCAGCGGACCAGCGATTCTTGAAATGTCGGGAGTCGAGAGGACAGGGAGTCCTATACTGTGGGAAGTGGAATAAGCAGCATAATCATTGTTTTCCTCCTCAAGTAGCCCACTTGGGTAAAGTACTGTTTTTTTATTTTTGCAGAACTCGACAACACCCACTGTGGTAAAACGACAAGGGACTTCAAAGACCATGAGGCATCGTGATTGCACGCCCACTGGGGCGGGTCTTAATGTTTAAATTTGATTTCCTGATTGTTGCCTGGACTGCTGTTTAAGCCGCCAGTGATCAAGGGCAGAGTGCTGCCCGAAACGCGTTTGGCCTGTGATAAGAACTTAGGAGGAAACATGATGTGACTGCTAACCTGCAATAAATATGGTGATAACTCCCTGATGTGTGGCATTTCCATCGAAGGCAACCTCTGTGGATATTTTGAGCAGCAGCCCAGCCGCGGAAACGCCCCTCCGCATGTCAGCGGACCAGCGATTCTTGAAATGTCGGGAGTCGAGAGGACAGGGAGTCCTATACTGTGGGAAGTGGAATAAGCAGCATAATCATTGTTTTCCTCCTCAAGTAGCCCACTTGGGTAAAGTACTGTTTTTTAATTTTTGCAGAACTCGACAACACCCACTGTGGTAAAACGACGAGGGACTTCAAAGACCATGAGGCATCAGTAATTGCACGCCCACTGGGGCGGGTCTTAATGTTTAAATTTGGTTTCCTGATTGTTGCCGGGACTGCTGTTTAAGCCGCCAGTGATCAAGGGCAGAGTGCTGCCCGAAACGCGTTTGGCCTGTGATAAGAACTTAGGAGGAAACGTGATGTGACTGCTAACCTGCAATAAATATGGTGATAACTCCCTGATGTGTGGCATTTCCATCGAGAGCAACCTCTGTTTGTGGATATTTTAGAGCGGCAGCCCAGCCGCGGAAACGCCCCTCCGCATGTCAGCGGACCAGCGATTCTTGAAATGTCGGGAGTCGAGAGGACAGGGAGTCCTATACTGTGGGAAGTGGAATAAGCAGCATAATCATTGTTTTCCTCCTCAAGTAGCCCACTTGGGTAAAGTACTGTTTTTTTATTTTTGCAGAACTCGACAACACCCACTGTGGTAAAACGACGAGGGACTTCAAAGACCATGAGGCATCGTGATTGCACGCCCACTGGGGTGGGTCTTAATGTTTAAATTTGATTTCCTGATTGTTGCCTGGACTGCTGTTTAAGCCGCCAGTGATCAAGGGCAGAGTGCTGCCCGAAACGCGTTTGGCCTGTGATAAGAACTTAGGAGGAAACGTGATGTGACTGCTAACCTGCAATAAATATGGTGATAACTCCCTGATGTGTGGCATTTCCATCGAGGGCAACCTCTGTTTGTGGATATTTTGAGCGGCAGCCCAGCCGCGGAAACGCCCCTCCTCATATCAGCAGACCAGCAATTCTTGAAATGTCTGGAGTCGAAAGGACAGGGAGTCCTATACTGTGGGAAGTGGAATAAGCAGCATAATCATTGTTTTCCTCCTCAAGTATCCCACTTGGGTAAAGTACTGTTTTTTAATTTTTGCAGAACTCGACAACACCCACTGTGGTAAAACGACGAGGGACTTCAAAGACCATGAGGCATCGTGATTGCACGCCCACTGGGGTGGGTCTTAATGTTTAAATTTGGTTTCCTGATTGTTGCCGGGACTGCTGTTTAAGCCGCCAGTGATCAAGGGCAGAGTGCTGCCCGAAACGCGTTTGGCCTGTGATAAGAACTTAGGAGGAAACGTGATGTGACTGCTAACCTGCAATAAATATGGTGATAACTCCCTGATGTGTGGCATTTCCATCGAGAGCAACCTCTGTTTGTGGATATTTTAGAGCGGCAGCCCAGCCGCGGAAACGCCCCTCCGCATGTCAGCGGACCAGCGATTCTTGAAATGTCGGGAGTCAAGAGGACAGGGAGTCCTATACTGTGGGAAGTGGAATAAGCAGCATAATCCTTGTTTTCCTCCTCAAGTAGCCCACTTGGGTAAAGTACTGTTTTTTAATTTTTGCAGAACTCGACAACACCCACTGTGGTAAAACGACGAGGGACTTCAAAGACCATGAGGCATCGTGATTGCACGCCCACTGGGGCGGGTCTTAATGTTTAAATTTGATTTCCTGATTGTTGCCTGGACTGCTGTTTAAGCCGCCAGTGATCAAGGGCAGAGTGCTGCCCGAAACGCGTTTGGCCTGTGATAAGAACTTAGGAGGAAACATGATGTGACTGCTAACCTGCAATAAATATGGTGATAACTCCCTGATGTGTGGCATTTCCATCGAGGGCAACCTCTGTTTGTGGATATTTTGAGCGGCAGCCCAGCCGCGGAAACGCCCCTCCGCATGTCAGCGGACCAGCGATTCTTGAAATGTCGGGAGTCGAGAGGACAGGGAGTCCTATACTGTGGGAAGTGGAATAAGCAGCATAATCATTGTTTTCCTCCTCAAGTAGCCCACTTGGGTAAAGTACTGTTTTTTAATTTTTGCAGAACTCGACAACACCCACTGTGGTAAAACGACGAGGGACTTCAAAGACCATGAGGCATCGTAATTGCACGCCCACTGGGGCGGGTCTTAATGTTTAAATTTGGTTTCCTGATTGTTGCCGGGACTGCTGTTTAAGCCGCCAGTGATCAAGGGCAGAGTGCTGCCCGAAACGCGTTTGGCCTGTGATAAGAACTTAGGAGGAAACGTGATGTGACTGCTAACCTGCAATAATATGGTGATAACTCCCTGATGTGTGGCATTTCCATCGAGGGCAACCTCTGTTTGTGGATATTTTGAGCGGCAGCCCAGTCGCGGAAACGCCCTCCGCATATCAGCAGACCAGCGATTCTTGAAATGTCTGGAGTCGAGAGGACAGGGAGTCCTATACTGTGGGAAGTGGAATAAGCAGCATAATCATTGTTTTCCTCCTCAAGTAGCCCACTTGGGTAAAGTACTGTTTTTTAATTTTTGCAGAACTCGACAACACCCACTGTGGTAAAACGACGAGGGACTTCAAAGACCATGAGGCATCGTGATTGCACGCCCACTGGGGCGGGTCTTAATGTTTAAATTTGGTTTCCTGATTGTTGCCGGGACTGCTGTTTAAGCCGCCAGTGATCAAGGGCAGAGTGCTGCCCGAAACGCGTTTGGCCTGTGATAAGAACTTAGGAGGAAACGTGATGTGACTGCTAACCTGCAATAAATATGGTGATAACTCCCTGATGTGTGGCATTTCCATCGAGGGCAACCTCTGTTTGTGGATATTTTGAGCGGCAGCCCAGCCGCGGAAACGCCCCTCCGCATGTCAGCGGACCAGCGATTCTTGAAATGTCGGGAGTCGAGAGGACAGGGAGTCCTATACTGTGGGAAGTGGAATAAGCAGCATAATCATTGTTTTCCTCCTCAAGTAGCCCACTTGGGTAAAGTACTGTTTTTTAATTTTTGCAGAACTCGACAACACCCACTGTGGTAAAACGACGAGGGACTTCAAAGACAATGAGGCATCGTGATTGCACGCCCACTGGGGCGGGTCTTAATGTTTAAATTTGGTTTCCTGATTGTTGCCGGGACTGCTGTTTAAGCCGCCAGTGATCAAGGGCAGAGTGCTGCCCGAAACGCGTTTGGCCTGTGATAAGAACTTAGGAGGAAACGTGATGTGACTGCTAACCTGCAATAAATATGGTGATAACTCCCTGATGTGTGGCATTTCCATCGAGAGCAACCTCTGTTTGTGGATATTTTAGAGCGGCAGCCCAGCCGTGGAAACGCCCCTCCGCATGTCAGCGGACCAGCGATTCTTGAAATGTCGGGAGTCGAGAGGACAGGGAGTCCTATACTGTGGGAAGTGGAATAAGCAGCATAATCATTGTTTTCCTCCTCAAGTAGCCCACTTGGGTAAAGTACTGTTTTTTTATTTTTGCAGAACTCGACAACACCCACTGTGGTAAAACGACGAGGGACTTCAAAGACCATGAGGCATCGTGATTGCACACCCACTGGGGCGGTTCTTAATGTTTAAATTTGATTTCCTGATTGTTGCCTGGACTGCTGTTTAAGTCGCCAGTGATCAAGGGCAGAGTGCTGCCCGAAACGCGTTTGGCCTGTGATAAGAACTTAGGAGGAAACGTGATGTGACTGCTAACCTGCAATAAATATGGTGATAACTCCCTGATGTGTGGCATTTCCATCGAGGGCAACCTCTGTTTGTGGATATTTTGAGCGGCAGCCCAGCCGCGGAAACGCCCCTCCGCATGTCAGCGGACCAGCGATTCTTGAAATGTCGGGAGTCGAGAGGACAGGGAGTCCTATACTGTGGGAAGTGGAATAAGCAGCATAATCATTGTTTTCCTCCTCAAGTAGCCCACTTGGGTAAAGTACTGTTTTTTAATTTTTGCAGAACTCGACAACACCCACTGTGGTAAAACGACGAGGGACTTCAAAGACCATGAGGCATCGTAATTGCACGCCCACTGGGGCGGGTCTTAATGTTTAAATTTGGTTTCCTGATTGTTGCCGGGACTGCTGTTTAAGCCGCCAGTGATCAAGGGCAGAGTGCTGCCCGAAACGCGTTTGGCCTGTGATAAGAACTTAGGAGGAAACGTGATGTGACTGCTAACCTGCAATAAATATGGTGATAACTCCCTGATGTGTGGCATTTCCATCGAGGGCAACCTCTGTTTGTGGATATTTTGAGCGGCAGCCCAGCCGCGGAAACGCCCCTCCGCATGTCAGCGGACCAGCGATTCTTGAAATGTCGGGAGTCGAGAGGACAGGGAGTCCTATACTGTGGGAAGTGGAATAAGCAGCATAATCATTGTTTTCCTCCTCAAGTAGCCCACTTGGGTAAAGTACTGTTTTTTAATTTTTGCAGAACTCGACAACACCCACTGTGGTAAAACGACGAGGGACTTCAAAGACCATGAGGCATCGTGATTGCACGCCCACTGGGGCGGGTCTTAATGTTTAAATTTGGTTTCCTGATTGTTGCCGGGACTGCTGTTTAAGCCGCCAGTGATCAAGGGCAGAGTGCTGCCCGAAACGCGTTTGGCCTGTGATAAGAACTTAGGAGGAAACGTGATGTGACTGCTAACCTGCAATAAATATGGTGATAACTCCCTGATGTGTGGCATTTCCATCGAGGGCAACCTCTGTTTGTGGATATTTTGAGCGGCAGCCCAGCCGCGGAAACGCCCCTCCGCATGTCAGCGGACCAGCGATTCTTGAAATGTCGGGAGTCGAGAGGACAGGGAGTCCTATACTGTGGGAAGTGGAATAAGCAGCATAATCATTGTTTTCCTCCTCAAGTAGCCCACTTGGGTAAAGTACTGTTTTTTAATTTTTGCAGAACTCGACAACACCCACTGTGGTAAAACGACGAGGGACTTCAAAGACCATGAGGCATCGTGATTGCACGCCCACTGGGGCGGGTCTTAATGTTTAAATTTGGTTTCCTGATTGTTGCCGGGACTGCTGTTTAAGCCGCCAGTGATCAAGGGCAGAGTGCTGCCCGAAACGCGTTTGGCCTGTGATAAGAACTTAGGAGGAAACGTGATGTGACTGCTAACCTGCAATAAATATGGTGATAACTCCCTGATGTGTGGCATTTCCATCGAGGGCAACCTCTGTTTGTGGATATTTTGAGCGGCAGCCCAGCCGCGGAAACGCCCCTCCGCATGTCAGCGGACCAGCGATTCTTGAAATGTCGGGAGTCGAGAGGACAGGGAGTCCTATACTGTGGGAAGTGGAATAAGCAGCATAATCATTGTTTTCCTCCTCAAGTAGCCCACTTGGGTAAAGTACTGTTTTTTAATTTTTGCAGAACTCGACAACACCCACTGTGGTAAAACGACGAGGGACTTCAAAGACCATGAGGCATCGTGATTGCACGCCCACTGGGGCGGGTCTTAATGTTTAAATTTGGTTTCCTGATTGTTGCCGGGATTGCTGTTTAAGCCGCCAGTGATCAAGGGCAGAGTGCTGCCCGAAACGCGTTTGGCCTGTGATAAGAACTTAGGAGGAAACGTGATGTGACTGCTAACCTGCAATAAATATGGTGATAACTCCCTGATGTGTGGCATTTCCATCGAGGGCAACCTCTGTGGATATTTTGAGAGGCAGCCCAGCAGCGGAAACGCCCCTCCGCATGTCAGCGGACCAGCGATTCTTGAAATGTCGGGAGTGGAGAGGACAGGGAGTCCTATACTGTGGGAAGTGGAATAAGCAGCATAATCATTGTTTTCCTCCTCAAGTAGCCCACTTGGGTAAAGTACTGTTTTTTAATTTTTGCAGAACTCGACAACACCCACTGTGGTAAAACGACGAGGGACTTCAAAGACCATGAGGCATCGTGATTGCACTGCCCACTGGGGCGGGTCTTAATGTTTAAATTTGGTTTCCTGATTGTTGCCGGGACTGCTGTTTAAGCCGCCAGTGATCAAGGGCAGAGTGCTGCCCGAAACGCGTTTGGCCTGTGATAAGAACTTAGGAGGAAACGTGATGTGACTGCTAACCTGCAATAAATATGGTGATAACTCCCTGATGTGTGGCATTTCCATCGAGGGCAACCTCTGTTTGTGGATATTTTGAGCGGCAGCCCAGCCGCGGAAACGCCCCTCCGCATGTCAGCGGACCAGCGATTCTTGAAATGTCGGGAGTCGAGAGGACAGGGAGTCCTATACTGTGGGAAGTGGAATAAGCAGCATAATCATTGTTTTCCTCCTCAAGTAGCCCACTTGGGTAAAGTACTGTTTTTTAATTTTTGCAGAACTCGACAACACCCACTGTGGTAAAACGACGAGGGACTTCAAAGACCATGAGGCATCGTGATTGCACGCCCACTGGGGCGGGTCTTAATGTTTAAATTTGGTTTCCTGATTGTTGCCGGGACTGCTGTTTAAGCCGCCAGTGATCAAGGGCAGAGTGCTGCCCGAAACGCGTTTGGCCTGTGATAAGAACTTAGGAGGAAACGTGATGTGACTGCTAACCTGCAATAAATATGGTGATAACTCCCTGATGTGTGGCATTTCCATCGAGAGCAACCTCTGTTTGTGGATATTTTAGAGCGGCAGCCCAGCCGCGGAAACGCCCCTCCGCATGTCAGCGGACCAGCGATTCTTGAAATGTCGGGAGTCGAGAGGACAGGGAGTCCTATACTGTGGGAAGTGGAATAAGCAGCATAATCATTGTTTTCCTCCTCAAGTAGCCCACTTGGGTAAAGTACTGTTTTTTAATTTTTGCAGAACTCGACAACACCCACTGTGGTAAACCGACAAGGGACTTCAAAGACCATGAGGCATCGTAATTGCACGCCCACTGGGGCGGGTCTTAATGTTTAAATTTGGTTTCCTGATTGTTGCCGGGACTGCTGTTTAAGCCGCCAGTGATCAAGGGCAGAGTGCTGCCCGAAACGCGTTTGGCCTGTGATAAGAACTTAGGAGGAAACGTGATGTGACTGCTAACCTGCAATAAATATGGTGATAACTCCCTGATGTGTGGCATTTCCATCGAGGGCAACCTCTGTTTGTGGATATTTTGAGCGGCAGCCCAGCCGCGGAAACGCCCCTCCGCATGTCAGCGGACCAGCGATTCTTGAAATGTCGGGAGTCGAGAGGACAGGGAGTCCTATACTGTGGGAAGTGGAATAAGCAGCATAATCATTGTTTTCCTCCTCAAGTAGCCCACTTGGGTAAAGTACTGTTTTTTAATTTTTGCAGAACTCGACAACACCCACTGTGGTAAAACGACGAGGGACTTCAAAGACCATGAGGCATCGTGATTGCACGCCCACTGGGGCGGGTCTTAATGTTTAAATTTGGTTTCCTGATTGTTGCCGGGACTGCTGTTTAAGCCGCCAGTGATCAAGGGCAGAGTGCTGCCCGAAACGCGTTTGGCCTGTGATAAGAACTTAGGAGGAAACGTGATGTGACTGCTAACCTGCAATAAATATGGTGATAACTCCCTGATGTGTGGCATTTCCATCGAGGGCAACCTCTGTTTGTGGATATTTTAGAGCGGCAGCCCAGCCGCGGAAACGCCCCTCCGCATGTCAGCGGACCAGCGATTCTTGAAATGTCGGGAGTCGAGAGGACAGGGAGTCCTATACTGTGGGAAGTGGAATAAGCAGCATAATCATTGTTTTCCTCCTCAAGTAGCCCACTTGGGTAAAGTACTGTTTTTTAATTTTTGCAGAACTCGACAACACCCACTGTGGTAAAACGACGAGGGACTTCAAAGACCATGAGGCATCGTGATTGCACGCCCACTGGGGCGGGTCTTAATGTTTAAATTTGGTTTCCTGATTGTTGCCGGGACTGCTGTTTAAGCCGCCAGTGATCAAGGGCAGAGTGCTGCCCGAAACGCGTTTGGCCTGTGATAAGAACTTAGGAGGAAACGTGATGTGACTGCTAACCTGCAATAAATATGGTGATAACTCCCTGATGTGTGGCATTTCCATCGAGGGCAACCTCTGTTTGTGGATATTTTGAGCGGCAGCCCAGCCGCGGAAACGCCCCTCCGCATGTCAGCGGACCAGCGATTCTTGAAATGTCGGGAGTCGAGAGGACAGGGAGTACTATACTGTGGGAAGTGGAATAAGCAGCATAATCATTGTTTTCCTCCTCAAGTAACCCACTTGGGTAAAGTACTGTTTTTTAATTTTTGCAGAACTCGACAACACCCACTGTGGTAAAACTACGAGGGACTTCAAAGACTATGAGGCATCGTGATTGCACGCCCACTGGGGCGGGTCTTAATGTTTAAATTTGGTTTCCTGAGTGTTGCCGGGACTGCTGTTTAAACCGCCAGTGATCAAGGGCAGAGTGCTGCCCGAAACGCGTTTGGCCTGTGATAAGAACTTAGGAGGAAACGTGATGTGACTGCTAACCTGCAATAAATATGGTGATAACTCCCTGATGTGTGGCATTTCCATCGAGGGCAACCTCTGTTTGTGGATATTTTGAGCGGCAGCCCAGCCGCGGAAACGCCCCTCCGCATGTCAGCGGACCAGCGATTCTTGAAATGTCGGGAGTCGAGAGGACAGGGAGTCCTATACTGTGGGAAGTGGAATAAGCAGCATAATCATTGTTTTCCTCCTCAAGTAGCCCACTTGGGTAAAGTACTGTTTTTTAATTTTTGCAGAACTCGACAACACCCACTGTGGTAAAACGACGAGGGACTTCAAAGACCATGAGGCATCGTGATTGCACGCCCACTGGGGTGGGTCTTAATGTTTAAATTTGATTTCCTGATTGTTGCCTGGACTGCTGTTTAAGCCGCCAGTGATCAAGGGCAGAGTGCTGCCCGAAACGCGTTTGGCCTGTGATAAGAACTTAGGAGGAAACGTGATGTGACTGCTAACCTGCAATAAATATGGTGATAACTCCCTGATGTGTGGCATTTCCATCGAGGGCAACCTCTGTTTGTGGATATTTTGAGCGGCAGCCCAGCCGCGGAAACGCCCCTCCGCATGTCAGCGGACCAGCGATTCTTGAAATGTCGGGAGTCGAGAGGACAGGGAGTCCTATACTGTGGGAAGTGGAATAAGCAGCATAATCATTGTTTTCCTCCTCAAGTAGCCCACTTGGGTAAAGTACTGTTTTTTAATTTTTGCAGAACTCGACAACACCCACTGTGGTAAAACGACGAGGGACTTCAAAGACCATGAGGCATCGTAATTGCACGCCCACTGGGGCGGGTCTTAATGTTTAAATTTGGTTTCCTGATTGTTGCCGGGACTGCTGTTTAAGCCGCCAGTGATCAAGGGCAGAGTGCTGCCCGAAACGCGTTTGGCCTGTGATAAGAACTTAGGAGGAAACGTGATGTGACTGCTAACCTGCAATAAATATGGTGATAACTCCCTGATGTGTGGCATTTCCATCGAGGGCAACCTCTGTTTGTGGATATTTTGAGCGGCAGCCCAGCCGCGGAAACGCCCCTCCGCATGTCAGCGGACCAGCGATTCTTGAAATGTCGGGAGTCGAAAGGACAGGGAGTCCTATACTGTGGGAAGTGGAATAAGCAGCATAATCATTGTTTTCCTCCTCAAGTAGCCCACTTGGGTAAAGTACTGTTTTTTAATTTTTGCAGAACTCGACAACACCCACTGTGGTAAAACGACGAGGGACTTCAAAGACCATGAGGCATCGTAATTGCACGCCCACTGGGGCGGGTCTTAATGTTAAAATTTGGTTTCCTGAGTGTTGCCGGGACTGCTGTTTAAGCCGCCAGTGATCAAGGGCAGAGTGCTGCCCGAAACGCGTTTGGCCTGTGATAAGAACTTAGGAGGAAACGTGATGTGACTGCTAACCTGCAATAAATATGGTGATAACTCCCTGATGTGTGGCATTTCCATCGAGGGCAACCTCTGTTTGTGGATATTTTGAGCGGCAGCCCAGCCGCGGAAACGCCCCTCCGCATGTTAGCGGACCAGCGATTCTTGAAATGTCGGGAGTCGAGAGGACAGGGAGTACTATACTGTGGGAAGTGGAATAAGCAGCATAATCATTGTTTTCCTCCTCAAGTAACCCACTTGGGTAAAGTACTGTTTTTTAATTTTTGCAGAACTCGACAACACCCACTGTGGTAAAACTACGAGGGACTTCAAAGACTATGAGGCATCGTGATTGCACGCCCACTGGGGCGGGTCTTAATGTTTAAATTTGGTTTCCTGAGTGTTGCCGGGACTGCTGTTTAAACCGCCAGTGATCAAGGGCAGAGTGCTGCCCGAAACGCGTTTGGCCTGTGATAAGAACTTAGGAGGAAACGTGATGTGACTGCTAACCTGCAATAAATATGGTGATAACTCCCTGATGTGTGGCATTTCCATCGAGAGCAACCTCTGTTTGTGGATATTTTAGAGCAGCAGCCCAGCCGCGGAAACGCCCCTCCGCATGTCAGCGGACCAGCGATTCTTGAAATGTCGGGAGTCGAGAGGACAGGGAGTCCTATACTGTGGGAAGTGGAATAAGCAGCATAATCATTGTTTTCCTCCTCAAGTAGCCCACTTGGGTAAAGTACTGTTTTTTAATTTTTGCAGAACTCGACAACACCCACTGTGGTAAAACGACGAGGGACTTCAAAGACCATGAGGCATCGTGATTGCACGCCCACTGGGGTGGGTCTTAATGTTTAAATTTGATTTCCTGATTGTTGCCTGGACTGCTGTTTAAGCCGCCAGTGATCAAGGGCAGAGTGCTGCCCGAAACGCGTTTGGCCTGTGATAAGAACTTAGGAGGAAACGTGATGTGACTGCAAACCTGCAATAAATATGGTGATAACTCCCTGATGTGTGGCATTTCCATCGAGGGCAACCTCTGTTTGTGGATATTTTGAGCGGCAGCCCAGCCGCGGAAACGCCCCTCCGCATGTCAGCGGACCAGCGATTCTTGAAATGTCGGGAGTCGAGAGGACAGGGAGTCCTATACTGTGGGAAGTGGAATAAGCAGCATAATCATTGTTTTCCTCCTCAAGTAGCCCACTTGGGTAAAGTACTGTTTTTTAATTTTTGCAGAACTCGACAACACCCACTGTGGTAAAACGACGAGGGACTTCAAAGACCATGAGGCATCGTAATTGCACGCCCACTGGGGCGGGTCTTAATGTTTAAATTTGGTTTCCTGATTGTTGCCGGGACTGCTGTTTAAGCCGCCAGTGATCAAGGGCAGAGTGCTGCCCGAAACGCGTTTGGCCTGTGATAAGAACTTAGGAGGAAACGTGATGTGACTGCTAACCTGCAATAAATATGGTGATAACTCCCTGATGTGTGGCATTTCCATCGAGGGCAACCTCTGTTTGTGGATATTTTAGAGCGGCAGCCCAGCCGCGGAAACGCCCCTCCGCATGTCAGCGGACCAGCGATTCTTGAAATGTCGGGAGTCGAGAGGACAGGGAGTCCTATACTGTGGGAAGTGGAATAAGCAGCATAATCATTGTTTTCCTCCTCAAGTAGCCCACTTGGGTAAAGTACTGTTTTTTAATTTTTGCAGAACTCGACAACACCCACTGTGGTAAAACGACGAGGGACTTCAAAGACCATGAGGCATCGTGATTGCACGCCCACTGGGGCGGGTCTTAATGTTTAAATTTGGTTTCCTGATTGTTGCCGGGACTGCTGTTTAAGCCGCCAGTGATCAAGGGCAGAGTGCTGCCCGAAACGCGTTTGGCCTGTGATAAGAACTTAGGAGGAAACGTGATGTGACTGCTAACCTGCAATAAATATGGTGATAACTCCCTGATGTGTGGCATTTCCATCGAGAGCAACCTCTGTTTGTGGATATTTTAGAGCGGCAGCCCAGCCGCGGAAACGCCCCTCCGCATGTCAGCGGACCAGCGATTCTTGAAATGTCGGGAGTCGAGAGGACAGGGAGTCCTATACTGTGGGAAGTGGAATAAGCAGCATAATCATTGTTTTCCTCCTCAAGTAGCCCACTTGGGTAAAGTACTGTTTTTTAATTTTTGCAGAACTCGACAACACCCACTGTGGTAAAACGACGAGGGACTTCAAAGACCATGAGGCATCGTGATTGCACGCCCACTGGGGCGGGTCTTAATGTTTAAATTTGATTTCCTTATTGTTGCCTGGACTGCTGCTTAAGCCGCCAGTGATCAAGGGCAGAGTGCTGCCCGAAACGCGTTTGGCCTGTGATAAGAACTTAGGAGGAAACGTGATGTGACTGCTAACCTGCAATAAATATGGTGATAACTCCCTGATGTGTGGCATTTCCATCGAGGGCAACCTCTGTTTGTGGATATTTTAGAGCGGCAGCCCAGCCGCGGAAACGCCCCTCCGCATGTCAGCGGACCAGCGATTCTTGAAATGTCGGGAGTCGAGAGGACAGGGAGTCCTATACTGTGGGAAGTGGAATAAGCAGCATAATCATTGTTTTCCTCCTCAAGTAGCCCACTTGGGTAAAGTACTGTTTTTTAATTTTTGCAGAACTCGACAACACCCACTGTGGTAAAACGACGAGGGACTTCAAAGACCATGAGGCATCGTGATTGCACGCCCACTGGGGTGGGTCTTAATGTTTAAATTTGGTTTCCTGATTGTTGCCGGGACTGCTGTTTAAGCCGCCAGTGATCAAGGGCAGAGTGCTGCCCGAAACGCGTTTGGCCTGTGATAAGAACTTAGGAGGAAACGTGATGTGACTGCTAACCTGCAATAAATATGGTGATAACTCCCTGATGTGTGGCATTTCCATCGAGGGCAACCTCTGTTTGTGGATATTTTGAGCGGCAGCCCAGCCGCGGAAACGCCCCTCCGCATGTCAGCGGACCAGCGATTCTTGAAATGTCGGGAGTCGAGAGGACAGGGAGTCCTATACTGTGGGAAGTGGAATAAGCAGCATAATCATTGTTTTCCTCCTCAAGTAGCCCACTTGGGTAAAGTACTGTTTTTTAATTTTTGCAGAACTCGACAACATCCACTGTGGTAAAACGACGAGGGACTTCAAAGTTCATGAGGCATCGTGATTGCACGCCCACTGGGGCGGGTCTTAATGTTAAAATTTGGTTTCCTGATTGTTGCCGGGACTGCTGTTTAAGCCGCAAGTGATCAAGGGCAGAGTGCTGCCCGAAACGCGTTTGGCCTGTGATAAGAACTTAGGAGGAAACGTGATGTGACTGCTAACCTGCAATAAATATGGTGATAACTCCCTGATGTGTGGCATTTCCATCGAGGGCAACATCTGTTTGTGGATATTTTGAGCGGCAGCCCAGCCGCGGAAACGCCCCTCCGCATGTCAGCGGACCAGCGATTCTTGAAATGTCGGGAGTCGAGAGGACAGGGAGTCCTATACTGTGGGAAGTGGAATAAGCAGCATAATCATTGTTTTCCTCCTCAAGTAGCCCACTTGGGTAAAGTACTGTTTTTTAATTTTTGCAGAACTCGACAACACCCACTGTGGTAAAACGACGAGGGACTTCAAAGACCATGAGGCATCGTGATTGCACGCCCACTGGGGCGGGTCTTAATGTTTAAATTTGGTTTCCTGATTGTTGCCGGGACTGCTGTTTAAGCCGCCAGTGATCAAGGGCAGAGTGCTGCCCGAAACGCGTTTGGCCTGTGATAAGAACTTAGGAGGAAACGTGATGTGACTGCTAACCTGCAATAAATATGGTGATAACTCCCTGATGTGTGGCATTTCCATCGAGGGCAACCTCTGTTTGTGGATATTTTGAGCGGCAGCCCAGCCGCGGAAACGCCCCTCCGCATGTCAGCGGACCAGCGATTCTTGAAATGTCGGGAGTCGAGAGGACAGGGAGTCCTATACTGTGGGAAGTGGAATAAGCAGCATAATCATTGTTTTCCTCCTCAAGTAGCCCACTTGGGTAAAGTACTGTTTTTTAATTTTTGCAGAACTCGACAACACCCACTGTGGTAAAACGACGAGGGACTTCAAAGACCATGAGGCATCGTGATTGCACGCCCACTGGGGCGGGTCTTAATGTTTAAATTTGGTTTCCTGATTGTTGCCGGGACTGCTGTTTAAGCCGCCAGTGATCAAGGGCAGAGTGCTGCCCGAAACGCGTTTGGCCTGTGATAAGAACTTAGGAGGAAACGTGATGTGACTGCTAACCTGCAATAAATATGGTGATAACTCCCTGATGTGTGGCATTTCCATCGAGGGCAACCTCTGTTTGTGGATATTTTGAGCGGCAGCCCAGCCGCGGAAACGCCCCTCCGCATGTCAGCGGACCAGCGATTCTTGAAATGTCGGGAGTCGAGAGGACAGGGAGTCCTATACTGTGGGAAGTGGAATAAGCAGCATAATCATTGTTTTCCTCCTCAAGTAGCCCACTTGGGTAAAGTACTGTTTTTTAATTTTTGCAGAACTCGACAACACCCACTGTGGTAAAACGACGAGGGACTTCAAAGACCATGAGGCATCGTGATTGCACGCCCACTGGGGTGGGTCTTAATGTTTAAATTTGGTTTCCTGATTGTTGCCGGGACTGCTGTTTAAGCCGCCAGTGATCAAGGGCAGAGTGCTGCCCGAAACGCGTTTGGCCTGTGATAAGAACTTAGGAGGAAACGTGATGTGACTGCTAACCTGCAATAAATATGGTGATAACTCCCTGATGTGTGGCATTTCCATCGAGGGCAACCTCTGTTTGTGGATATTTTGAGCGGCAGCCCAGCCGCGGAAACGCCCCTCCGCATGTCAGCGGACCAGCGATTCTTGAAATGTCGGGAGTCGAGAGGACAGGGAGTCCTATACTGTGGGAAGTGGAATAAGCAGCATAATCATTGTTTTCCTCCTCAAGTAGCCCACTTGGGTAAAGTACTGTTTTTTAATTTTTGCAGAACTCGACAACACCCACTGTGGTAAAACGACGAGGGACTTCAAAGACCATGAGGCATCGTGATTGCACGCCCACTGGGGCGGGTCTTAATGTTTAAATTTGGTTTCCTGATTGTTGCCGGGACTGCTGTTTAAGCCGCCAGTGATCAAGGGCAGAGTGCTGCCCGAAACGCGTTTGGCCTGTGATAAGAACTTAGGAGGAAACGTGATGTGACTGCTAACCTGCAATAAATATGGTGATAACTCCCTGATGTGTGGCATTTCCATCGAGGGCAACCTCTGTTTGTGGATATTTTAGAGCGGCAGCCCAGCCGCGGAAACGCCCCTCCGCATGTCAGCGGACCAGCGATTCTTGAAATGTCGGGAGTCGAGAGGACAGGGAGTCCTATACTGTGGGAAGTGGAATAAGCAGCATAATCATTGTTTTCCTCCTCAAGTAGCCCACTTGGGTAAAGTACTGTTTTTTAATTTTTGCAGAACTCGACAACACCCACTGTGGTAAAACGACGAGGGACTTCAAAGACCATGAGGCATCGTGATTGCACGCCCACTGGGGCGGGTCTTAATGTTTAAATTTGGTTTCCTGATTGTTGCCGGGACTGCTGTTTAAGCCGCCAGTGATCAAGGGCAGAGTGCTGCCCGAAACGCGTTTGGCCTGTGATAAGAACTTAGGAGGAAACGTGATGTGACTGCTAACCTGCAATAAATATGGTGATAACTCCCTGATGTGTGGCATTTCCATCGAGGGCAACCTCTGTTTGTGGATATTTTGAGCGGCAGCCCAGCCGCGGAAACGCCCCTCCGCATGTCAGCGGACCAGCGATTCTTGAAATGTCGGGAGTCGAGAGGACAGGGAGTCCTATACTGTGGGAAGTGGAATAAGCAGCATAATCATTGTTTTCCTCCTCAAGTAGCCCACTTGGGTAAAGTACTGTTTTTTAATTTTTGCAGAACTCGACAACACCCACTGTGGTAAAACGACGAGGGACTTCAAAGACCATGAGGCATCGTGATTGCACGCCCACTGGGGCGGGTCTTAATGTTTAAATTTGGTTTCCTGATTGTTGCCGGGACTGCTGTTTAAGCCGCCAGTGATCAAGGGCAGAGTGCTGCCCGAAACGCGTTTGGCCTGTGATAAGAACTTAGGAGGAAACGTGATGTGACTGCTAACCTGCAATAAATATGGTGATAACTCCCTGATGTGTGGCATTTCCATCGAGGGCAACCTCTGTTTGTGGATATTTTGAGCGGCAGCCCAGCCGCGGAAACGCCCCTCCGCATGTCAGCGGACCAGCGATTCTTGAAATGTCGGGAGTCGAGAGGACAGGGAGTCCTATACTGTGGGAAGTGGAATAAGCAGCATAATCATTGTTTTCCTCCTCAAGTAGCCCACTTGGGTAAAGTACTGTTTTTTAATTTTTGCAGAACTCGACAACACCCACTGTGGTAAAACGACGAGGGACTTCAAAGACCATGAGGCATCGTGATTGCACGCCCACTGGGGCGGGTCTTAATGTTTAAATTTGGTTTCCTGATTGTTGCCGGGACTGCTGTTTAAGCCGCCAGTGATCAAGGGCAGAGTGCTGCCCGAAACGCGTTTGGCCTGTGATAAGAACTTAGGAGGAAACGTGATGTGACTGCTAACCTGCAATAAATATGGTGATAACTCCCTGATGTGTGGCATTTCCATCGAGGGCAACCTCTGTTTGTGGATATTTTGAGCGGCAGCCCAGCCGCGGAAACGCCCCTCCGCATGTCAGCGGACCAGCGATTCTTGAAATGTCGGGAGTCGAGAGGACAGGGAGTCCTATACTGTGGGAAGTGGAATAAGCAGCATAATCATTGTTTTCCTCCTCAAGTAGCCCACTTGGGTAAAGTACTGTTTTTTAATTTTTGCAGAACTCGACAACACCCACTGTGGTAAAACGACGAGGGACTTCAAAGACCATGAGGCATCGTGATTGCACGCCCACTGGGGCGGGTCTTAATGTTTAAATTTGGTTTCCTGATTGTTGCCGGGACTGCTGTTTAAGCCGCCAGTGATCAAGGGCAGAGTGCTGCCCGAAACGCGTTTGGCCTGTGATAAGAACTTAGGAGGAAACGTGATGTGACTGCTAACCTGCAATAAATATGGTGATAACTCCCTGATGTGTGGCATTTCCATCGAGGGCAACCTCTGTTTGTGGATATTTTGAGCGGCAGCCCAGCCGCGGAAACGCCCCTCCGCATGTCAGCGGACCAGCGATTCTTGAAATGTCGGGAGTCGAGAGGACAGGGAGTCCTATACTGTGGGAAGTGGAATAAGCAGCATAATCATTGTTTTCCTCCTCAAGTAGCCCACTTGGGTAAAGTACTGTTTTTTAATTTTTGCAGAACTCGACAACACCCACTGTGGTAAAACGACGAGGGACTTCAAAGACCATGAGGCATCGTGATTGCACGCCCACTGGGGCGGGTCTTAATGTTTAAATTTGGTTTCCTGATTGTTGCCGGGACTGCTGTTTAAGCCGCCAGTGATCAAGGGCAGAGTGCTGCCCGAAACGCGTTTGGCCTGTGATAAGAACTTAGGAGGAAACGTGATGTGACTGCTAACCTGCAATAAATATGGTGATAACTCCCTGATGTGTGGCATTTCCATCGAGGGCAACCTCTGTTTGTGGATATTTTAGAGCGGCAGCCCAGCCGCGGAAACGCCCCTCCGCATGTCAGCGGACCAGCGATTCTTGAAATGTCGGGAGTCGAGAGGACAGGGAGTCCTATACTGTGGGAAGTGGAATAAGCAGCATAATCATTGTTTTCCTCCTCAAGTAGCCCACTTGGGTAAAGTACTGTTTTTTAATTTTTGCAGAACTCGACAACACCCACTGTGGTAAAACGACGAGGGACTTCAAAGACCATGAGGCATCGTGATTGCACGCCCACTGGGGCGGGTCTTAATGTTTAAATTTGGTTTCCTGATTGTTGCCGGGACTGCTGTTTAAGCCGCCAGTGATCAAGGGCAGAGTGCTGCCCGAAACGCGTTTGGCCTGTGATAAGAACTTAGGAGGAAACGTGATGTGACTGCTAACCTGCAATAAATATGGTGATAACTCCCTGATGTGTGGCATTTCCATCGAGGGCAACCTCTGTTTGTGGATATTTTAGAGCGGCAGCCCAGCCGCGGAAACGCCCCTCCGCATGTCAGCGGACCAGCGATTCTTGAAATGTCGGGAGTCGAGAGGACAGGGAGTCCTATACTGTGGGAAGTGGAATAAGCAGCATAATCATTGTTTTCCTCCTCAAGTAGCCCACTTGGGTAAAGTACTGTTTTTTAATTTTTGCAGAACTCGACAACACCCACTGTGGTAAAACGACGAGGGACTTCAAAGACCATGAGGCATCGTGATTGCACGCCCACTGGGGCGGGTCTTAATGTTTAAATTTGGTTTCCTGATTGTTGCCGGGACTGCTGTTTAAGCCGCCAGTGATCAAGGGCAGAGTGCTGCCCGAAACGCGTTTGGCCTGTGATAAGAACTTAGGAGGAAACGTGATGTGACTGCTAACCTGCAATAAATATGGTGATAACTCCCTGATGTGTGGCATTTCCATCGAGGGCAACCTCTGTTTGTGGATATTTTAGAGCGGCAGCCCAGCCGCGGAAACGCCCCTCCGCATGTCAGCGGACCAGCGATTCTTGAAATGTCGGGAGTCGAGAGGACAGGGAGTCCTATACTGTGGGAAGTGGAATAAGCAGCATAATCATTGTTTTCCTCCTCAAGTAGCCCACTTGGGTAAAGTACTGTTTTTTAATTTTTGCAGAACTCGACAACACCCACTGTGGTAAAACGACGAGGGACTTCAAAGACCATGAGGCATCGTAATTGCACGCCCACTGGGGCGGGTCTTAATGTTTAAATTTGGTTTCCTGATTGTTGCCGGGACTGCTGTTTAAGCCGCCAGTGATCAAGGGCAGAGTGCTGCCCGAAACGCGTTTGGCCTGTGATAAGAACTTAGGAGGAAACGTGATGTGACTGCTAACCTGCAATAAATATGGTGATAACTCCCTGATGTGTGGCATTTCCATCGAGGGCAACCTCTGTTTGTGGATATTTTGAGCGGCAGCCCAGCCGCGGAAACGCCCCTCCGCATGTCAGCGGACCAGCGATTCTTGAAATGTCGGGAGTCGAGAGGACAGGGAGTCCTATACTGTGGGAAGTGGAATAAGCAGCATAATCATTGTTTTCCTCCTCAAGTAGCCCACTTGGGTAAAGTACTGTTTTTTAATTTTTGCAGAACTCGACAACACCCACTGTGGTAAAACGACGAGGGACTTCAAAGACCATGAGGCATCGTGATTGCACGCCCACTGGGGCGGGTCTTAATGTTTAAATTTGGTTTCCTGAGTGTTGCCGGGACTGCTGTTTAAGCCGCCAGTGATCAAGGGCAGAGTGCTGCCCGAAACGCGTTTGGCCTGTGATAAGAACTTAGGAGGAAACGTGATGTGACTGCTAACCTGCAATAAATATGGTGATAACTCCCTGATGTGTGGCATTTCCATCGAGGGCAACCTCTGTTTGTGGATATTTTAGAGCGGCAGCCCAGCCGCGGAAACGCCCCTCCGCATGTCAGCGGACCAGCGATTCTTGAAATGTCGGGAGTCGAGAGGACAGGGAGTCCTATACTGTGGGAAGTGGAATAAGCAGCATAATCATTGTTTTCCTCCTCAAGTAGCCCACTTGGGTAAAGTACTGTTTTTTAATTTTTGCAGAACTCGACAACACCCACTGTGGTAAAACGACGAGGGACTTCAAAGACCATGAGGCATCGTGATTGCACGCCCACTGGGGCGGGTCTTAATGTTTAAATTTGGTTTCCTGATTGTTGCCGGGACTGCTGTTTAAGCCGCCAGTGATCAAGGGCAGAGTGCTGCCCGAAACGCGTTTGGCCTGTGATAAGAACTTAGGAGGAAACGTGATGTGACTGCTAACCTGCAATAAATATGGTGATAACTCCCTGATGTGTGGCATTTCCATCGAGGGCAACCTCTGTTTGTGGATATTTTGAGCGGCAGCCCAGCCGCGGAAACGCCCCTCCGCATGTCAGCGGACCAGCGATTCTTGAAATGTCGGGAGTCGAGAGGACAGGGAGTCCTATACTGTGGGAAGTGGAATAAGCAGCATAATCATTGTTTTCCTCCTCAAGTAGCCCACTTGGGTAAAGTACTGTTTTTTAATTTTTGCAGAACTCGACAACACCCACTGTGGTAAAACGACGAGGGACTTCAAAGACCATGAGGCATCGTGATTGCACGCCCACTGGGGCGGGTCTTAATGTTTAAATTTGGTTTCCTGATTGTTGCCGGGACTGCTGTTTAAGCCGCCAGTGATCAAGGGCAGAGTGCTGCCCGAAACGCGTTTGGCCTGTGATAAGAACTTAGGAGGAAACGTGATGTGACTGCTAACCTGCAATAAATATGGTGATAACTCCCTGATGTGTGGCATTTCCATCGAGGGCAACCTCTGTTTGTGGATATTTTAGAGCGGCAGCCCAGCCGCGGAAACGCCCCTCCGCATGTCAGCGGACCAGCGATTCTTGAAATGTCGGGAGTCGAGAGGACAGGGAGTCCTATACTGTGGGAAGTGGAATAAGCAGCATAATCATTGTTTTCCTCCTCAAGTAGCCCACTTGGGTAAAGTACTGTTTTTTAATTTTTGCAGAACTCGACAACACCCACTGTGGTAAAACGACGAGGGACTTCAAAGACCATGAGGCATCGTGATTGCACGCCCACTGGGGCGGGTCTTAATGTTAAAATTTGGTTTCCTGAGTGTTGCCGGGACTGCTGTTTAAGCCGCCAGTGATCAAGGGCAGAGTGCTGCCCGAAACGCGTTTGGCCTGTGATAAGAACTTAGGAGGAAACGTGATGTGACTGCTAACCTGCAATAAATATGGTGATAACTCCCTGATGTGTGGCATTTCCATCGAGGGCAACCTCTGTTTGTGGATATTTTGAGCGGCAGCCCAGCCGCGGAAACGCCCCTCCGCATGTTAGCGGACCAGCGATTCTTGAAATGTCGGGAGTCGAGAGGACAGGGAGTACTATACTGTGGGAAGTGGAATAAGCAGCATAATCATTGTTTTCCTCCTCAAGTAGCCCACTTGGGTAAAGTACTGTTTTTTAATTTTTGCAGAACTCGACAACACCCACTGTGGTAAAACTACGAGGGACTTCAAAGACTATGAGGCATCGTGATTGCACGCCCACTGGGGCGGGTCTTAATGTTTAAATTTGGTTTCCTGAGTGTTGCCGGGACTGCTGTTTAAGCCGCCAGTGATCAAGGGCAGAGTGCTGCCCGAAACGCGTTTGGCCTGTGATAAGAACTTAGGAGGAAACGTGATGTGACTGCTAACCTGCAATAAATATGGTGATAACTCCCTGATGTGTGGCATTTCCATCGAGAGCAACCTCTGTTTGTGGATATTTTAGAGCAGCAGCCCAGCCGCGGAAACGCCCCTCCGCATGTCAGCGGACCAGCGATTCTTGAAATGTCGGGAGTCGAGAGGACAGGGAGTCCTATACTGTGGGAAGTGGAATAAGCAGCATAATCATTGTTTTCCTCCTCAAGTAGCCCACTTGGGTAAAGTACTGTTTTTTAATTTTTGCAGAACTCGACAACACCCACTGTGGTAAAACGACGAGGGACTTCAAAGACCATGAGGCATCGTGATTGCACGCCCACTGGGGTGGGTCTTAATGTTTAAATTTGATTTCCTGATTGTTGCCTGGACTGCTGTTTAAGCCGCCAGTGATCAAGGGCAGAGTGCTGCCCGAAACGCGTTTGGCCTGTGATAAGAACTTAGGAGGAAACGTGATGTGACTGCAAACCTGCAATAAATATGGTGATAACTCCCTGATGTGTGGCATTTCCATCGAGGGCAACCTCTGTTTGTGGATATTTTGAGCGGCAGCCCAGCCGCGGAAACGCCCCTCCGCATGTCAGCGGACCAGCGATTCTTGAAATGTCGGGAGTCGAGAGGACAGGGAGTCCTATACTGTGGGAAGTGGAATAAGCAGCATAATCATTGTTTTCCTCCTCAAGTAGCCCACTTGGGTAAAGTACTGTTTTTTAATTTTTGCAGAACTCGACAACACCCACTGTGGTAAAACGACGAGGGACTTCAAAGACCATGAGGCATCGTAATTGCACGCCCACTGGGGCGGGTCTTAATGTTTAAATTTGGTTTCCTGATTGTTGCCGGGACTGCTGTTTAAGCCGCCAGTGATCAAGGGCAGAGTGCTGCCCGAAACGCGTTTGGCCTGTGATAAGAACTTAGGAGGAAACGTGATGTGACTGCTAACCTGCAATAAATATGGTGATAACTCCCTGATGTGTGGCATTTCCATCGAGGGCAACCTCTGTTTGTGGATATTTTGAGCGGCAGCCCAGCCGCGGAAACGCCCCTCCGCATGTCAGCGGACCAGCGATTCTTGAAATGTCGGGAGTCGAGAGGACAGGGAGTCCTATACTGTGGGAAGTGGAATAAGCAGCATAATCATTGTTTTCCTCCTCAAGTAGCCCACTTGGGTAAAGTACTGTTTTTTAATTTTTGCAGAACTCGACAACACCCACTGTGGTAAAACGACGAGGGACTTCAAAGACCATGAGGCATCGTGATTGCACGCCCACTGGGGCGGGTCTTAATGTTAAAATTTGGTTTCCTGAGTGTTGCCGGGACTGCTGTTTAAGCCGCCAGTGATCAAGGGCAGAGTGCTGCCCGAAACGCGTTTGGCCTGTGATAAGAACTTAGGAGGAAACGTGATGTGACTGCTAACCTGCAATAAATATGGTGATAACTCCCTGATGTGTGGCATTTCCATCGAGGGCAACCTCTGTTTGTGGATATTTTGAGCGGCAGCCCAGCCGCGGAAACGCCCCTCCGCATGTCAGCGGACCAGCGATTCTTGAAATGTCGGGAGTCGAGAGGACAGGGAGTACTATACTGTGGGAAGTGGAATAAGCAGCATAATCATTGTTTTCCTCCTCAAGTAACCCACTTGGGTAAAGTACTGTTTTTTAATTTTTGCAGAACTCGACAACACCCACTGTGGTAAAACTACGAGGGACTTCAAAGACTATGAGGCATCGTGATTGCACGCCCACTGGGGCGGGTCTTAATGTTTAAATTTGGTTTCCTGAGTGTTGCCGGGACTGCTGTTTAAGCCGCCAGTGATCAAGGGCAGAGTGCTGCCCGAAACGCGTTTGGCCTGTGATAAGAACTTAGGAGGAAACGTGATGTGACTGCTAACCTGCAATAAATATGGTGATAACTCCCTGATGTGTGGCATTTCCATCGAGGGCAACCTCTGTTTGTGGATATTTTAGAGCAGCAGCCCAGCCGCGGAAACGCCCCTCCGCATGTCAGCGGACCAGCGATTCTTGAAATGTCGGGAGTCGAGAGGACAGGGAGTCCTATACTGTGGGAAGTGGAATAAGCAGCATAATCATTGTTTTCCTCCTCAAGTAGCCCACTTGGGTAAAGTACTGTTTTTTAATTTTTGCAGAACTCGACAACACCCACTGTGGTAAAACGACGAGGGACTTCAAAGACCATGAGGCATCGTGATTGCACGCCCACTGGGGTGGGTCTTAATGTTTAAATTTGGTTTCCTGATTGTTGCCGGGACTGCTGTTTAAGCCGCCAGTGATCAAGGGCAGAGTGCTGCCCGAAACGCGTTTGGCCTGTGATAAGAACTTAGGAGGAAACGTGATGTGACTGCTAACCTGCAATAAATATGGTGATAACTCCCTGATGTGTGGCATTTCCATCGAGGGCAACCTCTGTTTGTGGATATTTTGAGCGGCAGCCCAGCCGCGGAAACGCCCCTCCGCATGTCAGCGGACCAGCGATTCTTGAAATGTCGGGAGTCGAGAGGACAGGGAGTCCTATACTGTGGGAAGTGGAATAAGCAGCATAATCATTGTTTTCCTCCTCAAGTAGCCCACTTGGGTAAAGTACTGTTTTTTAATTTTTGCAGAACTCGACAACACCCACTGTGGTAAAACGACGAGGGACTTCAAAGACCATGAGGCATCGTGATTGCACGCCCACTGGGGCGGGTCTTAATGTTTAAATTTGGTTTCCTGATTGTTGCCGGGACTGCTGTTTAAGCCGCCAGTGATCAAGGGCAGAGTGCTGCCCGAAACGCGTTTGGCCTGTGATAAGAACTTAGGAGGAAACGTGATGTGACTGCTAACCTGCAATAAATATGGTGATAACTCCCTGATGTGTGGCATTTCCATCGAGGGCAACCTCTGTTTGTGGATATTTTAGAGCGGCAGCCCAGCCGCGGAAACGCCCCTCCGCATGTCAGCGGACCAGCGATTCTTGAAATGTCGGGAGTCGAGAGGACAGGGAGTCCTATACTGTGGGAAGTGGAATAAGCAGCATAATCATTGTTTTCCTCCTCAAGTAGCCCACTTGGGTAAAGTACTGTTTTTTAATTTTTGCAGAACTCGACAACACCCACTGTGGTAAAACGACGAGGGACTTCAAAGACCATGAGGCATCGTGATTGCACGCCCACTGGGGCGGGTCTTAATGTTTAAATTTGGTTTCCTGATTGTTGCCGGGACTGCTGTTTAAGCCGCCAGTGATCAAGGGCAGAGTGCTGCCCGAAACGCGTTTGGCCTGTGATAAGAACTTAGGAGGAAACGTGATGTGACTGCTAACCTGCAATAAATATGGTGATAACTCCCTGATGTGTGGCATTTCCATCGAGGGCAACCTCTGTTTGTGGATATTTTGAGCGGCAGCCCAGCCGCGGAAACGCCCCTCCGCATGTCAGCGGACCAGCGATTCTTGAAATGTCGGGAGTCGAGAGGACAGGGAGTCCTATACTGTGGGAAGTGGAATAAGCAGCATAATCATTGTTTTCCTCCTCAAGTAGCCCACTTGGGTAAAGTACTGTTTTTTAATTTTTGCAGAACTCGACAACACCCACTGTGGTAAAACGACGAGGGACTTCAAAGACCATGAGGCATCGTGATTGCACGCCCACTGGGGCGGGTCTTAATGTTTAAATTTGGTTTCCTGAGTGTTGCCGGGACTGCTGTTTAAGCCGCCAGTGATCAAGGGCAGAGTGCTGCCCGAAACGCGTTTGGCCTGTGATAAGAACTTAGGAGGAAACGTGATGTGACTGCTAACCTGCAATAAATATGGTGATAACTCCCTGATGTGTGGCATTTCCATCGAGGGCAACCTCTGTTTGTGGATATTTTAGAGCGGCAGCCCAGCCGCGGAAACGCCCCTCCGCATGTCAGCGGACCAGCGATTCTTGAAATGTCGGGAGTCGAGAGGACAGGGAGTCCTATACTGTGGGAAGTGGAATAAGCAGCATAATCATTGTTTTCCTCCTCAAGTAGCCCACTTGGGTAAAGTACTGTTTTTTAATTTTTGCAGAACTCGACAACACCCACTGTGGTAAAACGACGAGGGACTTCAAAGACCATGAGGCATCGTGATTGCACGCCCACTGGGGTGGGTCTTAATGTTTAAATTTGGTTTCCTGATTGTTGCCGGGACTGCTGTTTAAGCCGCCAGTGATCAAGGGCAGAGTGCTGCCCGAAACGCGTTTGGCCTGTGATAAGAACTTAGGAGGAAACGTGATGTGACTGCTAACCTGCAATAAATATGGTGATAACTCCCTGATGTGTGGCATTTCCATCGAGGGCAACCTCTGTTTGTGGATATTTTGAGCGGCAGCCCAGCCGCGGAAACGCCCCTCCGCATGTCAGCGGACCAGCGATTCTTGAAATGTCGGGAGTCGAGAGGACAGGGAGTCCTATACTGTGGGAAGTGGAATAAGCAGCATAATCATTGTTTTCCTCCTCAAGTAGCCCACTTGGGTAAAGTACTGTTTTTTAATTTTTGCAGAACTCGACAACACCCACTGTGGTAAAACGACGAGGGACTTCAAAGACCATGAGGCATCGTGATTGCACGCCCACTGGGGCGGGTCTTAATGTTTAAATTTGGTTTCCTGATTGTTGCCGGGACTGCTGTTTAAGCCGCCAGTGATCAAGGGCAGAGTGCTGCCCGAAACGCGTTTGGCCTGTGATAAGAACTTAGGAGGAAACGTGATGTGACTGCTAACCTGCAATAAATATGGTGATAACTCCCTGATGTGTGGCATTTCCATCGAGGGCAACCTCTGTTTGTGGATATTTTAGAGCGGCAGCCCAGCCGCGGAAACGCCCCTCCGCATGTCAGCGGACCAGCGATTCTTGAAATGTCGGGAGTCGAGAGGACAGGGAGTCCTATACTGTGGGAAGTGGAATAAGCAGCATAATCATTGTTTTCCTCCTCAAGTAGCCCACTTGGGTAAAGTACTGTTTTTTAATTTTTGCAGAACTCGACAACACCCACTGTGGTAAAACGACGAGGGACTTCAAAGACCATGAGGCATCGTGATTGCACGCCCACTGGGGCGGGTCTTAATGTTAAAATTTGGTTTCCTGAGTGTTGCCGGGACTGCTGTTTAAGCCGCCAGTGATCAAGGGCAGAGTGCTGCCCGAAACGCGTTTGGCCTGTGATAAGAACTTAGGAGGAAACGTGATGTGACTGCTAACCTGCAATAAATATGGTGATAACTCCCTGATGTGTGGCATTTCCATCGAGGGCAACCTCTGTTTGTGGATATTTTGAGCGGCAGCCCAGCCGCGGAAACGCCCCTCCGCATGTTAGCGGACCAGCGATTCTTGAAATGTCGGGAGTCGAGAGGACAGGGAGTACTATACTGTGGGAAGTGGAATAAGCAGCATAATCATTGTTTTCCTCCTCAAGTAACCCACTTGGGTAAAGTACTGTTTTTTAATTTTTGCAGAACTCGACAACACCCACTGTGGTAAAACTACGAGGGACTTCAAAGACTATGAGGCATCGTGATTGCACGCCCACTGGGGCGGGTCTTAATGTTTAAATTTGGTTTCCTGAGTGTTGCCGGGACTGCTGTTTAAACCGCCAGTGATCAAGGGCAGAGTGCTGCCCGAAACGCGTTTGGCCTGTGATAAGAACTTAGGAGGAAACGTGATGTGACTGCTAACCTGCAATAAATATGGTGATAACTCCCTGATGTGTGGCATTTCCATCGAGAGCAACCTCTGTTTGTGGATATTTTAGAGCAGCAGCCCAGCCGCGGAAACGCCCCTCCGCATGTCAGCGGACCAGCGATTCTTGAAATGTCGGGAGTCGAGAGGACAGGGAGTCCTATACTGTGGGAAGTGGAATAAGCAGCATAATCATTGTTTTCCTCCTCAAGTAGCCCACTTGGGTAAAGTACTGTTTTTTTATTTTTGCAGAACTCGACAACACCCACTGTGGTAAAACGACGAGGGACTTCAAAGACCATGAGGCATCGTGATTGCACGCCCACTGGGGTGGGTCTTAATGTTTAAATTTGATTTCCTGATTGTTGCCTGGACTGCTGTTTAAGCCGCCAGTGATCAAGGGCAGAGTGCTGCCCGAAACGCGTTTGGCCTGTGATAAGAACTTAGGAGGAAACGTGATGTGACTGCAAACCTGCAATAAATATGGTGATAACTCCCTGATGTGTGGCATTTCCATCGAGGGCAACCTCTGTTTGTGGATATTTTGAGCGGCAGCCCAGCCGCGGAAACGCCCCTCCGCATGTCAGCGGACCAGCGATTCTTGAAATGTCGGGAGTCGAGAGGACAGGGAGTCCTATACTGTGGGAAGTGGAATAAGCAGCATAATCATTGTTTTCCTCCTCAAGTAGCCCACTTGGGTAAAGTACTGTTTTTTAATTTTTGCAGAACTCGACAACACCCACTGTGGTAAAACGACGAGGGACTTCAAAGACCATGAGGCATCGTAATTGCACGCCCACTGGGGCGGGTCTTAATGTTTAAATTTGGTTTCCTGATTGTTGCCGGGACTGCTGTTTAAGCCGCCAGTGATCAAGGGCAGAGTGCTGCCCGAAACGCGTTTGGCCTGTGATAAGAACTTAGGAGGAAACGTGATGTGACTGCTAACCTGCAATAAATATGGTGATAACTCCCTGATGTGTGGCATTTCCATCGAGGGCAACCTCTGTTTGTGGATATTTTGAGCGGCAGCCCAGCCGCGGAAACGCCCCTCTGCATGTCAGCGGACCAGCGATTCTTGAAATGTCTGGAGTCGAGAGGACAGGAGTCCTATACTGTGGGAAGTGGAATAAGCAGCATAATCATTGTTTTCCTCCTCAAGTAGCCCACTTGGGTAAAGTACTGTTTTTTAATTTTTGCAGAACTCGACAACACCCACTGTGGTAAAACGACGAGGGACTTCAAAGACCATGAGGCATCGTAATTGCACGCCCACTGGGGCGGGTCTTAATGTTAAAATTTGGTTTCCTGAGTGTTGCCGGGACTGCTGTTTAAGCCGCCAGTGATCAAGGGCAGAGTGCTGCCCGAAACGCGTTTGGCCTGTGATAAGAACTTAGGAGGAAACGTGATGTGACTGCTAACCTGCAATAAATATGGTGATAACTCCCTGATGTGTGGCATTTCCATTGAGGGCAACCTCTGTTTGTGGATATTTTGAGCGGCAGCCCAGCCGCGGAAACGCCCCTCCGCATGTTAGCGGACCAGCGATTCTTGAAATGTCGGGAGTCGAGAGGACAGGGAGTACTATACTGTGGGAAGTGGAATAAGCAGCATAATCATTGTTTTCCTCCTCAAGTAACCCACTTGGGTAAAGTACTGTTTTTTAATTTTTGCAGAACTCGACAACACCCACTGTGGTAAAACTACGAGGGACTTCAAAGACTGTGAGGCATCGTGATTGCACGCCCACTGGGGCGGGTCTTAATGTTTAAATTTGGTTTCCTGAGTGTTGCCGGGACTGCTGTTTAAACCGCCAGTGATCAAGGGCAGAGTGCTGCCCGAAACGCGTTTGGCCTGTGATAAGAACTTAGGAGGAAACGTGATGTGACTGCTAACCTGCAATAAATATGGTGATAACTCCCTGATGTGTGGCATTTCCATCGAGAGCAACCTCTGTTTGTGGATATTTTAGAGCAGCAGCCCAGCCGCGGAAACGCCCCTCCGCATGTCAGCGGACCAGCGATTCTTGAAATGTCGGGAGTCGAGAGGACAGGGAGTCCTATACTGTGGGAAGTGGAATAAGCAGCATAATCATTGTTTTCCTCCTCAAGTAGCCCACTTGGGTAAAGTACTGTTTTTTTATTTTTGCAGAACTCGACAACACCCACTGTGGTAAAACGACGAGGGACTTCAAAGACCATGAGGCATCGTGATTGCACGCCCACTGGGGTGGGTCTTAATGTTTAAATTTGATTTCCTGATTGTTGCCTGGACTGCTGTTTAAGCCGCCAGTGATCAAGGGCAGAGTGCTGCCCGAAACGCGTTTGGCCTGTGATAAGAACTTAGGAGGAAACGTGATGTGACTGCAAACCTGCAATAAATATGGTGATAACTCCCCTGATGTGTGGCATTTCCATCGAGGGCAACCTCTGTTTGTGGATATTTTGAGCGGCAGCCCAGCCGCGGAAACGCCCCTCCGCATGTCAGCGGACCAGCGATTCTTGAAATGTCGGGAGTCGAGAGGACAGGGAGTCCTATACTGTGGGAAGTGGAATAAGCAGCATAATCATTGTTTTCCTCCTCAAGTAGCCCACTTGGGTAAAGTACTGTTTTTTAATTTTTGCAGAACTCGACAACACCCACTGTGGTAAAACGACGAGGGACTTCAAAGACCATGAGGCATCGTAATTGCACGCCCACTGGGGGTGGGTCTTAATGTTTAAATTTGGTTTCCTGATTGTTGCCGGGACTGCTGTTTAAGCCGCCAGTGATCAAGGGCAGAGTGCTGCCCGAAACGCGTTTGGCCTGTGATAAGAACTTAGGAGGAAACGTGATGTGACTGCTAACCTGCAATAAATATGGTGATAACTCCCTGATGTGTGGCATTTCCATCGAGGGCAACCTCTGTTTGTGGATATTTTAGAGCGGCAGCCCAGCCGCGGAAACGCCCCTCCGCATGTCAGCAGGACCATCGATTCTTGAAATGTCGGGAGTCGAGAGGACAGGGAGTCCTATACTGTGGGAAGTGGAATAAGCAGCATAATCATTGTTTTCCTCCTCAAGTAGCCCACTTGGGTAAAGTACTGTTTTTTATTTTTGCAGAACTCGACAACACCCACTGTGGTAAAACGACGAGGGACTTCAAAGACCATGAGGCATCGTGATTGCACTCCCACTGGGGCGGGTCTTAATGTTTAAATTTGGTTTCCTGATTGTTGCCGGGACTGCTGTTTAAGCCGCCAGTGATCAAGGGCAGAGTGCTGCCCGAAACGCGTTTGGCCTGTGATAAGAACTTAGGAGGAAACGTGATGTGACTGCTAACCTGCAATAAATATGGTGATAACTCCCTGATGTGTGGCATTTCCATCGAGAGCAACCTCTGTTTGTGAATATTTTAGAGCGGCAGCCCAGCCTCGGAAACGCCCCTCCGCATCTCAGCGGACCAGCGATTCTTGAAATGTCGGGAGTCGAGAGGACAGGAGTCCTATACTGTGGGAAGTGGAATAAGCAGCATAATCATTGTTTTCCTCCTCAAGTAGCCCACTTGGGTAAAGTACTGTTTTTATTATTTTTGCAGAACTCGACAACACCCACTGTGGTAAAACGACAAGGGACTTCCAAAGACCATGAGGCATCGTGATTGCACGCCCACTGGGGCGGGTCTTAATGTTTAAATTTGATTTCCTGATTGTTGCCTGGACTGCTGTTTAAGCCGCCAGTGATCAAGGGCAGAGTGCTGCCAGAAACGCGTTTGGCCTGTGATAAGAACTTAGGAGGAAACATGATGTGACTGCTAACCTGCAATAAATATGGTGATAACTCCCTGATGTGTGGCATTTCCATCGAGGGCAACCTCTGTTTGTGGATATTTTAGAGCGGCAGCCCAGCCGCGGAAACGCCCCTCCGCATGTCAGCGGACCAGCGATTCTTGAAATGTCGGGAGTCGAGAGGACAGGGAGTCCTATACTGTGGGAAGTGG